>CM016616.1:34607505-35207505 GCA_005393395.2 Gossypium australe | reverse complement strand
GTTTCATGGCTTATGAAAATACTAAAATGTACAAAGAAAGGAGTAGAATTCGACACAATGCGAAGATTAAAAAGCGAGAATTTGTGCTTGGGAAGAAAGTCCTACTATTCAACTCTAGATTGGAATTATTCTTGGGAAATTTAAATCAAGGTGGACATGTCCATATACAATACATCAAGTAACTCCTCATGGAACAATAGAGCTGATTAGAAAAGAGGTGCAGAATTTTCTTGTAAATGGTCAAAGAGTGAAACACTATTTTGGAGGGATAATCAACTCGATTATTGGTGAACAAACTTCACACTGTAACATGCAATGGGATGTATCAAGAATTAAGGGAAAGTCAATAAATGAAGAGAGTGATGATGAAGAAGGGAAACAAGACAGTAATTCCCCAAGGCACCAAGGAATTTGGTCTCCATGTCGTTGCACCAAATCAGAATGTCGTGGCAACGAACAATGTTTAGATTGAGGAACCTGGCCTCAATGTCACAACATCAATAAGGGATGTCGCAACATCCCTGCGTAATCTTACTTTCCAAATTAACCTTAACCACAGACTTTTTCTAGTTTAGTTACATTAGAATTCTTATTTCCTGGCTCTTCACTTAGCAACTTTAAACTGTACCTCTTGAATGTTTTATTCTTTCTCTCTAATCTATAAATAGGTCACCTTAATCTTGATTCTTATCATCGTCAAGGGAGAGAAGAAATGAAATTCTGCCCAACACTACAAGTAGATTGACACCCAGTGTCTCATCGGTTAAACTGAAGCAAATTGGCACTCAGTGCCTCATCGACTCATAGTCAAAGTAACCTTGAACTCTTCCTATCCTATGGCATGCCAACTATATACAACTTTGCTCGAATAGTGGGCATTCAATTCATTTTTCAATATCATTCAAAAACTCAATTCACATCAATTTTATCATGAACTCATTGATTCAAACATATGGAAGCAGCACATATCTCATTTTGTATTCAATTTCCATATTTATATAAACATACACATGTTTTTCACATATAATCAACTTAGTCCCTATAACAATCAATCAATTCAAATCATCTCAATTAAACAAGGATCGTCACCTGTCAATTTTTACCATGCATAACCAAATCAAAATGCAACAATTATAAGTTAGTTCAGATTATAGAAACACAAATCGTAAACTTCGAGCTATTCGTTGACAACTTTGTCTTTTCCTTTCTTTTTCGTGGAATTTGGGTCAACGTTAGTTACGAATTAAAACAAATATAATAAATTATCAATACATAGCCAATTTCACAATCAATTTCTAATTTATGCACTTTCATATTTCATTCATATTAGTCCCTAAAACCAGGATTAACATAACTTTCATATTTAGCCCTCTAATTTTATGTCGAATTCATAAGAGTCCCCATAGGACGTCCTATTTTACAATTATACTAAAAATTTCACAATTTATACATTTTAGTTCCTATTACACAAAATCAACAATTGACTTTACAATGTAGTCCTTTTTCATTTCTAACCTACAAATCTATCAAATTGGTCCATAAAACTTTAACTATTCAACTAAAGTAACATCATTAAATTTTAGCAATAATGAAAAATACAACATGGGTCAGCTAGATTGAGGTATCAGAATTCCAGTGTAACACCCCAAACCCGGCCCATACGTTTCGACCAGATCTGGCATGTTACGGGTTTGATGTTGCAAACATAGTTCCTTATCGGTTTTGGAAATCCTAAATTAATTAGGCAATAAGTGAATAAATAAGTGACATTTGAAAAGAGAAACCTTGTGTTATTATGACTTTGAATAATTAAACCTTTGACATAATTTCATAAGTTGCAAATATTAAGAACTATTTTGTTGCAAATAAACTATGGGGCCTTATTACATAAATATTCCAAAAATTAAAAATTTAAAGAAAAACCAAAATAATCTCTAGAAATAAAAACTTGATGGCCCCTCGAGTCCGTCTCGGCTCCCATGTCCACGATCTACTGCTCATCTGAAAGAGTAGAAAAAAAATTAAAGGGGTGAGTCACCAAGACTCAGTGTATAAATCCCGAAACACAACGACCTGAGGCCCACAAACACATTATGAGCCTTGGCCCATACATAAAGGCAACAATCATATTTACATGACAAATAATAAAATGATGAATAGCCCAGCCCATCCTAGAATTCCATCCTCTACACACCAACCCGTACCAACCATCACACCTTGGGGATTTCTACAATCAACCCTCCATCAGTTACACACCATAACGACAGCCGTACTGCCTATTCCTATTATTCAGGAATCATTAAACGTGGCATAGCCACCGATCACTATGTGACCTAAAATTTAAATTTGTGGTTTAACCACCGATCACCAAGTGACCTATCATGCACTTCCCCTTCATTATCATAATCCCACCCCATGCATACACACATGAAAATTTAAAACATCATACCATCTTTAAGAAAACAGGCTTCCATATATATATATTGATACACATAGAGATTTCTATGATTATGTACATGGCATCCTTTGCTTAACCCTTTTTGGGTTTTTTTCGACTGTCTACACAGCCTCTTTTCGACTTTTTAGCCCATAACACATATATTTTACAGTTAACTAGTGTGTTAGAGATCTACACACCTGATTATCGTTAGAACGAGACTTTCTAAGTCGACACTATCCGTAGCCAACACAACCGCTATCTGCCTAAGGTGTTGTTCAGAAGCTGGTAACGAAACATTAGGTTAAGGCACAACTAACGAAGAGAAATAGTTGATCATCTTAAAGAGGATTGAAATCCTTACCTTGAAATTCCCGAAAGGTGATATGAGATTCAAGGACTAGCATTTCCGGCTTTTAGATCTAAGAGATCTACTTCAATTCCCAAATGTCGCCCAACAAGAGAATACATAAAACCATTAAACCATTAGCTTTTCGTCTTTTGTCTTCCAAAACCCGAAAGAGAAAGTGAAGAGATAGGAAAATCGGCACTCACCTTAACACAAGGAATTCGACTACCCCTTAGAGATTTCGACTTTTTAAGAAGATCAGAAGAAAAGATGATAGGAAGGAGTCTATGTAGATTCGGGTTTAGTGAAGAAATCGGCAAAAAGGAATAGGGAGTATTCGGCTATGGAGATGAGAAGAGAGTTCAAGGTTTCGGCTTTTGAAACAAAAGCTGTTGAGAAAATTTGGGAGGTTTCGGCTTTTGAAGAAATCAAAAGAAAAGAAATTGCAGAGAATGATTGATAGTTTTGGCTCAGAGAATAAAGAAAAGAATCGGGTTCAAATGTCAGAATTGAAGAGATACCCCCTATTTATAGAGAATTTCGGCACTTACCTACCAAAAACCGAAAGTGCCCTTCCTGATAACTAATAACTAATAAAATAATAAGGGAAAATTCGGCACCCCTCTGGCATGTTGAAACCGATTTCTTCCCTCCTCCAAGAGATGAAAATTCGGCCACCACTTCACTCAGCAGATAGCTCGTATCTTTTCTCCTTTATCTTCCATATTATCAACTATAATATCTACATTATCCCATTTCCGTCTTCATTAACAAATAATATCTTTTAAACCTCATTCTAACAAGCTCTCCACTAGAGTGCCCAAACGGAAAATTTAACTAAGGCTTCAGCCCAAACTTGAACCCAATTTGGATTCCTAACACTCAAATTTACGCATTAAACGCATAGGCTCATTAATTCAGGATGTTACAGTTCTACCCCCTTAGAGAAATTTCGGTCTCGAAATTACCTGATCAGAATAGATGAGGGTATTGCTGTCGCATCGCTTCCTTTGGTTCCCAAGTAGCCTCCTCAGAACTGTGATTCCGCCATAGGACCTTAACCAACGGAACCGTCTTCCGTCGCAATACTTTGACATCACGATCCAGGATTTCCACTGGTTCCTCTTCAAAGGATAGATCGGGTCTTACCTCGATTTCTTCCACCGGCACAACATGAGACGGATCAGAACGGTAACGTCTCAGCATAGAGACATGAACCACATCGTGAATCTGGCTTAACTCTGAAGGTAAATCCAACTGATAGGCTACTGGTCCTACTCGTTTTAACACCCGATAAGGTCCGATAAATCTTGGACTTAATTATTCCGTCCAAACCTCAGTACTTTCTTCCAAGGTGATACCTTCAAGAAAACCTTGTCGCCCACTGCAAATTCCATGTCCCTATGCTTCAAGTCAGCATAGAACTTTTGTCTGTCCGACGCCTCCTTTAGTCGAGCCCGAATTAACTTAACCTTCTCTTCTGTCTCAGTCACCAGCTCCGGACCCAAAATTCGACGTTCCCCTATTTCCGTCCAACAAGTAGGAGTACGACACTTCCGCCCGTACAATGCTTCATAGGGCACCATCTGAATACTAGACTGGTAGCTGTTGTTGTAAGCAAACTCTGCTAACGGTAGGAACTCTTCCCAACTACCTCTGAAATCAATGACACATCCTCTCAGCATGTCCTCCAGAACCTGAATTACCTGCTCAGACTGTCCATCGGTTTGAAGGTGAAACGCTGTACTGAAATCTTACTTCGTACCCAACGCTTGATGCAACGCCTTCAAAAATCGTGAGGTGAACCTAGGGTCGCTATCTGATATGATCGATACCGGTACTCCATGCAACCTTACTACCTCCGCTATGTATAACTTAGCTAACTTCTGCAAAGAGTAGTCGACACGTACGGGTATGAAGTGGGAAAACTTTGTCAAGCGATCTACAATTACCCAAACCGAATCTTTCTTAGTAGGCGTGAGGGGTAGCCCACTAACAAAGTCCATGGTGATTCTTTCCCACTTCCATTGTGGAATCTTCACCGTCTGCAATAACCTTGATGGTAACTGATGCTTCGCCTTTACCTGCTAACAGGTCAAACACTTACCCACCAATTCAGTTACCTCTTGCTTCAAACCCGGCCACCAGAACTGATCTCGCAAATCCCGAAACATTTTACTTCCTCCAGGGTGCATAGCGTATGCACCACCATGTGCTTCATGCAAAATCCTACCCCTTAACTCCGGATCTTTTGGCATGCAAACTCTCCCTCGAAAACATAACAGTCCTTCCTCATTCATACTGAATTCTGTTGGCCCATCCTTTGAGATTAGCTGCAACTTCCCCTTTAGCAACTCATCGGTCTGTTGCCTCTCTTTCACCTGACTGACCCAAGAGGGTTTCACTTGAAGTTCAGCTAATAAGCTCCCATCCTCGTATAGACTGAGGTGGGCAAACATTGCTCTTAAGTCAGAGACTACTTTACGACTTAAGGCATCTGCCACCACATTAGCTTTACCCTGGTGGTACTCGATCGAGGAGTCATAATCCTTTAACAACTCGATCCACTTCCTTTGTCTTAGATTCAACTCCTTCTGGGAAAACAGGTACTTCAAGCTCTTATGATCGGTATAAATTACAGATTTCTCCCCGTACAGGTAATGCCTCCAGATCTTCAAAGTAAAAACCACTGCCGCCAACTCCAAGTCATGGGTGGGATAATTTGACTCGTGCGGTCTTAACTGCCGAGATGCATATGCAACTACCTTTCCATCTTCCATCAACACACATCCTAATATCGTGTGTGACGCATCACAGTAAATCACGAACTCCTTCCCTGCCTCCGGCTGAATCAGCACCGGAGCCTCTGTCAGAATCCTCTTTAACTTCTTGAAGCTCTCTTGCTGCTTGTCAGACCAAACAAACGGGAACTCCTTTCCGTAGCAACTTAGTCAACGATGCCGCAATCAGAGAAAATCCTTCAAAAATCTTCTGTAGTACCCAGCTAAACCAAGAAAACTCCTAATCTCATCCACAGACCTAGGTGGCTTTCAATCCAACACCGCTTCAATCATTCGAGGGTCAACCCTAATCCCCTCTGTCGACACAACGTATCCTAGAAACGTAACTTCCCTTAGCCAAAATTCACACTTACTGAATTTTGCATACAACTGCTTCTCTCTCAGAATCTGCAAAACCATCCGCAGATGAGCATCATGCTCCTTCTCCGACTTTGAATAAACCAATATATCATCTATAAACACCACGACACACCGGTCTAGGAAGGGTTGGAACACTTGGTTCATCATGTCCATGAACGTTGCTGGTGCGTTGGTCAACCCAAATGGCATCACCATGAATTCATAGTGACCATAGCGAGTTCTAAAGGTCGTCTTATGAATATCCGACCTTAAGCTGATGGTACCCTGACCTCAGATCTATCTTCGAAAAGAATAAGGCCTCCTTCAACTGATCGAACAAATCGTTGATCCTCGGCAACAGGTATTTATTCTTGATGGTCAACTTATTCAGCTGACGGTAATCAATGCACATACGCATTGATCCATCCTTCTTCTTGACGAATAACACTGGCGCTCCCCAAGGCGACACACTTGGTCGAATAAACCCTCTATCCAGCAACTCTTGAATCTGCGCTTTCAATTCCACCAACTCCTTTGGCGCCATCCTATATGGAGCAATAGATACTGGCACCGTTCCCAGAAGAAGATCGATACCAAACTCCACTTCACGATCCGGGGGTAATCCCGAAAGCTCTTCGGGGAAAACATCAGGAAATTCATTCACCGTTCTAACGTCCCCAACAGTCAGTTCCTTGGCTTCCAGAGCCCGAACAAACATTAAAATGGCCTCGCATCCCCTTCTCACCATCTTTCTGCTCTTAAGGCGGACACCACATTTGACAAGCAGTTCCCCCTTTCACCTATCACCAACAGTTCACCACCCTCGGGGGTTTTTAACACCATACTCTTGGCCGCACAATCTACCTTAGCTTGATACTTTCCCAACCAATCCATACCTAAAATTAAATCAAACTCCCCGAACGGTAATTCCATCAGATCCGTTCAGAAAACTATCCCTTGAACTTCTAAAGGTACCTCCCGATAAAGCTTGTTTACCACTACAGAGTGTCCTAATGGTCTAACTACAGTCATCTCCCTAGAGGAAATCTCAGAATCTACACTTAAAGTTTCAGACACCCTACTGGCAACCTATGAATGCGTTGACCCAATGTCGATCAATGCAGTGTAAGGCAAACCAAAAATTAAAAACGTACCGGTTATAACATCTGGTGCGTCAGCCTCCTCTCGACATCTAACAGCATAGACAAACCCCAGCTGTCTCGCCTCAGTGTTTCCTGCCCCTTAGCCTGGTGCTCCACGACCCCGACCTCTCAGTGGTTGTTGACCTCCTCTGCCAGGCTATGCATTCCCTCGACCCGTGGGCCCTTCACTGTCCCGTTGCTGCGGACAGTTTCTAACTTGGTGGTCCGTAGATCCACACCTAAAGCACTTCCCAGTGCCTACCCAACACTCACCAGTATGGAATTTACCATATCGAGCACACTTTTGTCTCTGGTTAGTAGCAGCAGGTCTCTCCTCCCGTTTCAACCCATCTGACCTAAATCTCTTCTGATTACGCCTAGCTGACCCTGACGGTCCAACATTCCTCTTATTCCCACTCCTATCTCTGTCCCGATTCAGTTTCTCGGTCCACTTTACTTCCTCGGCTATCTTAGCCTTTTCCACTAGGACAGCAAATTCCCTCTCCCGCAGAGGGGCTATCAAAACACGCAAATCATCCCTCAGACCATCTTCGAACCGAACACAACGTTCATGTTCCGTGGCCACAATCCCTCGGGCATATCGGCTAAGGCGTAAAAATTCAGCTTCATACGCAGCCACTGACCTACTCTCTTGAACCAGATTCAGAAATGTTCTGCGCTGCGCATCCACATAACTCGATCCAATGTGCTTACTCTGAAATGCAGTTTTGAAGAGATCCCAAGTGATACGGTTAGCCACTGCACCATCCCTAACCGTAAGCCACCATTGATAAGCTTCATCCCGCAGGAGAGATACAACCACTTTCAGCTTCTCCTCCTCCGTGAAATCCAAATCATCCATTATGCGTTCCATCGCCTCCAACCAATACTCAGCTGAACTTGGGGCTATACCAGAAATTCCCCTAAACACTTCTGCCCCATTAGCTCTAAGTCGTTCCGACACAGATTTCCGCGCTCCTGTGCCCATGCCTACCCCAACAACCCTCTCTAAAACCCTTAACATCGCCTGAGATACAGCATCATCTCCGACCGTCTGATCCTGAAATTCCACCTCCGCAGTTGGTGGTTCTGGCATCTCATTTCTTGACCCATGGCCAGATCCTACTGGTTCCGACATGGCCATTCTACCCCTACCACGGCCACGCGCAGGACGTCCACGACCCCTTGTACTCATTCTACCGATTCACGTTTATCTGATTAGAAATTTTATGAATTATTAATTTCTTCCACGAATTAACCACGAACAATCTTATGGAAAGTAGTTTTCAAGAGTAGTTCTTTCGAATTCGGACCTATCTACAGTTTCAGTCTCAAGTTCGTGTTTCCTAGTTCTAGGAAGCACATACATTCAATCATCAAACATCAACATACAAATAGCATCCATGCACTCACATCCATCATTTCTCTACCCAGGGGTATTTTCGTAGTTTTGTCATACAGGGTATTTTCCAAAATAGAGTATCTTGGTGATTTTTTTCGAATTAGAAGTGCTTTGGTACATTTTTTTTAAAACGAGGGTATTTTGGTAATTTCCTCAAAATGGGGTATCTTGGTTTTTTCCCCTGAAATAGGGATATTTTGATGTTGTTGTTGTTTTTTTTTATAAAGCAGGGGTACTTTGGAAAATCTAATTTCGCAATCTGGGTTACTCTTATAAATATAGGGTTTTCGGGTAAATTTTTTAAAACATAGGTATTTTATAAAATCACGGTTGTTTTGGAAATTTTCACAAACCAAGGGTATTTTGGAAATTTTTCCAACCGGAGTGTTTTGGTAATTTTCACAAATTTTGGTAGTTTTACATATCTAGGGTATCTTGGGAAATTTTCACAAATCAAGGGTATTTTCGAAAATTGTACAAAACTTCGGGGTATTTTGGTAATTCTGTAAAATAGGGTGGCTGGTCCATTTCGGGTTTTAATTATAGATTTTGGCCCGTTAACAAATCCTTGCGGCTAAGGTGAACAATCACTATGCACCAGGTAGGATTCCAGCAAAAAGGAGGTGAGTCACTAGGACTGCTTAAATACCAAGCTCTGCCTGAATCCAATCCTAGACATGCGTGTGCCTGTTGCCACACCCTAACCCAGCGATTTGTTCACGGGTTTGTTCGGATAGATTAAGTCTTATGAATTTAAAGAGTTGTTTAAACTAAGCCTAAAGTCCATAAATGCCTAACATACTAGCCTACGTCCATCAAGCCTGTCAAGCCCAATCATGCATATCATATCAAAAGTTAGGATACTTACTTGTGTGGATCGAGTGCCGGTAGACTCGAAGGCCATAGCTTCATCCAAGACATTTTTCTCAAATTCACATCAAGTTTTCAAAACACTACTAGATCCATTTCACAGCCCGAGTTTTGAACCTGGCTCTGATACCAAAATGTAACAGCCCAAACTCGGCCCATACGTTTCGACCAGATCTGGCATGTTACGGGTTTGATGTTGCAAACATAGTTCCTTATCGATTTTGGAAATCGTAAATTAATTAGGCAATAAGTGAATAAATAAGTAACATTTGAAATGAGAAACCTTGTGTTATTATTACTTTGAATAATTAAACCTTTGACATAATTTCAGAAGTTGCAAATATTAAGAACTACTTTGTTGAAAATAAACTATGGGGCCTTATTACATAAATATTCCAAAAATTAAAAACTTAAAGAAAAACCGAAATAATCTGTAGAAATAAAAACTTGATGGCCCCTAGAGTCCATCTCGGGTCCCATGTCCACAATCTACTGCTCATCTGAAAGAGTAGAAAAAAAAATGAAAGGGGTGAGTCACCAAGACTCAGTGTATAAATCCCGAAACACAACGACCTGAGGCCCACAAATACATTATGAGCCTTGGCCCATACATAAAGGCAACAATCATATTTACATGACAAATAATAAAATGATGAATAGCCCAACCTATCCTAGAATTCCATCCTCTACACACCAACCCGTACCAACCATCACACCTTGGGGATTTCTACAATCAACCCTCCATCCGCTACAACCATAACGACAGTTGTATTGCCTATTCCTATTATTCAGGAATCATTAAACGTGGCATAGCCACCGATCACTATGTGACCTAACATTTAAATTTGTGGTTTAACCACCGATCACCAAGTGACCTATCATGCACTTCCCCTTTATTATCATAATCCCACCCCATGCATACACACATGAAAAATTAAAACATCATACCATCTTTAAGAAAACAGGCTTTCATATATATATATATATATCAGTACACATAGAGATTTCTACGGTTACGTACCTGGCATCCTTTGCCTAACCCTTTTTCGGTTTTATTCGACTGTCTACACAGCCTTTTTTCGGCTTTTTAGCCCATAACACATATATTTTATAGTTAACTAGTGTGTTAGAGATCTACACACCTGATTATCGTTAGAACGAGACTTTCTAAGTCGATGCTATCTGTAGCCAACACAACCGCTATATGCCTAAGGTGTTGTTCAGAAGCTGGTAACAAAATATTAGGTTAAGGCACGACTAACGAAGAGAAAACGGTTGATCATCTTTAAGAGAATTGAAATCCTTACCTTGAAATTCCCAAAAGGTGATATGAGATTCAAGGACTAGCATTTTCGGCTTTTAGATCTAAGAGATCTACTTCAATTCCCGAATGTCACCCAACAAGAGTACATAAAACCATTAAACCATTAGCTTTTCGGCTTTTGTCTTCCAAAACTTGAAAGAGAAAGTGAAGAGATAGGAAAATCGGCACTCACTTTAACACAAGGAATTCGACAAACCCTTAGAGATTCCGGCTTTTTGAGAAGATCAGAAGAAAAGATGATAGGAAGGAGTCTATGTAGATTCGACTTTAGTGAAGAAATCGGCAAAAAGGAATAGGGAGTATTCAGCTATGGAGATGAGGAGAGAGTTCAGGGTTTCGGCTTTTGAAAGAAAAGTTGTTAAGAAAATTTGGGAGGTTTCGGCTTTTGAAGAAATCAAAAGAAATGAAATTGCAGAGAATGATTGATAGTTTCGGCTCAGAGTATGAAGAAAAGAATAGGGTTCAAATGCCGGAATTGAAGAGATACCCCCTATTTATAGAGAATTTCGGCACTTACCTACCAAAAACCGAAAGTGCCCTTCCTGATAACTAATAACTAATCAAATAATAATGGAAAATTCAGCACCCCTCTAGCATGTTGAAACCGATTTCTTCCCTCCTCCAAGAGATGGAAATTCGGCCACCACTTCACTCAGCAGATAGCTCCTATCTTTTCTCCTTTATCTTCCATATTATCAACAATAATATCTACATTATCCCATTCACATAAATCCTCCTATTTTTGAGCCTTGTTGCCGTCCACTCTACCTAACCCTAATGCCAAAAATTAGTTAACTTAAATTAAAAGAATTGGGCTCCCTGAAACTTGAATTTGGGCCTCCTCAGTTGACGCCACCTCCTTGCTTTTTAAGTGGCGCTACTGACCACTGGGCCACAAGCCCATTTGCGTCTTCATTAACAAATAATATCTTTTAAACCTCATTCTAATAGGCTCTCCACTAGAGTGCCCAAACGGGGAATTTAACTAAGGCTTTAGCCCAAACCTGAACCCAATTTGGACCCCTAACACTCAAATTTACACATTAAACGCATAGGCTCATTAATTCAGGATGTTACATCTAGACACATAAAAATTACAAGAAAATGGACTAAATTGACTAACTAATTAAAGCTTAAAACTTTGGAAAAACCTAACCGAAGTTCTGTCCCTTCTTCTCCTAGCTTCGGTTTGTTTAAAGAAAGATGAATAAGTGATTTAGATTTTTCCCCACTAACCATGTTTATTTTTAAAGTAATGTTTTATTTTATTAATTAATTACATTATAAGTTATATAATTTTCTACCATTTACTCAAATATTTCCATCCATCATCATTAAGATAATCATTAAATTGATTTAAAAGTCCATTAATCAAGTTTTGACATAATAATCCACTAACAATTAAACTTTTGACTCTTTTGCAGTTTAGTCCCTATACCTTAATGAAACAATAATTCAATAAAATTACTCGACCAAAATTCAATTAAATTTAAGTATAACTCCTTAAATATTTATTAAAAATATTTATGAGTCTGATTTACAGAATTAAAGTTTCAAAACCACACTTTTCGACACCACTGACTCTCGGGTCGTTACATGTATTATTGGTGTCACATTTCTATTTAATTCATATCATATGGTCATATCAACTTATCATTTCCAAATCGAATCATTTTATTCATCATGATTTCATATCGACCTGCCGAGCTCGTATATCTGGCCTGCAAGATCTTTCACATGCTATCGATATTTATATATCTTAAATAATCTTTGTATTACCAAATCACATTATCAATCCAATTTAAATATCATTTATTATCACATTTTATATTCTTATTAATCTAACTTGGACTCAAACAGATACATGGATCCAATCAACACCAGGTTTGACACCCAGTGCCTCATTAGATAATTCTAAAGTAAATAGTTTGCGCACAATACTTATCGATATAACCGATGTAAAAGTTTTGCCCAACACTCATCGACACATAGTCGTAGTAACTCGTTCTCTATCTATTTTATTACATGCCAACTATATCCGACTTTGCCCGAACAGTTAATAAGGTAACCAATAATCAAATTTATTTATAGTATAATTCTCGTGTTATTGATCTCAATATTGCCAGTTCATCAATCAAGGTATCCTTTCATACATAGAATAGCATGATTCTTTTCATTTCCAAGCCAATTTCACAATTTCACCTAGTTATACTATTTTCAATTTTATCCAATTTAGTCATCTATCTCGATAATCAATCAAATCTATACCATTATGATTTTATTAGTCATAAACAACCACCAATTCATTAAATATCTCAAATTGCAATTCAGCAAACTCAATTTATCATCTTTACAATTTAGTCCATATCTCACATTTTGTACCAAATTGCAAACAATTTAAATTAATAAGAAACATACGAAAATTCATAATTAAATTATATAATAATTTAAATAAATCATACCATATGAACTTACCTGGTCAAAACAACAAACAAGTTGAAACTTCAAGGACTATTCAACAAATTTGTCTTTTTTCAATTATTTTCGATTTGGTCCAATTTCCAATCTATACAATTATTCATTTCAATTTATCAATGCCAAACATATTATATCATCATATTATATGCGTGTATTAGTTCAATTTCATTTTTTAAATGCTCCCTAAATTTTTCTATTTCATTTAATTTAATCCTTAAAACCGAAATTGTAATATTTTTCAAAATTTGAGCTTCGATTTTGAAAACAATCTCAATTACATCCTTCTAAGGCCCCTTACTATCAATAATTATAAATATTTTATACCAATTTTGAAATATTTACACTTTAGTCCCTATGTTAAAAATTAATAATTTTCACTTTACAAATTAGTCCTTTTGCATATCTAAGCTTAAAATGTAACAAATTAATACCAATTTCTTGAAACATTCATCAATTGGTACATGGGCTAGCTAAATCAAGCTCCCATGACTTCAAAAATGTAAAAATTACAAGAAAAGAATTAAATTGAAAATACCTAATTAAGGCCGAAAGTTTGAAATGTTGAAACCCTATTTTTTTTCTTAGTTATGGGTTAAAGAAAAATATGGGGAAAAATGTTTTTTCTTTTTCTTTTACCTTTTATAGTTTTAATTAAAATTAATTAAAATTACTTATGTTAGTTAAACTTTAATTAAAAAATTTAATGTTCATTAACTAAATTTATGGATGCAAGATGTCATCCACCACCTTTTGGCTAAGTAATAGTGGTCCATTTATTCATTTGGTCCTTGAATTAATTAAAAACCTATAGTGATTAACTTTTACCACATTTACAATTTAGTCATTATACCCTAATTAACTATCCGTTTGACAAAAGTAACGGACCAAAATTTAATTATCCTCTATACTAACCTCGTAAGTATTGCATGCTCGAACATCAGAAATGGGGTTCTGAAACTGTATTTTTTGACACCACTAACTTTTGGGTCGTTATAGCTTCGTCATATGTGAGCAAGTCATCATCTTCCTATTCAACATACTCTTTGTTTAAAACACTTCCACCAGATTAGAAGAACTTAGGCCTACGAGATACTCTCTCACTGCGATGAAACACCCTATACTACTGATCGTTTGCATGTTTACTATTAGGAATTGGTTCTGGAACCGTTCCCATAGAGCTTTCTGTATTTCTCGAAAGTTTCTCGAGTACTTCTTTGCTTCGAGGTTTGAAGTCATTCATGTAAGGAAACTCAGCATGAGTTGACACTATCACAATTTGGTTTTTCGTGTTATAAAACAAACCACCTTTTGATCATTTTGGATATCCTATAAACATGTACATTTCTGTCCTTGAATCCAACTTCCTCGAATCTTTATCCAATACATGGGTCGGGCATCGCCTAATCCTTAAATGATTTAGATTCGACTTCCTGCCACGCCACAATTTGTATGGATTTTTCAATGTTGCCTTATTTGGTACATCATTTAGAATATAACAAGCCATTTGCAATACATATCCCTAAAACGAGATTGATAGCTCTGAATAACTGAACATTGAATGAACCATTTCTAACAACATTCAATTTCTTCTCTTTGCTATGCCTTTCTGTTGTGGAGTGTCTGACGTGGTTAACTGGGATTTAATCCTATTCTCTATAAGGTACCCTCATAACTCATTTGATAAATATTCTCCACCTTAATTAGACCTATGTGCCTTTATGGGTAAAGCTAGTTGTTTCTCCTCTTCCAGATGAAACTCTTTGAATTTATCAAATGTTTCACTCTTGCGACGCATTAGGTATACATACCATTATCTTGAATAATCATAAATAAATGTTACATAATACTCGTAACCATCTCTCGAACTTACGTTGATGGGGCAACATATTTCAGTATGTACAAGTTTTAGGGGTTTCACGACTCTCGTTCCTTTTGCATTAAAAGATCACTTGGTCATCTTACCCTCTAAGCAAGATTCACGTTGTGGAAGGTCAACTTCTTTAAGCGAACTTAAGATGCCATCTTGCACAAGTATAGTGATTCTTTATTGGTTAATATGATCAAGTCTCAAATTCTCAAGGTACGCCTTATTAGAGTGAGAAGTTTTAAGTCATTTATTCGATATTTCAGTCTCAAGCAGTGTGTACATCTTTAGTTTGATAAAATAAAGAATATTTGACATCCATACATTACAGATAAGATTTTGATTTCTAATATTACAATTCCACTATTAAAAGTTACAATGTAACACCCCAAACCTGGCCTAGGAGTTAAGCCCGAATCTGGTGTGTCACATGGAAGTTTTTTTTTTCAAACCATCTTTGAGATTGTTAAAAACTTGTTTGAGAATTACAGCCTCTTTGTTAAAACCCAAAACACTTAAGCAATTGTTATTTACTTGAAAACGTAATTATCTTTAAAAACCTTTTTGGTTGTGAAAACATATTTGAAATAAACAATTTACGAAAATGGGACGTTTGGGAATAGAGTTGTAGAAGCATTTTGAAAGAAAATCCGAGGCCTTATTACAACATTTAACCCAAAATAGTAAAGTAATAAAATAAACGAGAAAGGAGTCTAAAGTCCACTTAAACCATTTCTGAAGTATCAAATCGGTGAGTGAAAAATCAAATCGGTGAGTCCATAGTCATCTCGGATGACTCGTGCGACCCTAAAAATCAAACCGATGAGTGAAAATTAAATCGGTGAGTCCACAGTCATCTCGGGTGACTCGTGCGAACCTAAAAATCAAATCGATGAGTGAAAATCAAATCGATGAGTCCACAGTCATCTCGGGTGACTCGTGCGACCCTAAAAATCAAATCGATGAGTGAAAATCAAATCGGTGAGTCCACAATCATCTCGGGTGACTCGTGTGACCCTAAAAATCAAATAGGTGAGTCCATAGTCATCTCGGGTGACTCGTGCGACCCTAAAAATCAAATCAATGAGTGAAAATCAAATCAGTGAGTCCACAGTCATCTCGAGTGACTCGTGCGACCCTAAAAATCAAATCGGTGAGTTCACAGTCATCTCGGGTGACTCGTGCGACCCTAAAAATCAAATCGATGAGTGAAAATCAAATCGGTGAGTCCACAGTCATCTCGGGTGACTCGCGCAACCCTAAAAATCAAATCGATGAGTGAAAATCAAATTGGTGAGTCCACAGTCATCTCGGGTGACTCGTGCGACCCTAAAAATCAAATCGGTGAGTGCACAGTCATCTCGGGTGACCCGTGCGACCCTAAAAATCAAATCGATGAGTGAAAATCAAGTCGGTGAGTGAAAATCAAGTCGGTGAGTCCACAGTCATCTCGGGTGACTCGTGCGGCCCTAAAAATCAAATCGATGAGTGAAAATCAAATCAGTGAGTCCACAGTCATCTCGGGTGACTCGTGCGACCCTAGAAATCAAATCAGTGAGTCCACAGTCATCTCGGTCGACCCGTGCGACTCTAACAATCAATCACTTCCTACAATTACATAACCCAACCCATGCAGTATGTCATGTATGCAAAGCACATTTCATAATGATGTATGAAATAGACTACCGTCATAACCAGATAATTAGAATACACACAATCATGTTAATCAACCCATAGGGGTATAACGGTAATTTTACCCACTAAGGGTAATTCAGTAATTTGGCAACCCAAGGGTATTTTGGTAATTTTTGCAACCCAGGGGTATTTCAATAATTTACCCTCTAAGGGTCTTTCGGTAATATTCGCAACCCAAGGGTATTTCGGTAATTTACCCTCCAAGGGTATTTCTGTAATTTTGCAGCCCAGGGATATTTCGGTAATTTACCCTCTAAGGGTATTTCGGTAATTTTCGCAATTCTAGACTTAATTACTAATTTGGGCATAAAAATTTAAAACTGTCCATCTACGTCATACTGACTAAATTGGCTATAACTCGAGTTAGGAAACTCAAAATTTAGATCCGTAAATTTTCCTTGAAACTAGACTCATATATCTTTGCATTTTAATTTTTCCAGAATTTTTGGCCTAGCCATTTAGTACAGTTTATTCTTTAAAGTTTCCCTTGTTTCACTGTCCAATGATTCTGACCTCTCTTACCTTAATTTCAAATATCTCACTGTACGGTTTTCATATAATGCTCCAACTTGTTTCTATTGAAAATAAGCTCACTAAGGAATCCATACATATAAATTATAACCCATAATTCACTTTGTAATATTTAAAATATTTTTCCAAAACAGATCAGTGAACCCCGAAGTTAATCAGAACCAGTGTCACTAAAATTAAGATATTTCAGAATATAAAATTTCTTTTCCTTCTCCGTTTCTTCCATATTAAAATAGACACAGGAATATTTAATTTGATATCTTATTCACTTTCTAATTCCTTTTCTCCTATTTTTAGTGATTTTTCAAAAACACATCACTACTTCTAACCGAAACTATTTTATTACGAAATACGATTACCACTACGATCATACGCACGCCCGAGTGATTACGGATGTCGATTTTTGGTTTTCTTCGGTATTTCGACTAGTTAACAGCATATTTCATATAAACTTTCAGAGAAGTGTGAGATTCCACACCATTTCAGATATGATACGAAAGGTACGGGATTACACACCTGATTTCGATTTCCTAATGAACCACTCATCGTTGACCCTAGAACAGTACCAACCAAAAATTAGCCTCGGATTTCCAAAAGATTCCATACCCAACGTATTACTTACACTTGAATCACTTACCACGATGTGATCTCCCTCTACGGAGTCCCGATCTCCAACCCCGCCTTCTGTCTACCGAGAACTTTTACCAACAGATTCGGCTTATGATTCCCGATGAGCCCTTACTGAGAACCCGACGTATGAAAAGGCTAGAAGGGTGTGTTAGAACACCAACAAATTTGGCCTTAGGAAAAGAAACACCAACATGAGACTTTCGGCTTTTAGAATGACAACTAAAAAGAAAGAGAACAAGAATCGATAACAAAGATTTAAGGAAGAAGATCGTTACCTTATAAAGCGCACCTACTAAATGTAGAGGATATTTCGGCAGGCAAAAATTAACTATCCTGCTTCTTGAGATTCGGCTAAAGAACAAGTAATAGAGATGAATAATGAGAACATAAAAGATGTGGGATGATTTGGCCAAACTTGCTAAGTGCAACAAATGGAGAAAACGAATGGGAAGAAAAGAAGAAACAAGAGGGACGAGATAGCACAAGAAGAAAGTTGAAGTTTTGGTTTCCAAATGTTGAAGTACCAATACCCAACATGCAAAGAAAATAGCCAAGTGTTCCTAGAGAATTTCGGCACATAATATCCCCGAAAGCCACGGTTTTGAGCTCCCCCCTAACCAAAATGCCAAACTTGGCTTACCAAAACACTCCTTAGCCGAAACTCAATCCCCCAACAACTTCCAAATTCGGCCACCTACAACACACTCCCCATATCCTTTGATTTCCTCCTACTTCCATTCCCCCATCATCCATTTTTGGTTGTCCCCCAATTTGCTAATAAAAATTGTTTAACAACCAACCCATTCATTGATGATAGGTAACGTGGGTGGTTGCCATCTAAAGAAATTCTATTTACCCATGTGTGTTTTTTTTTAATGATTTTTTTTCCTAATGCCTGGTGGAGCCTTAATATAAAATAAAGTAGTGAGTGGCACTATAAAGAGAATAAAGGATGGTGGGACGTCAACAATGACAAGCATGGCTGATTTTTCTTTTTAAAAGAAACAAAAGTGGAAGACAAATACGGGGGGAGATATTTAGCCACAATTAATAATGATGGCAAGTGTTTTTGGATGAAATAAGACATTATATAATTGGGAAGTTGGAGACATGGGATGGCATTTAAGCCCATACCTTTATGTTTATCGACATGCAATCCATACCTTTGAGTACATTAAAGCTTTCCAACGTGAATTTTGTGGAGATTAAAGAAGGGAATAGCCGAATGGAGCATGCAACCAAATTCTAAAATCCATTAAAATGGATGTAAAAGTGGACAGCAATTGGTAATAATTAATACATGCTTAATGAGCCAAACACAAGAAATAGTGCAAAACGTAGAACCCCTATTTTGAGGATGTTACATACAATCAACCCGTCTTATTAAAATTAATCACACATGAACAACCTAGAGTGTAACAGCCCGTTTTTGGTCAAATCGGAACAATGGTTTTAGGACCACAAATCTGAAATCAAAATTTTAATTTTATTATTATTTTAATTTTTAAAGCATGATAATATGATTGTGTGAAAATTTCGTTAAGAAATTTTATCGTTGAGTTGGTCAATTTGAGAAAAAGGACTAAATCGTGTAAAGTGCAAAATTGATGTTCTATTAGTGAAAAGTATCTACTAGCTATGGAAATTAAAAGAGGAGGTCCTTATGTTGTAATTAGACCATTAATAACATGATTGGACATTTATGGGCATAGAATGGATGTTTTAAATGGTTATTTATTAAGGTTATATTAGTAATTTGATAATTTAACTTAAATTAAATAAAACAAAACTAAAGTAAAGCTTCATTATCATCTTTGTCCATCGAAATTAAGAAAGGAAGAACTCCATTATAGATTTATAGGGTTCGCCACTTGCAAGGTTAAATTGGTAAGTGATTTTGACTCGGTTTTAATGATTTCTATGCTTTTGTGATTGTTGCTTCGTATTCTAGCTTGCCCGTACCTTAGATTTTGAAATTGTTAAAGATTTATCATGTTGTCATTGTTGAATGCTTGAGTAATTTGATGAATTATGATATATTTGGAAGGTTTAATGATATATTAACAACTTTTGTAAAGTGATTTTTTTGACAAAAATGTCAAGAAGGGATTAAATTGAGAAAATGTGTAATGTGGTGGTCAAAAGTGTGATAAATGAAAAATATGGGCTACTAGGGGTATGATGGTAATTCGGCTAGCATGGGTTAGTCTTGAGTTTCATGAATTTGTGATTTTGTGTAATAAGGACTAAATTGTAAAATATGTGAAATATTAGGGGCAAATATGTAAAAAAGCCTTAAAGTGAAATTTAGACTAAATTGAATAGAATGAATGCTAAAAGTCCTAAATTTGATAATATATAGATCAAGATAAGTCGTGTAACATCCTAAATTTATGGGCCTATGCATTTAGTATGGGGTTATGTTTAACATGTTAATTTAAGTGACAGGGGTCCAAATTGGGCTCAGAATTAGGCAAAGGCCCAGATTAAATTATTTTAAGGTGGCATCATTAACAATTAAAAAGGAACAAGTTTTGGATCGCAAGGAGCCCATGTTTTTGGGCCATTTTTGGCAATTAAATGTGAGCAAGGGTGACGCCACAACAAGGGATTTAAGGGCCCAAAATTTAAGTTTAATGAAGCCCAAATCCTTTTAATTTAAGTGAGTTAAATTTTGGCATTAAGACTTGATGAGGTGGACGGCTACAAGGCTTAAAAATATCTATTATAAGTGATAATATCATAGATAAAAAGGAGAAATGTTAGGAGCTTATCTTCAAGGGAAGTGTTGGCCGAAAATCCACCACTTAGAGGAGTGTAAAATTCGGCTACTGCATGGCAAAGAGGGTGCCGAATTTCTCCTCTCTTTTAGCTTGAATATTAAGGACGTTTTCGGTTTTTAGCAGTAGGTGCCGAAATATCTATAAATAGGGGGGCTAGCTCCTTGATTTTAACACTGAAAACCCTAAATTCCTCTCCCATTGTGCCGAAATTCCCTAGCCTCTCCCTCTTCAATTTCTTTTCTCCAATTTATTCAAAAGCCGAAACTCTTCTCCACTTTTTCCTCCTTGTGCCGATTTCTCTAAAAAGCCAAAGCATCCATAGTCTTTTCTTCTATTCATCCTATTTGAGAATTAGTTCTATACTTCTAGCATTTAAATCTTCCATTGGCATTGCCGAATCTTCTCTCTAGTGCTAGCCGAATCTCCTATGCTAAGGTAAGTGTCGATTTTTGATTAGTTCTCATGATCTATTCCCAGTTTTTGAAAGGAAAAAAGCTGAAAAGCTAATAGTTTAATAGTTCTATGTTGGGCGGCAATTCGAGATTTGAAGGAAGCTTGGTCAACTAGATCTAAAAGCCGAAAATAGCTAATCTTCAATTTCGAGATTTTTAAGGTAAGAAGATTTTCCCTAGATTTTTACTGGATTCATTCATTATATGCAAGATCTAAACTCTAAGATGAGGATTAACGATTAAATATTGTGATAGTAGCTCTGATAAGGATTTATGATGGACTTAAATATGGATCAGGAAAAGGAAAGAATCCCTAAGTTTAAGAAACGAGCAGTATCTGCCATTCGAGATAGCAGTTGTGTCGACTAAGGATAGCGTCGACATAGAAAGCATCGTTTTATCAATAATCAGGTGTGTAGATCTCTAACACACTATTAATCCTGTATGTATGTTTATTTATATATGTTATGGGCTAAAAAGCAGGAATGAGGCTGTCTAGACAGTCGAACGGAACCCTAAAAGGGTTAGGCAAAGATGCCAGGTACGTAAACATAGAACTCCCTATGTGTATCGAAAAGTATATATGTCTGTATGATGTTTTCTTTATGTATGTATGCATGGGGTGGGAATTATGATATTGAAGGGGAAGTGCATGGTAGGTCACTTGGTGATCGGTGGTAGAAAACCCACAAATATAAATGATAGGTCACATAGTGAACGGTGGCTATGCCACATTTAATGATTCCTAATTAATAGGAATAGGCAGTACGGCTGTCGTTTTGGTGTGTAGCGGATGGAGGGTTGATTGTAGAAATCCCCAAGGTGTGATGGTTGGTACGGGTGTGTGTAGAGGATGGAAACCTAGGATGGGTTGGGCTATTCGTTATTTATTATTTACTATGTGATTATGATTGATACCTTTATGTATGGGCCAGGGCCCATAATGTGTTTGTGGGCTCAGGTCGTTGTGTGTTTTGAGATTTATACACTGAGTCTTGGTGACTCACGCTTTCCTTTTCTCTACGCTTTCAGATGAGCAGTAGATCGTGGACATGGGAGCCGAGACGGACTCGAGGGGCCATCAAGTTTTTATTTCTACAAGTTATTTTCGGGATTTCTTTAAGTTTATTCTATTTCATTTTGGGATTATTTATGTATGAAGGCCCTAGTTTTTATTCAACTAAGCAGATTTCAATGTTCTAAAATTTAGGAATTTATGACAAAGTCTATTTATACTTAATAATAATAATACAAAAGAGTTTATTTTTAAAATGTCATTTATTTATTTAAATTATGTCTAATTAACTTACGACTTCCAAAACCAATAAAGCAAAAGTTTTCAATGTACAAGCCGTGACACGCCAGATCTGGTCGAAACGCATGGGCCGGGTTTGGGGTGTTACAAGACGAGATCAGAATTAGATCGGGGAAAAGGAAAAGTGGATGAATACTCGATAATTTCCATCTGAGCAACTCGAGGTAAGTTTGTATAATTAGAATTGAGTCTTGAAATACTTGTAAGTTATTTGAAATGAAAGTATAATTGAGTAAATGGTATTATTGAGTTCGAATGCCTAATTGATGAGAATTATTGAATATGGAGTCCCGTTTGAACCATAGAAAGTTGTAGGATACGAGTGACATGTCACTAGGGTTACCATTTTGGTCAAGATCCTGCATATGTTGCGGACTCACCATAGCTCGTGTGAGCTTACCGGTATATCAGCTCGTAAGAGCTTACTGTTTTCAGCTCGTCGGAGCTTACTATTTCAGCTCAACAAAGCTTACTGTCCATTAGCTCAGGAGGAGCTTACTAATCATAGCTCGAAAGAGTGGAAATGACAATGAATTGATGGATTACTAATTTATATACATAAAGTGTATCACCCAAGTATCCCTCGATATTCTAATAGGTTCAACGGGTATCAATTCTGTTATTGGTCAAGTGATAAAGCTATGTGTTTATACGAATGAATTACAATTTATATGGATAAGCTACTGTTTATACGGATGAGTTATTGTTATCGAAAGAATTAATGTTTATATGACTGAAAGTGAATTGTTAGAAATGATGTATGTGATATATGAATTTGATATGATAAAATGTATTAAGTATTAAATTGAGATAATGGATGACTATATGCACTTATGTGACTAACTTGTTGATGAATACTTGTGTTTAGGCATTTGGTAATTGAATTGAGTATACCTTAATTTTTGACTTGATTATGTATAAACGGTAAGTTTAATTCTAAATTATACGGGCTTACTAGGCTATAAAGCTTACTCTGTTTCTTTTTCGTGTTTTTATAGAGGTTCGTTAGCTCACTTGATTCGGATAAAGTCAGAGATACGTATCACACTATCCAGTTGCCGACTGGTACTTTTGAACTCATGGATATATGTAAATATGGCATGTATAGGCTAGTTATAAAGATGATAGTTATGGTTATTTGAGTTAGTGATTTTGGTACATGTTGTGGTATAAGGTAAAGCCATTTGATTTGGCTTAACTTTGTGTAATACTTTGGTTGCATATAAGTATTCAAATATGTGTTGAAATGTTATGAATTGGCTGCCTATTTAAAAAGTTACAAAATGTTGCAAAATATGCTTGTGCAGGTATGTAAAAATAGGGTGGTAAAATGGCTTTGCTTTTAGCCTATTTTTGTCCACACCGGTAGACACACGGGCGTGTGTCTCAGTCGTGTGTGACACACGGTTATGTTACACGACCGTGTGTACTCTGGTCTTGATATTAAAATAAAGTCAGTATGCTCCACACGGTCTCACACACGGGCGTGTGATCGACTGTGTGGCACAAGTCAGTATACCCCCTAATTGGTACACGGCTTAGCACACAGCCGTGTAACTTGGTCGTGTTGCATAAGTCAGTATACCCTACAGGTTTGACACAGCCTGGCACACGGGGGTGTGTGGCCACTTCGAAGGGCACACGAGCTAGACAAATGGACGTGTGGACGGCTGTGTGCCCCAAATCAGTATGTACCCCCTATTTTTAGACGGCTGGTGACACGGGCATGTCTAGTGGCCGAGTGAGACACATGGCCTACCCACACGGGCGTGTGTCCCCTATTTGGAGCAAAATTTTTGAAGTTTTGCAAATTTATTCTGAATTATCAGTTTAGTGCCAAACTATTTCTAAAGTATGTTTAAGGCCTCGTAGGCCCTTTTAAGGGATAAAGTGATTGTAATTGAATGAGATATGAAAAATGAATGATTGAATTCAGCAAATGTATGTTAAATAGTTGTTTAATTGTTTCATAAGTCTGGTAATGCCTCGTAACCCTATTCTGGCGTTGAATATGGGTGAGGGGTGTTACATAGAGCTCTGATATTAATTGTTGGAAAAAATCTGGTTCAAAAACGATTTTCTTGCACAGCCGAAAAAATAAAATTTTGAAAACGATGTCAGTTTGTGATTTTTATAGCAATAAACCTTTTACCTAAAGAGTACCTGTTGTAACACCCCAAACTCAGCTAGACGTTATGGCCATATTTGGCAATGTCACACGATAGTGTTTTTGAAACCTCGTTGTTACGATGAATACATTCAATGTTATTATTTTTAGTAAACCTTTGTTAGAACTTAGGAAGTCACCTTTATTAATTTAAAACATTTCTTTTGAAATATCCCTCATTGCGGAAGCTTTAATAAAACAGTCTAGGTGATTATGCGTTTAGAAATTACTTTAACTTTTTTGAAAACTGAATTTCCTACGACCAGCAGGTATAAATCCATAAAGTAAAATAAACAAATAAAAGCCTAAATTTAAAACCAAAGTCCTAGAGGGTCCTTAAATAACAGCCCAAATAATCAATAACAATCAAATCATAAATCGTAAATTGAAAACCATGAAGTCTAAAAATTACTGTGTTCATCACTGAGTCCTTCCTCGCACCGATTTATCTAAGTCTAGGATTACCTGTGCACAATAAACAAAAAGGGTGAGTTTACATAAACTCAATGTGTAATCCCGCAGAAACAAACAAACAATCAGTATTCACAGTGCACAGTTGAACAGTCTTGGGCCTAAGCCCTTTTCAGTATCAGTGACAGTTTGGGCCTTAACCCATCTCAGTACAGTGTCAAAATGCAGTAGGGCCTTAGCCCATCACAGTATTAGTAGCAGTAACATTTAAGCAGTAGCAAAATCCTACCCAACCAGCCTCTACACACCATCTCCGTCCAACCCTACACTCCATGTGTGGATATAATCAACCCACCCGTCCTTACACTCCAAGTAGTACCGAATGCCACACGAAACAGTAGTTTGCAGTTGAGCTGCCAGTAAATTAGGCTTAAAGTCTTTCAGTACACTTCCTCCAAATAAAAACCCCCAACCCAATGCAATGCAACATACAATGGATGACATGCTATTATGCAATTTCAGTGCATATAGTCAGTTCAGATATTAACATGCCTAGTACTGATATTATTCAGTCAATTTCACATATTTTAGGGGTCAAAGTAGTGCTTACCGACCCTACAGTAGGTTCACAGTCGACTTGGGTGACCCGTGCAACCTTAAAAACATTTCGGTAAAAATGGGCCCAAACGCCCATGTGATCTGCCCATGTGGGCCCACACGCTCGTGTGGCCCACTCGGCCCAAATTGGCCTTGGCCGTGTGATCCATTTTAAAGTAACCCATGCTAGCTCAATACTCATATATGTTTGCATTATTTATTTTTATGTTCATTCTAAGTTGTCTACTTGAGTCATTATCACTAAATTATTTATATCTGAAGCTACAGAATTCCAAATTAAGATCCACATGATGTTTTTGAAACTAGACTCAAATACCTTTCGACCACAAAATTTTTAGAATTTATAGTATATCAAATAAGTACAGTAAAATCTTTAAAGTTATCCCTATTCTGCTGTTTGACAGCTTCGACCTTTCCTTGCTAAAAATTATTTATTTCTTACTACAGAATTTAGATGATGTTTCCGTTTGTTTCTCTTGAAAATAGAATTTAGATGATGATGCCCTTAAATATTTTTTTACAATTTTTTGATGATTTTCCAAAGTCAGAACAGGGGAACCTGAAATCATTCTGACCTTGTCTCACAAAATTTATTATAACTCATGATTTACAATCCCATTGCTTACATCGTTTCTTCCATGAAAGACTAGACTCAATAAAATTTAATTTCATATTTTATTCAACCTCTAACTCAATTTACCCTATTTTTGATGATTTTTAAAAGTTAGACTACTGCTGCTGTCCAAAACTGTTTTAGTGCAAAATGTTGATTTCCTAGTTTTTAACACCCTTATTTCCTTTCTCTACAATTTTTCGCATACTTTTCTCTTATTTCTCGACAGCAAGCAATTTAGGCATTTCGTCGAACCTTGTTTTCTGCATTTCGGGTACACACCTGGTGTTGTTTCGATGCCTAATCACTCCCGAGCACTTCAAGGCCTAAAATCAAGATACTCGACATCAATTTAACGGATTTACAAGTGAATTGACAACGAAAAACGAACAGAAACCCAACTTACCGCCAACGATAACCCTCCGTTTAACTATTGTTAAGACGGGAAAAGTGAATTCACCAGTCTGAGCCTCTCCTACGCCGTAGAGAAAAAACATTACCACTTCAGTCGCTAAGAGATTCATGACAGAAATGAAGTGAAACACTTATCGAAACTAAGTGAGCAGTAACGCGTGCGAAAACGAATGAAAATAAATGGATTAGGGAAAAATCTAGAAGAAGAAAAAGAAAAGAAAGATGGAAAAACTCTAAGAATTTCGGCAAGAGGAGAGGGAGAAGAATAAACGGCATTTTTTTTTGGAAAAGAGAGCCAAAATTCGTTTATGGGAAAAATGAAATAAAATCTCGATAACCCCCAAAATCCCTTAATCTTCTCACCTAATTCCCACTTCACATCCATTACTCAGAATCCCCCTATTACACAACTCTATCCTGAAATCTGAGCAAAAATAAAAAATACCTTTGCCTGCGTAGGGATTCGAACACAAGACCTTCACCATAACAACACACCAGTTAACCACTAGACCAGTAGGCCTATTCTGATGCAATTTACCCAACATTTAAACTTAAGCCCTTTGCACAAGGTTAACGTTTTATTTATAAAAAAAACCAAAATTTGCCCAAGTAAGGCTTGAACTTGGAACCTCACACACACACTCAGAACACATAATTACTGAAGCAAGTAGAAATTATATGTCACACATATACGAAATCAAAAATTAAAATTTTGGGGCGTTACAATTCTACCCCTTAAAAGAAAATTTCCTCCTCGAAATTTACCTAGTCAGAACAGATGAGGATATTGCTAACCCATCGTATCCTCTGGCTCCCATGTAGCCTCCTTAGTAATATGATTACGCCAAAGAACCTTAACCAGTGGAATAGATTTCCTCCTCAATACTTTTACATCTCAATCCAGAATCTGAACTGGCTCCTCCTCAAAGGTCAAGTCTGGCCTAACCTCAATCTCCTCAACGGAAACAATGTGAGTAGGATCAGAGCGGTAGCGCCTCAACATAGAGACATGGAACATGTCATGGATACGATCCAACTCTGGAGGTAGCTCCAACTGTTAAGCGACTGGTCCCACTCGATTCAAAATAGGGTAAGGTCCAATAAACCCAGGGCTCAACTTACCCTTACGACCAAACCTCAGTACCTTCTTCCATGGTGGGACCTTAAGAAATATAAAGTCCCCCACCGAATACTCAATCTCACGTCACTTAAGGTTTGCATAGGATTTTTGTCTGTCAGAAGCCGCTTTCAGTCGATCTCGAATCAGTCTAACCTTTCATTTGTCTTAGAATCCAACTCAGGACCCAGAACACGTCAGTCGCCCAACTTAGTCCAACATAAAGGAGTGCGACACTTTCGACCATCCAGTGGCTCGTAAGGTGCCATCTGGATGCTAGACTGGAAATTGTTAATATAGGCAAACTCCGCTAACGGAAAATACTCCTCCCAACTACCACGAAAATCACAACTCGCACTTGCTAAACTTAGCATAGAGCTGCCTTTGTAACACCCCTAGCCCGTAACCGTCGCCGTTCTAAGGTTAAGGAGCATTACCTATCAATCTAGAACATTTACAATCATTTTACAAAACAACGTCCAAACATATCAAAATATATGCATATAGTCCTTTCATGAGGTCTACGAGACCTTAAACACGTGTTAGAAAGGGGTCAAGACTAAACCGAACACATGTAAAATTTTCTGAAAACTCAAACATTTTTCAATGCTATAGAGGTCACACGCCCGTGTGGTTAGGTAGTGTGCCTCACACTACCTCGAACACGCCCATGTATCCAAGCCGTGGCAAAATAGGGCATACATACTGACTTGTCTACACGGCCTGAGACACGCCTGTGTGCCTCATTCGTGGTTGACATTGACTTGCACCACACGGCCAGTCACACACCCGTGTGTCTAGCCCGTGTATGAGCCTGACTTGTTTCAATTTGTAAACTCAAATGACATGGTCGAGCCACACGCCCGTGTGCTCAACCGTGAGGGAGTTATAGGCCATTTGCAAGGCCAAACTTGCCACTCACACTTAGGATCACCTACAAGCTTCAAACCATATGCATTTACACCTCAAATGCCAACCAAAGCATACCAATATATACACCAATTAATCATCAACCACACCATTTATTTCCATACACAATTTCAACTCAAATAAGTCTATCATATAAGTCAAGCATTATAAAATCCATGCCATAAATGGACATTTAAACCACAATTCTCATCAACCAATTTTAGCATGAAACATACCATATTCATCATTCACATAACCCACACATATATATACCAACATCATTCAACTTATAAGCCATATCACATGGCAAGAACTATACAACTCAAAACATACCATAATCACTAGCCTAAACATGCCATATACCAAATATATACAACTTTCAAAAGTACCAAAATAGATAGCCGATATTGTGATCGAGTCGCTATAGATCCCCGAATCTGAGCTAGCTTTAATTACACTGTAAAATAGAGAAAACTTCACATAGTAAGCATTAAAGCTTGGTAAGTTCGTCATAAAATACATTTAACTCAATAATTTAATTACAATACACATATTAAGCTATCACATAGATCAATTCACAAATATACACCATATCATCCATAGCTAATATGCTCACTCAATCATCTATATATCCATTTACAAAATTATCAACCACATAGGTTCCTTGCGTACCTTAGCTAACACATAGTTATTTATCATTCTTGCTACTCAATGCTCAATGCCACATTTTGATCAACCTTCATTATTCATTCGATTTAATCGCACACTTAGTGCCAATTTCTTAGCTGAAGCTTATATATTATCGCACACTTAGTGCCTTTACTTTAAACGTAATTTATCTCGGTAACGCACACACAGTGCCAATCAAAATAGTCGATACTTTCTACATTTCATATACACAGTGCTGTTCTCTACTATATAAATTCTATTTTGCACACTTAGTGCTACATCTCTCAAACCACATTCAACATTACTAATTCTTTAACCACAAAATCTTTCATTATATAACACATGAGCATAATTTAAACAATTCGTATTATAAACGACCTTGCCTCAGACGTGGAAAATAACAACACAAGTCATTCAATCGAGCACTTTGTCTTTGCCTCGATCTAAGTCCAAATTTCTCTTTTCTTGATCTTAATCAAGCTCTCCAATAGCTGAACCCTAGCAAGCTTATTTTCTTTCTTTTTCTTTCAATTTCAGCTAGAAAAGATGAGAATATGGCTTGGTTTTCTTATTTGTTTTATTTAATATACATTAATAATCATTTTACCATTTTGTCCTTTTATTATTTCATTTAAAATTCCACTAGCTATGTACATATATGTCCATCTCCACTATGTATGGTCTAATTGCAACATAAAGACCTTTCATTTATTAAGCCATGCCAAATAGGCACTTTAACAATCAGCACACAGCTTTTGCATTTTATGCAATTAAGTCCTTTTTGCAAATTAAATACACAATCAATAAAATTTTCACATAGAATTTTCACACATGCTCAATCACATACTATAAACAAAGAAAACAATATTAAAATATTTTTTTGACCCCAAATTTGTGGTCTCAAAACCACTATTCTGACTAGTGTCTAAACTGGGCTGTTACAGCCTTTCCCTCAAAGTCTGAAGGACAACTCTAAGGTGCTCATCATGCTCATCCTCAGTCTTCGAATAAACCAGTATGTCATTGATGAACACCACCACAAACTGATCCAGATACGGCTAGAATACTCGGTTCATCAGGTCCATGAAAGCTACCGGCGCATTCGTCAGACCAAAAGGCATCACTAGGAACTCATAATATCCATAACGAGTCCTAAATACCGTCTTGAATACATCAGCCTCCTTAACCCTCAATTGATGATATCCAGAACGTAGATCAATCTTGGAGAACACAGAAGCCCCTCAAAACTGGTCAAACAAATCATCACTCCTCGGAAGTGGGTACTTATTCTTGATCGTTAGCTTATTCAGCTGTAGATAGTCTATACACATCCTCATCGTCCTATCTTTCTTTTTCACAAACAGAACAGGTGCTCCCCATGGAGACATACTGGGACGGATGAACCCACGATCCAGCAGCTCCTGAATCTGAGCCTTAAGCTCCGTTAGCTTCTTCGATGCCATTTGGTAGGGGGCGATAGACACCGGAGCTGTACCAGGAAGAAGCTCAATCCCAAACTCCACTTCACAATTCGGAGGTAAATCTGGTAGCTCTTCAGGAAAAATGTTTGGAAAATCCTTTACAGTTCTGATGTCCTTGACGGTAGAGTCCCCAAAAATAGAAACACTCACATTGGCCAAGAATGCCTCACATCCCTTATGAACCAATTTCTCAGCTACCAGTGCAGAGATCACATTAGTTAGATAATTTCGTTGTTCCCCAATCATGACTACCTCAATATCCTCCTCGACGATCTTCGCCTTCTCCACTAGTGTAGTAAAATCTCGCTCCTTCTGCGGAGCTATTAGAACCCTCCGATTATGCCTGAGACCATCCTCGAAGCGGATGCATTACTTATATTCTGTTGCCACCATACCTTGATAATAGCGGCTCAATCGCAAAAATTTGGCCTCATACTCAGCCACTGATCTATCTCCCTGAGTTAGATTCAGAAACTCTCTCCTACGGGCATCCACGTAACAGGCCCCCACATATTCCCCCTGGAAGGCGGTCTTAAAATACTCCCAGGTCAGTTGTTCGGGTTGAGTGCCCTCCTAAACAATGAGCCACCACTGATAAGCCTTATCACGTAGAAGTGACACTACACCCTTTAATTTCGGCTCGGGGGTGCAGTTCATATCATCTATGATCCATTCTGTGGCCTCAACTAGTACTCGGCCGCATTAGGGGCGACCTAGTGACACCCCTAAAAAGCTCAGCTCCATTGGACCGGAGTCATTCCGTAACCGACCCTCGGCCCACAGATCCAGTACTGGGCCTAGCGACCCTATCTAAAATCCTTAGCATAGCCTGGGACAATGCGTCGTCCTTAGCCATGCGATCTTGAGACCCCTTCTCAGTACAAGGCGACACTGGCGTCTCACTCGTATTGAAAATCGGTATGCTACCTGATGGTGGTGGGAAAGTCTTAAAATTTATAGAATGAATGATCGAGCCTAGAAACTAACTATCACCACGATTGAGGCTAGCGCAACCTATCAAACAGTAGTATAGTTTAGTGGCAAGACCGGATTGTCGAACCCAAGGGAACCAAAAGTACTAATACTAACTTTCTTTTTATTATTTAGCCTAAGAATTAATGGAATTGTTGTTTAATCTAAAATTAACTAACTACTAAGCTAAGGATGCTAAGACATAGAGAATGAATTGGGAAAAATACTTTTGGGAAAAACCAATTGATTAGGACAACACCCGAGGAAGAATCCACCTAGACTTCACTTGTTATTTAACTCTGAACCAGACGATTTCTTCACTTGACTTGATCCGTAGGATTCCCTAAGTTATATTAATACCTCTTTCGAGGCTACTAACGTCTAACCCTAGGTTGATTAATTGAAATCTCTTTCTAATTAAAACCCCTAGAATTGCATTAACTCGATCTATAGACTCCCATATTAGGTTTGACCCTAATCTGGCAGATTTTCGACATCCTATTTCTAGGGTTGCGATCAACTCCGCTTAACTATGCTAGATCTACTCTTAAACAGGGACTTTTGCTCCACTGCCTAAGCACATCAATACTTGAATTAGTATCCTGAAATATCAAAGCAACAATTAAGAACACATAGTTAAGACCAAATCAAGTATTTATCATATAATTCAGAAAACAATAACAGGATCCGTCTTAGGTTTCATCCCCCTCAGGTATTTGAGGGGTTTAGTTTATAATCATAAAAGAATACATCTCAGAAGAAAATATAAAACAAAACATAAGAAAAACCCTAAAACCCCCTTAAGAAAATTGAAGGAATGATCTTCCATCTTGAGTATGAATCTGACTTCTTGAGATAAATCAACTGGCTTTCTTCGAGTAAATCCCACAATTCTAGCCTCTCTGGCTTGGCTCCGAAGCCTACCTGGACGCCCCCTCTTAGGTCACACTTAGGGTGTTTACATAGGCTTTAGAAATGTCTTTCTTCACCTCTAAGTATCCTAATCTGAGTGGAATTAAAATAGGTCACAGCAGGGATACGCCCGTGGCACATGCTCGTGTAAATCAAGGCCAGGCCGTGTTCGGGTCTGCTAAGGAGGCACTACCGTGTGGCTTGGGCCCAGGGCATGTCAATTTCGTATTTTGGCCCATTTTCTCTGTTTTTGGCCCGTTTCTCGTTCTTTTCATCCTCCGATGCTTCCCTAAGTATAAAACATGAAATTAATGGATTAGGAGTGCCAAATTCCACAATTCGAGGAATAAATCGTCCAAAAGTATGCTAAATGTGGGATTAAAGTATGAACATATTACGGTTTATCAAATAACCCCACACTTAAGCATTTGCTTGTTCTCAACTCACAATTAAAATGAACTTCCTCAATTCATAATATTCATCAATAGTGTTTCATCATAATTCAAAGGTAATTCATATATTGATAATTTAACCAAAAGGGTTCTAAAGATTCAAATAATCAAAGTCATAGTTTTTATAGCACTAAAAATATAGGCGTTTCCCCTTACCTAAATGATTACCTTTAATTCAAAATCGACAAGAGTTGACATCCTCACTAAAGATTCACTCAAATCACTCAAAGTGTTTAAGGTTGAAAATTAGGCTCTCAAAAGTCGAACATGAAAAGTTCATCCCATAGGCTTGCATGAAAATCAAATCTCCACCACTATAAAATGAAATGATACACAGATCAAAAGGTTTTTTAAGGGTTGTAATGGGGCTTAGGTTAAAGGTGTGTATAAAGGTTGAATTAGAGGGTTAAAATCGAGATTAAATTGACAATTTACCTAACTAGAAAAATGAACTAATCTTGAATAATTACATCAATTGAAAAATTGAAACACTAATAACACGAGCTTCTTCTCAGAATGTCGAATTAATTGCTTAAGCTCAAACATAGAATAACTTTGTTTTTTTTTTAAGAACAATACTTACAATTAAGAAGAAAGAACTTTAACAACTACAGTATAGAACATAGTTAGGAAATTGCTCAAAATCAAATCTTGACAAAAAGGGAGTCAAGAAATGGTGATAACAAATACAAGATAGGTTTCGGGTTAATATTAGTGGATGAGTCAATAAAAAGAGTTGTTAAGATTAAAGGGGTTCACTAGGGGTTAATTGTGAGGGTAGGCTTCTAGTGGAGTAAGTGGGTTAAATCCTAAGTCCCTTTATCATCTCTGTATATCAAATCAATAATGTGGTCTTAACATGTATAATCAAAGCAAGTTCTAGAATAACAAATCAATGTCGGCACACTCATAATAAAAAAGTGAGCACGGAAGAATGTATGCTTTAAAAGGCTCAAAATCTCACAAAATTTTTGTGTTTTTGATATCAACTTTGTAAATTTCAAACTTCAAGGTAATAATTAGATTCGGGTAGACAACCTAACAAAATTTTAATTTCGAAAATAGACTCATCATGCTTGATTCTCTAGTCTCCTAAAGTTTAAATCATCACTGCACAATTATCAATGACTTAATCCAAAACATATCAATAAAAAACATGAATCAAAGGAAATTTCGTTCTAATAGTAATATGAGAATAATGCAAAAAGTTAGGAACTTTTCAAAATGAAATTCACCCCCCACACTTAAGATGTACATTGCCCTAATGTACAAAGATATATATGAAATCATAAGAGATAGCGAGAAGTGAAACTTCCTGAATTTTTGGATGGCTTCCTTGAGTTGGGAGTGGTCATGGTGTGGTGGCCGACGATAATCTCTGCACTAGATGAAGAAATTAGGAAGCTTGTAAAGAATTAGCCAGGAAATAATAAGAATAATTCAAAATATACTAATTATATATTCAAAGAAAAGAGAGATAAAAAGAAAGAAAATAGAAAGTAAAATAAAATAAAAAGAAAAGATTAATGGACTGAAAAGTCCTTATCGTTAGATGGTTTCTGAGGTGGGTGTGATTTCTAAGGCCATGGTCGGTGATTCCCAAGCAGCCTTTAGAACCTAAATCAAAGAAAATGAAATAAAATAGATTAAACTAAGTAAAAGAAAAATAAAGAAAGGTAAAATAAAGGAGAAGGGGAAATAAAAAGAAAAGTTAAATGGACTCAAAGGTCCTTGTCCTGTCGAGTTAATGAAGTGGCTGGCATGAACTTATGTAGATCAGTCTCACAGAGGGAGACTATACTAGGATCCTTCTGTTTCATCGACATGGATATGGTTAGATCAAGAGTTAGAAGGATGAAAATGAAAAGGGAGGGGGTGTGAAGGATATGGAAGAAGGGGAATAGAGAGTGGATGAGAAGGGGAGATGGGTGTTTTGAATAGAAGTTTCAGATCTGGTACATCCCCACGCCCATGTACCAAAGGCGTGTTGTGCCACACGGCCGTATCGCACGGCCGTTTTGTGCTTCGTTCATTTCACCCACGCCTATGTGCAGGTCGCCTTGCCCGTGTTGCTAAAACAGTGTCGACCACGGCTGTATCGCACAGCCGTGGTGTTTAGTCAGAGCCCGTGGCTTGAAGATATTTTTCGTCCAGTTTCATACTATCTCTGTCACGGTGGTACGAAAATTCGTGGTGTCCACACGGCCACGGCCACGGCCGTGCGCAAGACCGTGTGGTATAGAAATCTACGCTTTGGTTAGTTTGTAGTTTGGTGCTAAAAAGTAAAAATAAAAATGTAAAAACTAATGGGGTTAGTGCTCGGGTTGGCTCCCGAGAAGCGCTCGTTTAAAGTCTTAAGCTAGACTTACCTCTCATTTGCATAATCATGGTGGTTTGAGGTGTTGAAAATCCTTTCTCATGCTCTCAGTTCTATTATCAATATATAGCTCGAGTTGAGTAGCATTTACTTTAAAAGTGCCGAATATAGGATTACTTACCTCGATTGTTCCGTAAGGGAAGACATTGAGTACCTTAAAAGGGATTTCTTCTTCTGTATGAAGGTCAGGAGGAGATATTTGTGGGTCTGTCTTATCTAAGAATACCTGATCTCCTATTTTAAATTTGTTTATCCCATGGACTGGCGTTGGTTCTGCTTTGTGTATTCCTAATTTCTCTTTGAAATGTGTCTTCCATTCGTCTAGTTCATCGATCTGAAGCCTTCATTCCTCGTGAGTTATTTCTTTGTTGTCATGAGGTATAGGATCTGGCTCAGTTGTGTAGTTTCGTGGTGCTTCCTGAAAAGAAGGTTTAACCGAATGATCATTAATTGAATTTATGTTCTCACCTTGATTACTTGATGTCCTAGCTGAATCAAGAGCCTGAGGAGTGATTGTTTTGTCACCTATACAGAGTATGAGCTCACCTGCGCAGACATCAATTTTAGTCCTAGCAGTTGCTAAAAAGGGTCTTCCTAAAATTAAAGGAATATGATTGTCCTCATCCATGTCTAAAATGACAAAGTCTACTGGGAATATGAATTTATCAATTTTCCCGAGAGCATATTCGATTATACCCCTAGGAATTCTAAAAGTTTTATCAGCTAATTGAATGCTCATCCTAGTTTGTTTGGGTTTCTCTAGACCTAGCTACTTAAACATTTTATAAGGCATAACATTGATGCTTGCCCCTAAATCAGCTAAAGTATTATCAACAGATAAACTACCAATTAAGCATGGAATTGTAAAACTCTTTGGATCTTTTAATTTTTATGGTAGTCTATTTTGTAACATTGCTGAACACGCTGCGTTTAGTTCCACATGCGACTCCTCGTCTAACTTCCGTTCATTTGTCAAAAGTCTTTTAATAATTTCCCTTAATCTGGCATCTGCGAAAGAGCTTCAAGAAATGGTAAGTTAATATGTAATTTCTTTAAAAGTTTAAGAAATTTACTGAATTTTTCGTCTGTGTTGTCTTTCTTCATCGCATCAGGATATGGTATACGAGTTTGGTACTCTTTAATTACCGATTTTGGCTTATCATGGTTTACCTCAACCTTTCCTTCTCTACCACTTTCTCTTGCCTTAATTTGGGCTTATCTAACCCTTCACTGTCATGAGCTGTTATGGCTTGAAGTTGCTCCTTTGGGTTAGTTTCAGTGTTGCTTGGTAGGCTTCCTTGTGGTCATTCTGATATGATCTTGGCAAGTTGTCCTAACAGGTTCTCGATCCCTTGAATCGATGCTTGTTGATTGTTAAGTGTTGTCTCAGTGTTTTGGAAATGAGTTTCTGACACCGCGATGAATTTTGTCAGCATCTCTTGAAGGTTCTGCTTCTTCTCTTGTGGATAAGGCTGTTGGAAGTTTGGAAGGGTTTGTTGTCTCTGATTTCCTTGACCACCCCATGAAAAATTGGGGTGGTTCCTCCAACCTGGATTATAAGTATTACTATAAGGGTTATTTTGAGGTTTAAAATTGTTACCTAGATAGTGAACTTGCTCGTTTTCAACACTCGGGTTGTAAGGTGGATATTCTGTATTGCTCATCCCTCCTCCATTCATCTCGCAATGCATAGCTAGATGTACCTGCGAAGGACCACATAAACCATCAATCCTTTTATTTAACATCTCTACCTGTTTTGATAGTATGGTCACTGCGTCGAGGTTGAAAACACTGGCGGCTTTCGTTGGCCTTGTCCTCATGACTTGCCACTGATAATTATTCAATGACATTTCTTCAATGAATTCATAAGCAGCCTCAGGTGTTTTGTTATTCAGGGTTCCATCGGCAGCTGAATCAATTAACTGCCTGGTTGAGGGGTTCACACCGTTGTAGAAGCTTTGAACCTGTAGCTACAAAGGTAATCCATGGTGTGGGCACCTTCTTAATAGATCTTTGTATCTCTCCCATGCATCGTAAAGTGTCTCTAAATCCATCTATACAAAAGAAGAGATATCATTCGTCAACTTAGCCGTTTTAGCCAGCGAAAAATATTTCAGCAAAAATTTTTCGGTCATTTGTTCCCATGTAGTGATTGATCCTTGTGGAAGAGAATTCAACCACTGTTTAGCTTTATTCCCCAAAGAAAAGGGAAACAATCGAAGACGAATGGCATCATCAGGAACAAATTGATTATTTGGTATCACAAAATTCTAGGAAATTCGCCAAGTGATTATTTGGATCTTCATCCTGCAAACCATCAAACTGAACAAATTGATGTATCATCTGAATTATGTTAGGTTTCAGTTCAAAATTATTTGCAGCAATAACAGGTCTAACAATACTTGACTCAGTTCCTGTTAAATTAGGTTTAGCATAATCATACATAGTTCGAGAAGCATGATTTTCGACCACCTGTAGAGGTAGCGGATTATTCTCAGCCATCTCTTCGGTAGTATTAATTTTGTTTTCTTGCTCCTTATTTCTTTTCGGTTTCTGCGAACTGTGCTTTCAATTTCACTATCGTAAAGTAGAGGTCCAGACGGGTTTCTTCTGGTCATAAACTAGAATACCTGCCAGAAGCAAAGAAGAAAATTTAGAAAAGTAAAAATAAAATTTTATTGCCAAAATAAAATATGGCTAAAGTAATAAAAATCGAGCGTTCTTCATATTTCAGTTCCTCGGCAACGGCACCTAAAACTTGATGGTGGTGGGAAAGTCTTAAAATTTATATAATGAATGATCGAGCCTAGAAACTAACTATTACCACGATTGAGGCAAGTGCACCTATCGAACAGTAGTATAGTTTAGTGGCAAGACCGGATTGTCGAACCCAAGGGAACCAAAAGTACTAATTCTAACTTTCTTTTTATTATTTAGCCTAAGAATTAAGGGAATTGTTGTTTAATCTAAAATTAACTAACTACTAAGCTAAGGATGCTAAGACACAGAGAATAAATTGGGGAAAATAGTTTTGGGAAAAACCAATTGATTAGGACAATACCTGAGGAAGAATCCACCTAGACTTCACTTGTTATTTAACTCTAAACTAGACAATCTATTCACTTGACTTGATCCGTAGGATTCCCTAAGTTATATTAGTACCTCTTTCGAGGCTACTAACGTCTAACCCTAGGTTGATTAATTGAAATCTCTTTCTAATTAAAACCTCTAGAATTGAATTAACTCGATCTATATACTACCATATCAGGTTTGACCCTAATCCTGCAGAATTTCGTCATCCTATTTCTAGGGTTGCGATCAACTCTGCTTAACTATGCTAGATCTACTATTAAACAGGGACTTTTGCTCCACTGCCTAAGCACATCAATACTTGAATTAATATCCTGAAATATCAAAACAAGAATTAAGAACACATAGTTAAGAATAAATCAAGTATTTATCATATAGTTCAGAAAACAATAACAAGATCCGTCTTAGGGTTCATCCCCTCTAGGTATTTGAGGGGTTTAGTTCATAATCATAAAAGAATACATCTCAGAAGAAAATATAAAATAAAACATAAGAAAAACCCCCAAACCCCTTGAAGGAAATTGAAGGGAAGATCTTCTAAGTATGACTCCGGCTTCTTGAGATAAATCAACTGACTTTCTTCGAGTAAATCCCATAATTCTAGCCTCTCTGTCTTGGCTCCTAAGCCTACCTGGACGCCCCCTCTTAGGTCACACTTAGGGTGTTTATATAGGCTTTCGAAATGTCTTTCATCTCCCCTAAGTATCCTAATCTGAGTGGAATTAAAACAGGTTACGGCAGGGACACGCCCGTGGCACACACCTGTGTAAATCGAGGCCATGCCGTGTTCGGGTCTGCTAAGGAGGCACGACCGTGTGGCTTGGGCCCAGGCTGTGTCAATTTCATACTTTGGTTCATTTTCTTCGTTTTTGGCCCATTTCTCATTCTTTTCATCCTCCGGTGCTTCCCTAAGTATAAAACATGAAATTAAAAGATTAGGAGCACCAAATTCCACAATTCGGGGAATAAATCATCCAAAAGTATGCTAAATGTGAGATTAAAATATGAACATATTACGGTTTATCACTACCCAGTGAAGATGACTCAGCTCAAGCCCCTCTATGGCCTCTACCTCCTCGGATACCTCGGACGCTCATTGTCTAATCACGTTTATCTGCATTAACAGTTTTATAAATCTGTTACAGTTTTAGTGTTTATTAACAAATGTTTTATGTAAAACAATATCGATTATTCAGAGTTCGTTTTCATAAATTGCAGTCTCACTACAGTTTTCAGTTTCTCTACAATTTTTAGTATACACTAACTAGAGTGTTTTCAGTACAGTTTACTACCTATAGTAGTTTCAAAATATACTATCCATAACAGTCTCAGTTTAAAACAAATCACAGTTCAGAATACTTACAGGATCGGCGCCGGAAACTCGGTGTACCACTTACTCAGTAAAAACATTTCAAATCATTTGGAAATCAATCAATTTTCCGGAAGCCCCTTTTTTTTATAAAACCCATAATCCACAGCCAAGTTTTGTAACCTGACTTTGATACCACTAAATGTAACACCTCAAACTCGGCCTATGTAACATCCCCAAACCCGGCCCATTCACGACGACCGAATCTGGTTATGTCACTGCGGAAAAACGGTTGAAAATCTTTTTGACTTTAGAGTAAAGCACTAAAATTATTAACTTTTGAAAACCTTGTTCATTTATTTATCTTATGAAAAACTTTGAAGTTATAAAATGTCTGAATTAAAAACTTTATTAAATATATAAAACCAATTTGAATAATCAAGTTGTTAGAATAAAATCGTCTTCACTTAGTAATTTAATATAATCCAACCATAACTTAAAATAATAATAAAATATTTCCCAAAATAAATAAAGATCAAAAGGCCCTTATTACAACCCAAATATTTAAACCAAGTACTTAACATAAAAATGTTTAAAATATTCAAAATTATCCTCCTCTGCATGGGCCACCATGTGTCCTCTCCGATCCTGGTCCAATTCTACGCATCACCTGAAATGGTTAGGAAAAATAGAGTGAGTCCACTGACTCAGTGCATAATCATAACACGTATTTTCACACGTACGGGCTTGGCCCAATACCATACTATTCTCATAGCAAATCATGCAAATATGCATCTCAGCCCAACCTACCTTCCCACCGTAACACCAACCTTAGCAGACCCCCTGCCTAAGGCCATGGCTAGTCCACCACTGATCACAACGTGATCCATAAACCTTACCTTGGCAAGCTCGCTACTCAAGGCCGTGGCTGAGCCACCGATCAACCAAAGTGATCCCAACAACATGCTCCGTTTACGGTGACGCACATAGCCGTCAACCGCCGAGATGGGCACCTAGCCAACATCTCCCTTGAGGTAGCACAAAGCTAACCATCAAGCGCTAATGTAGCCGAGGCTAACATTAGACCACGTACATCATATGTACACCCTCTTCCTTCATCGAATCAAACCCAAGTCCCATGCAAATATGGAAATGCTACATGTTAAGTCATCATATAAAATGAGTATACATCTCATATCATTACCACATCATATATTTACATATGCATCATAATAACATAATACCAAAGGCTTACTCACCTGATATCCGATTTTCCCAAAATGTGGTATTCACCACCTAACTCCACATCATTCATATACATAAGCATTAGCAAGCAATTAACCGAAGAAATAGTGCGATGATTACGCACCTTATTAGCACAAACGATCAAATCCCGAAATGCTATTTGACTAAAACTCTTCCGTCACACCCTTAAAACCCGAAGACCCCTCAGCTAACTCCCTACCGCTGGCTTCCAAGAAGAGTCACGGATCCAAGGCCTTGAATGGGTTTGGTCATACACAAAAATACAAGGTTAAACTTCATGGTTTCGGCTGGTCAACACAAGAATAAAAGATTTAAACCAAAGAGGGAGACCTTACCACACTATTGAAATCGGCACAAGGAGATTCGGCCAGAGAGAGACTATTCGGCTTTGAAGAAACAAATGGGATGTTGTTGGTTTTTAACCAGTCACAAGGAAAGAAGAGGGATTTCGGTTTAGGAACAAAGAAGATGAAAAAGAGAATGGGAGGAAAGGTGGCTTGAAGTTTCGGCCAAGGTGAGTTTTGGTGAAGGAAAAGAGGTGTTTTAGCATATGGGAAGGAAAAGTGAAGGCTTTTAGAAGAGAGAGGTAAAATTTTCGCAAGAAGGAAGCTCACACCCTTTAAATAGAAGTTGGCTACCCCTCCAAACCCCCCTAGCCGTCCCACTCTTCTCCCCCAACTCAAACCCTTGATTCTCTCCTAAAAACACTCTACACCAACCCTTCAAATAAATTCAAAATAAAACCACCCAACTCTTCTCTAGCCACTCATTCAAAATGACTTGAACAAGTCAAATATCCTTCTTTTAAGTGCCTTGGCCGAATCCAACTCTCCCTCCTAGCTCATGACACAAAAACAACCCAAAATGCTGCCTTTGCAGCTTGAACCTGAGACCCCTTCCTCCTTCAAGTGGCGTCACCTTCCAAGCTCTAGAGTGGCGCCTCCTTGCCATTCTGCCAAGCCATTCTTTGTGACAAAACCCTCCTAATAATTCTCTTAAGACCCCCCAAAGCCAAGCTCCCTTTTTAACCACTGAAAATCAAAAATTTCCTAAGGCTTTCCACCACCACCTAGGGTTCTTAGGACCCCTAAAACTCACCCAACCACACACTGAAGTGTGCCAAAACCTGAGCTAAGCACCAAAAGCCTAACCCCTAGAACCAGGGTGTTACAATTCTACCCTCCTTAAAATGATTTCGTCCTCGAAATTACTTGTTTAAACTAACAGTCCAATTCCTCCCACTACGCTATGGCTGCGCACTCTGATCTTAAAGAGCTAACATACTTTTAGGCATAGTATCTATCATACTCAAGGTTCCACATACTTTACGAGCAACAAAACAAACAGCCACCCAAACGAACAAAACAACAGGGAATATTCCAAACATAAGATACTTACCCGCTGACACATCCGGCACATTATTATCCTCCCTCCGATGGACTGCATAAACCAGACCTGGCTGCCTTGCCTCAGTGCTACCATTACCGCGGTCTACTGCTCCCCGACCTCGGCCAGAACCATTTCCTCCATGGTTCGGACCACGACCTCTTGCCGCTTGCTGACCCCCTCTGCCTGGTTGCACATAACCTTGGCCTTCCACTCGAGTCCCATTCGGATTCTGGGGACAATCCTTAACCAGATGAGACTTGGACTTGCATCTAAAGCATTCCCGAACCCGATTCCAGCACTCGCCAATGTGATACCTTCCACACTGCACACACGGACGATCTGGATTCCCAGCAGCTGGCTTAGGAATACGAACAGGAGTCTCAACTCTCGGTCTTTTCTGAAACCTCTCAAACGGTTCTGATGATCCCGAGCTCCTCTTATCACGGTTTCTTTCTCTGTTGTGCCTCTCAGCCTTCTTGACCTCCTCAGCTATCCGAGCTTTCTCCACTAATACGGCGAAGTCTCTTTCCTGTTGCGGAGCAATCAAAACTTGAGCTCATCCCGTAGCCCATCTTCAAATCTGACGCATCTCTCATAATCAGTTGCCACGATGCCCCGGGCATACCGGCTCAACCGAAGAAACTCAGCTTCGTACTCCGCTATTGATTTGCTTCCTTGCACCAAATTGAGGAACGCCTTCCTCTGAGCGTCCACGTAGCTCGCTCTGACATACTTCCCCTCGAACTTGATCTTAAAGTAGCCCCAGTCCACTCGATCAGCATGGGTACTTTCCTTAATAGTGAGCCACCACTGGTAAGGCTCATCCCGTAGCAACGAAACAACACCCTTAAGCTTCTCCTCAGCAGCTAAGTCTAAGTCGTCCATAATCCTTTCCACTGCCTCAAGCTAGTACTCTGCCACGTTCGGAGCTACCCCAGACACTCCTCTGAAGACCTCGGCTCCATTCGCCCTAAGCCTTTCGGGTACTGACTTCCGAGTCCCACTGCCCCCATTGGCTCCTACCACTCGCTCAAGCACCCGCAGCATAGCCTGCGATACTGCGTCATCTCCTCCAGTCTGATCCTGCTGTTCAACCTCAACAGCTGGCGGCGGCACATCACTCTCTGACCCATGGCGAGACCCAACCGGTTCTGATACTGACATCCTGCCTCTACCACGTCCACGAGCATTGCGACCACGCCCCCTAGAACTCATATCTAGCGCTTCGATTTAGTTTGTTAAAAAGTTTTATGCATCAGAAATTCTTGTTTCACTGTTTTATCCACGAGCAGTTTTATGCAATGTAGCTTCCGAGAGTAGTTCTTTCGAGCAATCAAGTTTCATTCCCTACCTAGGGGTAGTTCCGTCATTTTCCTATAGGGGTATATCGATAATAACTCAGAATCAATTTTGAAAATAGTTTTCCAACTTAAAGATATTTCAAAATTTACAAAATCTCAGGGGTCATCTTGAAAATTTTGTTTTTCAAACAAAGTGTGTTGCAAAAATTTCAGAAAGCAGGGTTATCTCAATAATTTTGGAAATCATGGGCATTTTCGTAAATTCTCCAAATCAGAATATCACCATATCTCACAAAATAAGATTTTCTGATATTTGGTAAAATAGGAATATTTCAGTAAAAGTCGAGAGAAATCTAAAAATTTAGAAACCAAGGGCGTTTTGGTAATTTTATCAACCAGGGGTATTTCCGTAAATTTTCACAAACCAAGGTATCTTAATATTTTGAAAACTCGAGATTTTGGTATTTCGCAAAGTAAAGAGCATTTTATCAAAAGTCGAGGGTAATACGGTAATTTTACAATACAGGGGCATTTTTGTAATTTTGCCACTAGGGCATTTTGAGAAATTTTGTAAATCGACAAACGTCTTTCAAAATCAGATTTAGGGTTTCACAAACCAAAGGGGTAAATTTTGGAAATTTTAGAACTAAAGATTTTAAAACAGTAAGGATAATCCCTTTCGGGTTTTAATAATCGGTTTAGCCTATGAACAAGTCTTCTCGGTTAAGGTGAACCGTAGCTACGCACCAGGTAGGATTCCTGCGAAGAGGAGGTGAGTCACGAGGACTGCTTAAGTACCAGGCTCTTCCGGATCCAATCCTAGACATGCGCACACAGGTTGCCACACCTTAACTCGGGGACTTATTTCACAGGTTTGTTTATTAGGCACTTAAAGTCTTATGCACGTGTTTGAGTAGACTAGTCCTAGGGTCCAATAGCCCTATCATTCTATTCTACGAGCCCAAATAAACCCATCACAATTCATAATAGTAAAGCACTTCAAAAGTCCGAAGTACTTACCTGGTGGACTTCGGTTCGGAGGTACAGGTGCCATGCCAGAATAACCTGAAATAAAAGCCCATATTTTGAAAAGCCCAATTTTGAAAAATGTTTTTGGGCCCAAAACCCTCAAAGCCGAGTTTTGAACCGGGCTCTGATACCAATTTGTAACATCCCCAAACCCGGCCCATTCACGACGACCGAATCTGGTTATGTCACTGCGGAAAAACGGTTGAAAATCTTTTTGACTTTAGAGTAAAGCACTAAAATTATTAACTTTTGAAAACCTTGTTCATTTATTTATCTTATGAAAAACTTTGAAGTTATAAAATGTCTGAATTAAAAACTTTATTAAATATATAAAACCAATTTGAATAATCAAGTTGTTAGAATAAAATCGTCTTCACTTAGTAATTTAATATAATCCAACCATAACTTAAAATAATAATAAAATATTTCCCAAAATAAATAAAGATCAAAAGGCCCTTATTACAACCCAAATATTTAAACCAAGTACTTAACATAAAAATGTTTAAAATATTCAAAATTATCCTCCTCTGCATGGGCCACCATGTGTCCTCTCCGATCCCGGTCCAATTCTACGCATCACCTGAAATGGTTAGGAAAAATAGAGTGAGTCCACTGACTCAGTGCATAATCATAACACGTATTTCCACACGTACGGGCTTGGCCCAATACCATACTATTCTCATAGCAAATCATGCAAATATGCATCTCAGCCCAACCTACCTTCCCACCGTAACACCAACCTTAGCAGACCCCCTGCCTAAGGCCGTGGCTAGTCCACCACTGATCACAACGTGATCCATAAACCTTACCTTGGCAAGCTCGCTGCTCAAGGCCGTGGCTGAGCCACCGATCAACCAAAGTGATCCCAACAACATGCTCCATCTACGGTGACGCACATAGCCGTCAACCGCCGAGATGGGCACCTAACCAACATCTCCCTTGAGGTAGCACAAAGCTAACCATCAAGCGCTAATGTAGCCGAGGCTAACATTAGACCACGTACATCATATGTACACCCTCTTCCTTCATCGAATCAAACCCAAGTCCCATGCAAATATGTAAATGCTACATGTTAAGTCATCATATAAAATGAGTATACATCTCATATCATTACCACATCATATATTTACATATGCATCATAATAACATAATACCAAAGGCTTACTCACCTGATATCCGATTTTCCCAAAATGTGGTATTCACCACTTAACCCCACATTATTCATATACATAAGCATTAGCAAGCAATTAACCGAAGAAATAGTGCGATGATTACGCACCTTATTAGCACAAACGATCAAATCCCGAAATGCTATTTGACTAAAACTCTTCCGTCACACCCTTAAAACCCGAAGACCCCTCAGCTAACTCCCTACCGCTGGCTTCCAAGAAGAGTCACGGATCCAAGGCCTTGAATGGGTTTGGTCATACACAAAAATACAAGGTTAAACTTCATGGTTTCGGCTGGTCAACACAAGAATAAAAGATTTAAACCAAAGAGGGAGACCTTACCACACTATTGAAATCGGCACAAGGAGATTCGGCCAGAGAGAGACTATTCGGCTTTGAAGAAACAAATGGGATGTTGTTGGTTTTTAACCAGTCACAAGGAAAGAAGAGGGATTTCGGTTTAGGAACAAAGAAGATGAAAAAGAGAATGGGAGGAAAGGTGGCTTGAAGTTTCGGCCAAGGTGAGTTTTGGTGAAGGAAAAGAGGTGTTTTAGCATATGGGAAGGAAAAGTGAAGGCTTTTAGAAGAGAGAGGTAAAATTTTCGCAAGAAGGAAGCTCACACCCTTTAAATAGAAGTTGGCTACCCCTCCAAACCCCCCTAGCCGTCCCACTCTTCTCCCCCAACTCAAACCTTTGATTCTCTCCTAAAAACACTCTACACCAACCCTTCAAATAAATTCAAAATAAAACCACCCAACTCTTCTCCTAGCCACTCATTCAAAATGATTTAAACAAGTCAAATATCCTTCTTTTAAGTGCCTCGGCCGAATCCAACTCTCCCTCCTAGCTCATGACGCAAAAACAACCCAAAATGCTGCCTTTGCAGCTTGAACCTGAGACCCCTTCCTCCTTCAAGTGGCGTCACCTTCCAAGCTCTAGAGTGGCGCCTCCTTGCCACTCTGCCAAGCCATTCTTTGTGACAAAACCCTCCTAATAATTCTCTTAAGACCCCCAAAAGCCAAGCTCCCTTTTTAACCACTGAAAATCAAAAATTTCCTAAGGCTTTCCACCACCACCTAGGGTTCTTAGGACCCCTAAAACTCACCCAACCACACACTGAAGTGTGCCAAAACCTGAGCTAAGCACCAAAAGCCTAACCCCTAGAACCAGGGTGTTACAGCCTAGACGTTATGGCCGTATCTGGTAATGTCATACGATAGTGTTTTTAAAACCTCGTTGTTACGATGAAAACATTCTATGTTATTATTTTTAGTAAACCTTTGTTAGAACTTAGGAAGTCGCCTTTATTCATTTAAAACATTTGTTTTGAAACATCCCTAGTTGCGAAAAATTTAATAAAACAGACTACGTGATCATGCGTTTAGAAATTACTTTAACTTTTTCAAAACCGAATTTCATACGACCAGCAGGTATAAATCCATAAAGTAAAATAAATAAATAAAAACCCAAATTTAAAACCAAAGTCCCAGAGGGTCCTTAAATTACAACTCAAATAATCAATAATAATCAAATTATAAATCGTAAATTGAAAACTATGAAGTCCAAAAATTATTGTGGTCACCGCTGAGTCTTCCGTCGCACCAATCCGTCAAAGTTTGGGAATTACCTGTGCACTTCAAACAAAAAGGGTGAGTTTACGTAAACTCAGTGTATAATCCCGCAGAAACTAACATACAATCGGTATTCACAGTGCACATTTGAACAGTCTTGGGTCTAAGCCCTTTTCAGTATCAGTGACAGTTTGGGCCTTAGCCCATATCAGTACAGTGTCAAAATGTAGTAGGGCCTTAGCCCATCATAGTATCGGTAGCAGTAAGAGTTGTGTAGTAGCAAAATCCTAACCAACCAGCCTTTACACACCATCTCCGTCCAACCCTACACTCCATGTGTGGATATAATCAACCCAGCCATCCCAACAATCCAAGTAGTACCGAATGCGGCACGAAACAGTAGTTTGTAGCTGAGCTGGCAGTAAATTAGGCTTAGAGCCTTTCAGTACACTTCCTCCGAATAACAACCCCCAACCTAATGCAATGCAACATACAATGGATGACATGCTATTATGCAATTTCAGTTCATATATTCAGTTGAGATATTAATATGCCAAGTACAGATATCATTCAGTCAATTTTATACATTTAGGGGTCTAAGTAGCGCTTACCGACCCTAGAGTAGGTTCACAGTCGACTTGGGTGACCTGTGCAACCTTAAAAACATTTCGTTAAAAATAGGCCCACACACCCATGTGATCTGCCCATGTGAGCCCACACGCTCGTGTGGCCCACTCGGCCCAAATTGGCCTTGGCCGTGTGATCCATTTTAAAGTAACCCATGCTAGCTTAATACTCATATATGTTTTCACTATTTACTTATATGTTCATTCAAAGCTGTCTACTTGAGTCATTATCACTAAATTATTTATATCTTGAGCTATAGAATACAAAATTAAGATCCGCTTGATGTTTTTGAAACTAGACTCAAATATCTTTCTACCATAAAATTTTTAGAATTTATAGTTTATCAAATAAGTACAGTAAAAGCTTTAAATTTATCCCTATTCTGTTGTTTGATAGCCTTGAGCTTTCCTTACTAAAATTTATTTATCTCTTGGTACGAAATTTAGATGATGTTTCCATTTCTTTCTCTTGAAAATAGACTAATTAGGAATTTAAAAATATAAATTAAAGCCCCTAATTAATTTTTTAAAATTTTTTGATAATTTTCCAAAGTCAGAACAGGGGAACCGAAATCATTCTGACCTTGTCTCACAACATTTTTTATAACTCATGATTTACAATTCCATTGCTTACAATGTTTCTTCCATAAAAGACTAGACTCAATAAAATTTGATTTTATATTTTATTCAACCTCTAATGCAATTTACACTATTTTTGATGATTTTTCAAAATTAGACTACTGCTGCTGTCCAAAGTTGTTTTAGTGCAAAATATTGATTTCCTAGTTTTTAACACCATTATTTCATTTCTCTACAGTTTTTCGCATCAGTTTTTCTTATTTCTCGACAGCAAGCAAATTTGGCTTTTCGCTGAACCCTGTTTTCTGCGTTTCGGGTACACACTTGGTATCTTTTTGATGCCTAATCACTGTCGAGCACTTTAAGGCCTAAAATCAAGATACTCAACATTAATTTAACGGATTTACAAGCGAATTGACAACAGAAAACGAATAGAAACCCAACTTACCGCCAACAATAACCATCCGTTTAACTATTGATAAGACGCGAACATTGAATTCACCAGTCCGAGCCTCCCCTACGCCCAAATTGTAGAGAAAAAACATTACCACTTTAGTCGCTAAGAGATTCATGACAGAAATATAGAGAAACACTTACCGAAACTATGCAAGCACTAACTGCGTGTGCAAACGAAGGAAAATAAATGGATTAGGAAAAAATCAAGAAGAAGATAAAGATGGAAAAACTCAGAGAATTTCGGAAAGAGGAGATGTAACACCCCAAACTCGGCCCATACATTTCGACCAGATCTGGTATGCTACGGGTTGAACGTTAAAATCTTTTCCTAAGTTCGTTTTAGAAAATCATAAGTTATTAGGCAATATTTGAATAAATAAGTGACATTTGAAAAGAAACCTTGTATTATTATTATTTGGTATAAATAAACCCCTGACATAAATTCATAAGTTGCAAATATTAAAAAAATTACTTAGGTTAATATAAACTATGGGGCCTTATTACCTAAATATTCCATAAATAAAACTTAAAGGAAAAACCGAAAATAATCTATAGAAATAAAATCTTGATGGCCCATCGAGTCCGTCTCGGCTCCCATGCCCACGATCTACTACTCATATGAAAAGTTAGGGAAAAATAATAGGGTAAGTCACCAAGACTCAGTGTGTAAATCCCGAAAACACATAAAAGGCTTGGGCCCACAAACACATTATGAGCCCTGGCCCATACACAATGGCAACAATCATAATCACATGACAGATAATAAATGATGCAAAGCCCAACCCATCCTAGAATTCCATCCTCTACACACCAACCCGTACCAACCATCACACCTTGGGGATTTCTACAATCAACCCACCAACCGCTACACACCATATCGACAGTCATACTGCCTACTCCTTATCAATCAGGAATTTTAACGTGGGTTTTCTACCACTAATCACCAAGTGACCTAACATTTCATTTCATGGGTTTTCTACCACCGATCACCATGTGATCTAACATTTCATTAGGTGGGTTTTCTTGTAACATCCTAGATTAGGGGTTATGTGTTCGTGCGTAATTCATGAGATAGTGGGCTCAGTGGGTGTGTTGGATGTGTTCTGAGGAGTTTTAGGAACCCTAAGATGTAAGGAAATGTATGGAAATGTAAGGAAATGTCTTGTCTTGGAAATGTAAGGAAATGATTTAGAAATGATTCAAAAGAGGAAAGTAAACATTTCGGGAAACTTGGAAATGTAAGGAAATGTTATGTTTAAAGGAGGCAAACGAAAATTTTTGGAAACTTGGAAATGTAAAGAAATGTCAAGTTTTAAGGTTTAAAAAGAGGAAATTAAGGCAAGGTAGCCTTAAGAAAATTAGTAGGAGGAATTTGACACACAATCAGGCTTGGAAAAGTGGCCTGAAGATGCCACTTAAGGCCCAGGTGGGTGACGCCACAAGCAGGTATTTGGGCCAGGGTTTGAGTCACTTGGGAAGCAAATAAAAGAAGTTTTATTTTTGCTTCCAGAAGCAGAGAGGAGGACGGCATTAAGGCTCTTAAAAGAGGATTTTTATTCTCTTTAAATTTCGGCTAAATAGGGGATAAATAAGGGATTTATTTATCATTATTTTCAAGGAGATAATAGGGGATTATTCTTTTAATAAAGTGATAATTAAAAGGATAAAGCTATCAAATAGAAGAGTGGTGGCCAAGTAAGGGACTCTAGCCTAGTAATTTTGGCTATAAAAGGAAGAGTAAGGCTATTCTTCATTCATTCTTTTCTCTTCAAGAAAACCTCTGCCGAAATTCTCTAAAGTTTCTTCTCTTCTCTCTGCCGAATTCTCTCTGCCATTATTCTCTTTTTGTCTTTTCTTTTTTATTCTCTTTGGCCGAATCCTTCTACACCCTATTCACTTATTCTTGTTCTCTCAATCTCCTAAAAGCCGAATATTGTTGAGGATTGAAGCCAAGGTGTTGTCGACTACAACATTAGGGGAGGAATTTCGGGATATCAAGTGTTGCCGATTTCAATACTAAAGGTAAGGATGTTATTGACATTGTTTTGGTTCTTTTATTTAAGCCGAAATTTAGATTCTAATGCCATTAATATCTTTGGCCGAAACTTTGAAGAGATCTTTCGGGATTTACTAAGTGTCGACTACAAGGAAGGAGAAGTTCTTTTCCCGAAGGTACACCATAGGCCGCGTGTTCCCTAGTTATTCGGTGAATTTCAGGATTTAAAATCCACAAGGTAAGTCATATTTAACATTCGGCTAAGGGTTATTTGTTATGAATAAATGTTAGAAATTGATCTAACATGAAGTTATAGGGATTTCGACAGACATATAAGGCAAGGAATACTTTCGGGATTTGGAAATTGCAAGGTAAGTTTTAGTGTACTAATCCTACTAGGATTTGGATTTATGGCCGAATGGTTCTTTACTAAGTATTGAATGATTGATTAAATGTAGAGATCTAAGATCCAAGGCATTAGATCAAGCTTTTCGGGATTTGGATTGGAAACCCTAAGCGAATCAGGTGTGTACCCTACCCTAAGCTTTAATATGTCCATGGCTATGTTTTAAATTAAATGTGTTATTAAGAATGTGAAAATATGGCTAAAGTACCATGCAATGGTACAAAGTACTCAGGTACGTTTCCTACTCCTACTAGGATTATGAATATATGTTATTTGTAACATGTGAAAAAGTGATAAGAATGTGAATTAAGGCCACATATGTTATTAGTACAGGGAATTTAGCTAGCACTTGGAGAGAAGATTCGGCAATGTCAAAGAAAAGATTTAAATGCCAGAAGAATAGAACTAATTCTCAAATAGGATGAATAAAGAAAAACTATGAAGATTTCGGCTTTTTAGAGAAATCGGCACAAGAGGAAAAGGATGGAAAAGAGAGAAAAGAGAATGAGGGGAGAGGTTTCGGCTTTTGAAGAATTTAAAGAAAGAAATTGTAGAGGGAGAGGCTAGGGATTTTCGGCAGAAGGAATAAAGAGAGAATTAGGGTTTTAAATGCCAGAATCAAGGACTTATCCCCCCTATTTATAGGAATTTCGGCACCTCCTGTATAAAACCGAAAACGCCCTTCCTAATTAATTAAAATTCAAGCTAAATGAAAGGGAAAATTCGGCACCCCTTTGCCATGCAGTAGCCGATTTCTTTACTCCTCTGAGTGGTGGATTTTCAGCCATCACCTTCCTTGTAGATAGGCTCCTATCTTTTCTCCTTTTTATCTTCTACTTTATCAATTATAAAATCCATATAAATCCTCCTATTTTTGAGCCTTGTTGCCATCCACTTCACTAACCCTAATGCTGAAAATTAGCTAACTTAAATTAAAATAATTGAACTCCATGAAACTTAAATTTGGGCCCCTTACTCCCTTGTGTGGCGTCACCTCTTAATATTGGGCCACAAGCCCACTTTGGTATTTTAAACACAGATACTACCTTTTAAACCCTATAATGCCCAAACAGATAATTTTAATCAAGGCCTCTACCTAAGCCTGAGCCCAATTTGGACCCCTAACACTTAATTTAACTCATTACACATGTTCACCCATTAAACGCATAGGCCCAAAAATTAAGGATGTTACAGGAGTGGGAGACGAATAGACAGCAGATTTGTTTTTTGGAAAAGGGAGCCAAAATTCAGTTATGGGAAAAAATAAAATAAAATCCCGATAGCCCCTAAAATCCCTTAATCTTCTCCCCTAATTCCCACTTCACATCCACTACTCAGAATCCCCATATACACAACTCTATCCGAAAATCTGAGCAAAAAAAAAAATTAATACCTTTGCTAGCACAGGGATTTGAACACAAGACTTCCATCATAATAACACACCACTTAACCAGCAGGCCAGCAGACCCATTCTAATGTAATTTACCCAACATTTAAAATTAAGCCCTTTGCACAAGGTTAATTCTTTATTTATAATAATACCAAAATTTTCCTAAGTAAGGCTTGAACTTGGGACCTCACACACACACACCTAGAACATATAACCACTGAAGCAGATAGACATTGTGTGTCACACATACACGAAAATCAAAAATTAAAATTTTAGGGTGTTACACCTGTGTTTTTGACTAAAAGAATCTTTGTCATTTTTGGCTTTCAACCGAACGACGTTCTTCGCTATTCTCGTACCATGAACTACTTCGAGTGTCAGCTCGAACAAATTCAAATCAAATGTAGAACCAAAAATAGTTTACTTTACTTTTAGTAGGAAATCAAATTCTTTCTCAATAGAAACCAATAGAATTGTTATTCTAGAAAATAAAATTTATACTTAGAAAATAAATTCTCACTATTTTCAGGCAGAATCACAATATCTCAAAGTTTTATTTTTAAGCCTGTTTGTGCCATCTATTAATAGGGAGAAGAGGTGAAACCCTTGTTGAATTGTAGAAGCCTATTTCAATAGAAAAACAAACTCCTAATCTAACTAAGATTAGGGGGGTGACAACCTAGTTAATTATACTAGGGTTTGTCATCCCTAGCATTAACATGGGGGCCTTTTGGGCCTCTCTCGTATTGATTTCAATTACAAGTACTTATTGGACTTTTAACCTAGTACTTTATAATTCAATCCAACTCGATACTTTATTTTTTATTTCTTAAAATAAACATATTAAATTAATTTAAATAAATAAATAAATTTCCCTATTAAATAATTTTCTCAACCTAATTCTAATTCTGTTAAAGTCATGACGACTTTACCATAAAAGAATTTATAAGAAAATATATTTAATATTTCCATATTCAATGGATTCACTATGACCAATCAATTTATTTTTATTTTCAAACTTCAATTATTTAATTGATGAATTAAATAATAATTTGAAAAACAATAAGTCATTTTTCATGTCTTTTCCATTTAGGAAAAAAACCATATTCATTTCCAGATGTTTCTCATTTCTCTAACTTTACCATTTTTATCCATTTCTATTCATTTGATTCAACATGCAATTCATTTCTGATTTTAAGAAGCTAACGGAAAGATTGATTGGACATGAACACTTTTCTTATTATGATTCTTAGAATTTTTTTGTCCTTAACAACTAACAAGATAAAAGCTTACCATACATAAGTGAGAGTAGATTCAGTTGTCCTTCCATATTTTTATGGCATTGAGACTTTTAGAATTTGATAGTTGTTGCCTACTAGCCAACATGTCCTTCTTGCAATCTCAATCAATAGACAACCATTAAAATAATTACAATTTGAGGTTTAAGGTTTTGAAATAGACGCCATGTAGGAGAGTTTAGAATATATAATATGAGTTTTTGGTTTTTTGGGTAAAAACAAATAAATGGAATAGGCTATTTATAGGGTTTAGCGTTAGAGTTGCATTAATATATTAAATATAACTCAATTTTTGAGTTTTTTTTTGTACTTTTTAAAAGAATCATTTAGTGTTCCATTAGGGTATTTACACAGACCTAGAGGTCTATTTAAAATTTCATATTTCATCTTTTCATTGCTTCTCTAATCTCAAAAGGCTCTAACAACTTTGGTATTTAAATCTAAAATTAACCTCGACATTTAAAGTCAAATTTAATAATAAAAGAAGCACATTATTGAAAATAATAGAACAAATAAAAAATTGTATCTTGGTAATAAAAAGCCACATTTGAGAAAAAGCCTCACATTAAATTAGTTTTTAAAAATATTATCTATACTATTTGTAAAGTTCTTGAGTTAATGTCATAAGTTGAATGATATGAACTCAGAGAAAAGACAAAACATAAATCACTTTTAAAATAAAAATAGTAAATTAATAAGTGTTATAAATATCTTATTAAGTGGATGTCCATCAAGATCAAGATAAGTTTTGATTTACTTTAAATTCTAATAGTCATTAGAATTAATTAGAATTAGATCTATACTTCATTTATACTTCTTATGCCTATAAATAGAGGCTTTGAAGAAGCATTGTAATCATTCCATTCATCAATAAAATACATTCGCTATTGCTTCCCATATTTTCGTTGTTCTTTCCTCTCTCTATCTCTCTTTATTTTATAACACGTTATCAGCACGATTTTGCTCAAAGTGATAGTTCCTTTTATCGATAATCAAATTTATTCTCCATGATTTCCAAGATCTTAGATGGTAAGATGCAAAGTTTTTGCAGGAAGTTTCTTTTATTTAATGTTTTATATTTGATTATTTTTAGCTAATTCATTGTCAATTACAATTATTTTGATTAACTTATTTTATTTTTATGTTATTAAGGAAAGTGAAGGATTTGATATAGTTATCTATATGAAATTGTGAAATAAGATCCATTCTTAAAGTTTGCTATTGATAAATTTTGATTGGATTCAAAGTCCACTATTGGAGTTTAAATTTTTGTTAAACAAGAAATGTACATCAACTTAATTAGATCTCTATCTTTTCACTTTTTTCTCAATAATAGCATCTTTAGATATTAAATTAATTTGATATATGATTTAAATATTTGAGATCATTTTATTTTAAGTTTTGGTTCCATGGGTTACTTATGGTTTCAAACATCTTATTTGTTAATGAAAATAAATATTGATTGACTTCTTTTTGTTTCTATAGTAGATTTTATAATTAAATAATGTATTTGGCTAAAAACATTTTAGTATGTAAATTTGTGTTGATAAACCTATGAAATTTATGACTGTTCAAATTTGATTTAGTTTGAATATAAATTATGTTCGTTTAATGTCTCTTATTATTTTGATTATACTATTTTCAAATTTTCAATACACATACATGCGTAGTTCTAATGTCTAAATTGATTTTTGGGTTGGTTCTAATATTGAATTTCAAGTTTAATTGTTTTCATTTTTAATTATTGAATTATTTTGGTTGAAAATATTTTCATAAACTTAATAATGAGAATTACTATATTAATTTGACTGTTTGCATTTTTGTAACACCCCAAACCCGGCCTAAACGCTATAGCCGAATCTAGTGATGTCACATTGAAGTGTTTTTCATAAAGTGTGATATCGATGAAAACCCCTTTTCTATTTAACCTCTTTGTTTTATTTTATGATGATTCCAAGACGTGTCGTTCATTATCAAAGCTGAGCCATTATCAAAAATTTATTCACTGTAAAACGTTTATTAATTTTCAAAACGACATTTATTGCGGAAGCTTTTGAATAGGTTGTGTATTCGTGGTATTGTTGCTAACACATTTGTCTATTTGAAAACTCGTGTCTTATCCTACTGCTAGCAGTTATAAATCAAAACGACCAGAATCCCAAATTAAATAAAAATACAAAGAGGCCATTATTACAGTAAATACCCCAAAAATTAAATCAAAATCATAAAATACTAAAACGGACTAGGTAGGTCGTGTGGCCACCGCTAAGTCCTTCGTTGCACTGATCTGCCTATGTCTGGGTGTTACTCGTACAGTTAAAATAGAAGGGTGAGTTTGCAAAAACTTAGTGTGTAATCCCCTATAAGCAAACAGACAGAAAACAAACACAGGTTGGGCCTAAGCCTTTTTCAGTATCAGTGCCAATATTAGTTTGGGTTTTAGCCCATCTCAATACAGAACAGTCATGTGCTCGGGCCCTGGCCCATTACAGTATCAATGATCATGCAGTAACAGATTTAAACAGTACACAAGTCCTACCCATCTAGCCTCTACACTCCATCTTCGTCCAACCCTACGCTCCATGTGGGGATATAATCAACCCACCCATCCCTACACTCCAGACAGTATCGAATACGGCACTATACAGTAATACGCAGCTGGCCTGCCAGTAATTTAGGCTCGAAGCCTTTCAGCACACTTCCTTCGATCAATATAAAACCCATCCCCATGCAATGCATCATGCAATCATGTCATGTCATACCATGGTATCATACATGTATTCAGTACAACTTAAATAGCATGCTAAAATATAGTCATACATGTACCTATACATATCTATATCACATAGGGGCATAACAGTCATTTAGTCAATTAGGAGTCGAAGTAAGCTTACCGACCCAATCAGTAGGTCCACAGTCGACTCGGGCGACCCATGTGACCTTAGCAGTCAAACACTAAAAATGGGCCTATGAGCCCATGATGCTAGCCCATGTGGGCCCACACACCCGTGTGGCCCACACGGCCCAAAATGACCTTGGCCGTGTGAAATGCACGGCCTGGCCCAATAATTTCTACACGCCCGTGAGGTCTGCTCATGTGGGGCCCACACGGCCTAGTTTGGCCTGGCCCATGAGATTGCGCATGGTCAGCCTCATCGATCGCATGCCCGTGTTTATTCACACGACCTACCACACAGCGTGTGCACGCCCATGTGGCATCGACTTTCACCTATTCTGGCTTTTGCCGATTTCCATTGTCGAGATTGTGTTACACACACCTGTCACAAATTCGACACCGAAACACTCCCTAAGCCCGAATACCTATCAAAGGTCATTCAGAACCGATTAGAAGATGAATTCACAGGTCTCGACAATCGTTAACAGTATTAGCTTGACTTACCGCTGAAGAAGACCCTTTGCTAACACCATTAAACCAAGAACCATGAGCACTCTAGAACCTTCATTTAGATGCCACTTAATCACTTAAAGTTGCTCTAAATTGAAACGCACAGTCAAAACCAAATACTAAATTCACAAACGTTACCTTCACATGCACCAACGGGGTTTCACACACTTCGTACGCCAATCAAAGATCACCAGTCTGCTGAATAATCCCTACCAACAACAAAACCCCTCTTAAACGATATTCCAAAAAGAAAAGTCAGAGTTAGCACTCACCGAAACTTACTGAACCTACAGAATTAGGAGTTGACCGCAAGAGAAAGAATGAATCGGCTAAAAGAGTTGAAAAGGAAAAAAATAGAGGGAGGGAGAAGGTTCGGACAAAGATAGGAAGGAGAAAATGTTTGGTAGTGGTGTAGAAGAAGAAGAAGAGAAAACCGGTAAACAATGGGGGAGGAAATGATTGCCGTAGGAAAGAACGAAGTCAAAAAAGAAGAAAAAGAAAGAAACTAGTTGGAATCCTTAGCAATATTCAGACTTCAAGAAAGGAAAACAATTGACAGAAGCCAAAATGAGGAGAAAACCAAACCCCAACCAAAAATTTAAGAGAGCAACAAGGAATTCAATTCGGCACCAACTCTCTCTTCATATCCCTAAAATCTCTCCTTAAAATCCTCCCCCTTATCTCACCAAAAACCTCTCAACAACCAAAACCAACCCTCAGTAAAACTCTTCAGTATTTTGGCTGGACTAAAATACCAACATGACACAAGCAATAAAATAAGTTCCTTCTTGTTTGTACCAAGACTCGAACCCTAGACCTCCTACCCATAAGCTCTCCACTTAGCCACTAGACCAGCAGACCCATTCTGACATATTTTGCTAGAATTTATATATAAGCCTATTGTCTAAAGATAGGGGTTTATTCAATTAAAAACAAAATTTTTCCCAAACTAAAGCTTGAAGCCAAGACTTCTCAGACACTCCCAGAACACTTAACCATTGAAGCAAACAGATATTTATGTCAGGAACATACAAAAATAAATAATAAAGATTTTTGGGACATTACAATTTCTATTAATCTCGTTTGTATTAACCAATTGTTGTTTGATAAGAAGTATGAAAACAACTAGTGTGGTTTGATTTTATAAATGCCTTATATTTTCTTACTATACAGCCCTAGGAAACTTGTTACTTTCATAAAGTTGTTAAAGGTAGTTCCTACACTTTACATTTGTTAATTATCTAGAGAAAATATATGAGCAATTATAAATGGAAAAGTTTTAGTGAACATGAGATGTATGATTTTGAAGTAAATTTCATACATGTATGCAATGGTTTATGAATTTTTTTTGTTAGCACTAGCATTATATCATGTTTGATAGTTTAAATGTTAGTTTTATCCGTACATTTGATTTGCAATAAACTCCATGTATGACTTGGTTATTATAAAAAACTCTTGTGAAAAGGGCCTTAAGAGTATTTTGGATTGATCTAATGGCTTCTTAAGGCCAAACAAAATAATGAATTATTTGTTTCACTCATTCTGTTCCATCCCTCGAAATGAATGTAGCAATACATAACAATTATAAAATGTAACCTCTTGTCATTATTGACAAATAGATAAAAGAAAATGGATGATTCAAAATGTTGCTAATTGTTCATTCTTAGAACAAAATGACCAATAATTCATACTAATTAATCAATCATTGAAGCAAATGATATCTATATAATCTTATTGGTAAGGAATATGATATATGCTTACATTATTGTCTAAATTTTTATTTTTTTTTTGTACATTCCATGAAGTGAATATTTGCAATATATATAATAAATTGTATAATCACTTTTGATTATTAATGTCAATTTGAACATTTGAAGATTTTGACATATTCTCTGAAGTAAATATTGCAAATAATTGTTTGCAAAATATATTTCTTTTATTGAGTTAATAACATTATGGACATCACATTGATGTAGACATTTTCAAAAGTAAATATCACAATATTGCTTATATGTGGATACAAAATTAAAAGAATGAAGATAAAATTATCAATTGTCAAAATTTATATTGACATTATTAGCATAATGAAAAATATGTTAAAGTAAACTAGAAGTTTATTGATACAAATACATTTACTATTTGGCATGACCAGTTAGACTATCCTGAATTATATATGATGCAAAAACTAATTAAGAATTCACATAGACATTTATTAAAGAACTAGAAGATTCTTTAATTTAAGAATTTTCATGTGTTGCTTGTTCTCAATGTTAATTGATTATTACAAATTTACTGGCTAAAGTTGAGATTTGATGTCTTACGTTTCTGAAATGAATATGGACCCATTCATCCACCATGTGGATGATTTTGATATTATATGATTTTGGTAGATACATCTACAAAATAATCATATGCGTTATCAATTCACAACCTGTCATTTGCGAGATTGCTTGTTTAAATGATTAATTTCATATTATGCAATTAAAACAATTCATCTTGCTAATGTTAGTGAGTTTATATCCCAAGCTTTCAATAATTATTGTATGTAAATTGGGATAAAATTTAACATCCTGTAGCTCATGTTCACACATAAAACGATTTAGCTGAATCGTTTATCAAATACCTCCAACTAATATCTAAATTGTAACACCCCTAACCCATATCCGTCGCTGGAATAGGGTTGCAGAGCATTACCGAAATTTACAGATCAAATACAGTAAATTCTAACATTTACTATTCATATTCAAAACCAAACATATTCAATCATAATGTCTCTTATATGGGCCCTCGAGGCCCAAAATATGCATTTAGATCCAATTAGGACAAAACTGGGAACTCAAAGAATTTTTCGCAAAATTTCAAAATTTTTCTTAAGTGCAGGGGACACATGCCCGTGTGGCCAGGCCGTGTGGCTCACATGGCCAGGTGACACGCCCGTGTCCCAGGCCATGTGGACATTCGATGTGAGGCACACGACCGTGTCCCAGCCCATGTACAAATTAGGGTAGCTACTGACTTGGGTCACACAGCCAAGCCGAACGCCCGTGTGCTAGGCCGTGTGAGCATATTGACTTGCATTAATTAGGTGTAGGGTTCACACAGCCAAACCACACGCCCATGCACAGGGCTGTGTGTCATACACGGTTGAGGCACACGCCTATGTGTCTACCAGTGTGGACAAAAATAGGCCATTTTCAAGGCCAATTTTCTCACCCAAATTTGTCTTCCACCTACAACAACACTTAAATACATTCACCAACCAATTCAAGACATTAAAACCAAGCCAAAACCAATCTTATACATGATATATCATCACACGTATTTAAGTATCCAAACTTACCTATTTGTATAATCATATAAGTTTATCAAAATTCAATCTATCATACCAAGCATATATATATTAAACATGAAATAATCTCCTACACAAACATCAAATAAACTATCACTAGTCATTCCAATGGCTAGTTACAACCAACCATATACATGCCATCATTGGACAATTTAACCTATACATGCCATTATACCAAAATAAGTTTGCTATTTATACCAAAATGAGCTGAAGGATAGTGTGATGATGCTCTGACCAACTTCCAACCTTTACAAGCTTCCAAGCACTATAAAACAGAGAAAAATAAATAGAGTAAGCATATAATGCTTAGTATGTTCGTATAACTGGAAATTTAACTTACCATTCATTTCCATTAAAATAAACATGCAAAATGCATCAAATAAGTTTGGCTAATAGCCTAAACACCCAACTTCATCGGAAGATGTTAGTCATTATAATTCACACAATTGCCAAGAAACATGTATAAGCTCATCATGTAATAAATTTCTCACACATACTTTTCTTATCATATTTCCACATAACATATACATTTCTATGATAAATCATCTCAAGTTCAGTTTAGCCATGTCAGAACTTTGCCTGTTGAATTTATTTGAAATATTGATGGATACACATGTAGTACACTTAAAGTATACAAAACTGTAATTCGTTAATTCATATTTAGGGGTACTCATTAGAGCACATAATTAGGAAACACTCTCTCAAGCCATATAATCGGAAGCTCATGTGAGCCATGTAATAGGAAGCTTATCCGGGCAAACTTATAAGAGTTTAAAATAGAAAGCTCGTGTGAGCTTAACGGGATAACTTCGAAGAGTTATTATCAGGAAGCTCTGGACAGCCATATAACATGAAGTTCAAGCGAGCCATATCAGGAAGCTCACAAAGAGCCTATATCAGGACGCTCATAAAGAGCTGCGGTATGTCTGGAATATACGCAGGATCAATACTGATCATATAACAGGATGCTCACAAAGAGCTGCGGTATATCCACAACACATGCAGGATTAGTACCGATAGGGATGCTTGTAGGAACCATATAATGGGAAGCTTGAGAGGGCTGATAACAAGATGCTTTTTTGAGCTATGGTGTGTTCACAACATATGCAGGACTACATCCAATACGGGAAACTTGTATCCATCGATTTTCATTTGTTCAAACGAAACTTAGCATTTATTGGGCATTTTCGGATATTTAATCACTTTCACATATATGAAAATTATACAATTTTACATATATAACATTTAATTTAAACATATAAATACACACAACTTAGTTACACGAACTTACCTTAACACTTGTTTGAATACGAGAATCTACTAATCCTATACTTTTTGTTTTTCTCAAACCAACTCCGTACTAGGGCTATTTGGATCTATACGAGTAAATTTAACTTAATTTAATATAATTTATATTCAATTCAACTCAATTCACATCTTAGGAAAAAGTATCATTTTGCCCCTATACTTATAATTAATTCCAATTTCGCCCCTAGGCTCGGAAAATGAAATTCGTGCAATTTAGTCCTTATTCCAAGCCTAGCCAATTTTTACAAATAACATTTACAGCTGATGTATTTCACAAAAAATAGAAATTTTCCATGAATTTTACATCTTTTCAATTTAGTTGCTAAATCACAATTTCATGGAAATTTCCTTTACAAAAGTAGTTTATCTATCATCAACGTAACACCCTTACCCGTATTCAACATCGGAACAGGGTACGAGGCATTACTAAGCTTACACGCAATCAATCATGCAGTTTAGAAACTTGACTTCTCTCTCCAATTCAAAACTCTTACTAATTCCACCCAAACAAGCCTACTAGGCCTAATTCACGGTTTAGGAATGGCTCGGGCTCAAATCGAGCTCTTTTGAAGCTCTCTGGAAGACTTTAGAAATTTTTTTCTAAACAGTCCACATGCGCGTGCGGAGGAAGGGACACACCTGTGTGACATATCACACGCCCATGTTCCACACCCGTGGTCGACACTGGCTTGCATCGCACAGCCTGTCACACGCCCATGTGTCTGGCCCGTGGGCGACACTGACTTGTATCACACGGCCAGTCACACGTCCGTGTCCTTCGACCATATGGCGAATTAAATTCCAAATTCAGGTGTAGACTTCGCACGGCTTGGGCACACGCCCATGTCCGTGGTCGTGCCTTCCACACGGTCGTGTCTCTGCCCATGTGTTTACAACTAAGCATACTATCTTGCAAAACCAACATGCAGGGGACACACCACCTAGCCACACACCCATGAGCCTGATCGTGTGTCACACACGACCATGACACACGTCCGTGTGTCTACCCGTGTGGACAAGAACAAGGCTATTTGCCAAGCTCTTTTTATCATCCTAACTCATACAATCATAAATTATACCAATCATCAACCCATTCATACATTCTTTAACCAAGCAACCCAATTCTGCACTATACGCATTCATGAATAACCACATATTTTCATAGATTAATAATAATGATCCATCAATTATGGCCTTATACAAAAGAGTCAATCTTAAAAGAGCCAACACACTTGGCCAAAACAACAAGACATTTCACTAAGTCTAGCCCCTATACATGCCATACTCAAAATGCTAAGTTTAACTATACTGAGATGTGTTGATAGTGCGGGTAATCTTATGATTATCTTCATATCCCGAGCTGGCTCTTTGACACTATAAAACAAGGGAAAAGAAAGGGGGTAAGCTTTAAGCTTAGTAAGTCTATATGTAAACAATAAACACCATACCACATAAAAATCTAGCCCAAACATTACACACTATGCAATAACAATTCTTAACCTCATAGTCAAGCTTACTCATTTCAAACTTACCACAACCCAAACACATATCACAACATTGCTCACAATTACTTGCACATATACCCTGCACTTATCACACAAGCCACATGAAACATTTTACTTAAACAGATTTCTCGATGAACCCTTCGGAAAGATACAAGTACCCGATGGTTTCGCACATAGCCCACCATTAATCAATAATAGGGTGGTATCGAACACAACGTATTGTGAATAAATATTAAGGTGGTATCGCACACAGCCCACCAAATGATAATATATACGATGGTATCGCACACAGCCCATCGTGAATAAATGAAAAGGTGGTATCGCACACAGCCCACCAAATGATAATTACAGATATTTATCCGTACTTACATTTCTATTCCAATGTTTATACGAGAATTACTCATTATCTACCATTTTCAACCAATCTCATCAATAACCAATTTTCATCCATACAATTCATCAATAGGTAACAACATATGTATTGAAGATGTATCGTTTACACATAAACTTACCTCGGTGCAAAATGTGTTAATTGACGGTTTAGTCCGTAACCTTGCCTTTTCATCGGTCAAGGCTGGTTCCATGCTCTTCTTGATCTATAATAATAAAATTCACTCATTCAATCACTACATAATTCATGACACTTCAAAACTTCTACTTAGGCAAAAATGACCATTTTGCCCTTATACTTTGGCAAATTTACGATTTTGCCCCTAGGCTCGTAAATCATTTTTCATCACATTTTCTCATTAAACAAGTCTAGATGAACATTTATTTCTCTTACAAAAATTCACAAAACCAATCATTTCATGCATTTATTACTCAATTATAACCTTTACAAATAGGTCCCTTTTTAGGTGTTTTCATGGTAACACCTTTCACAAAAGTTATTCCTTAACCCACCAACATTCATTTTCTTCCATAAAAACTCAGCAAACAACATAAACATTCTCATGGAAATTCCTAAACTTTCAACCAATTTGCAAAATAGTCCCCTCATTAGCTAGCTTAAGCTTTGGGGGTTCCAAAAGTACAAAAATTATCAAGAGAGACCTCTAAAGTCACTTACTTGTAAGGAAATAGCTTGGCTGAAAGTTTGAGCTCCAAAAACTCTATTTTCTCTTCAATTTTTTGGTGGAAGAAGGAAGGTGAATAGTGAAAGATGATATCTCCTTCATTTATCTTATTTTATTCATTTTTGTCACATATTTTCACCAAAATTTTAACCAAAATTAATGCCTTTTTCCCCCTTGGCCGGCCATCACTTTTAGAGTGGTCTAATTGTACTTTAAGAACCTTAAATTTAATATTCCATAGCTGTTAGACACTTCTAGCTTGTAAAATGGAACTTTCGCACTCTATGCGATTTAGTCCTTTTTCGCAATTAAGCATACAATCGCTAAAATTAAAGCACCGAAATTTTCATGCATCTTTGTAATCATGTTATAACACATTAAATAATATTAAAATAATTTTCTTGAACCTCAGATTAGTGGTCTCGAAACCACTGTTCTGACTAGCCCCAAAATCGGGCTGTTACAACTCTCCCCCTTTAGAGTTTTTCATCCTCGAAAATCTTACCGGTAAAAAGGTTTGGATACTGTTCTCCCATGGCCTCTCCCGGTTCCCACGTAGCCTCTTCTACCCCCTGTTTTTACCATAACACTTTCACAATGGCTATGCTCTTATTCCTCAACTGTTTTACCTCTCGAGCCAAAATCTTAATTGGTTCATCTTAATAAGTCATGTCCGGTCGTATCTCAATTTCGGTCTGAGGGATCACATGCGAAGGATCGGAACAATATCGCCACTACATCGACACATGAAACACTTTTTGTACTCTCTAACTCTGCTGGCAAAGCCAACCGGTAAGCTACTAGCCCAATCCTTTCAATAACCTCTTACGGTCCTATGAATCGTGGATTCAATTTGCGTTTTCGACCAAATCTCAATATTTTCTTCCATGGGGACACTTTCAGGAATATTTTATCGCCCACCTGAAACTCGATTTCTTTCCTTATCAAATCCGCGTATGACTTTTGTCGATCTGAAGCAGCTTTCAAACTATCACAGATCACTTTCACTTTCTCCTCGATTTCTTTAACTAGATCAACTCCACGAATTTGCTTCTCACTAAGTTCGGTCCAATACAAGGGCGTCTGGCACTTGCGACCATATAAAGCTTGGTACGGTGCCATCCGTATACTCAACTGATAACTGTTGTTGTAGGCAAACTCAACCAAAGGTAGGTATTTTTCCTAACAACCTTCGAAATCTAACACACATCATCTGAGCATATCCTCAAGAACTTGAATCACTCTTTCAGATTGGTCATCGGTTTGAGGATGAAATGCAATACTAAAATTCAATCTTGTACCCAAGGCTTCCTGCAACTTCTTCCAAAACCTCGAAGTAAATCTTGGATCTCTATCCGAGATAATAGATATAGGTACCCCATGTAATCTCACAACCTCAGCAATATACAGTTCGGCCAACTTATCAAGTGAGTAATCCACACGCACGGGTATAAAGTGAATTGATTTCGTTAATTTATCCACAATAACCCACACAACATCATTCTTTTTCGGAGTCGTAGGTAACCCCGTTATGAAATCCATTGTGATTCGATCCCACTTCCACTTGGGAACCATCACTGGCTGAAAGAATGACACAACACATTTTAAGCTCTTCTCAGGCGTGCAAGAGAGTTCATCAAATACCGCATAGAGTTCTCAAGCCAGAACTCCGCTCTTTCAGGGTCATCATCTCTGTTGGCTCTAAATTCCTTGGCCCTTTATTTTCGAATCATATCGACCGGGGGTTTGGTCATTCTCACTGTAACATCCCGAAATTGGGCCTAGTAGGATTGGGTCGTTTGGGCCTTGGGCTTAGGAGTATTTAAAATCTTCAAGAATATGAGAATGGTGTTATTGCAAATTGGACTTATTAAGTGGATTTGGAAGGTTACGAGGTTTCTATGAAGTCTCGGGTTTAATTGGGCTTTAGGAAAAATTTGGTATTTTAGCACTTTAAGGAGAGATGGTAAGTAGCTTCAAGACATATGGAAATTTATGAGTAAATATCTTGTATAAAAGAGCAATTGGTAAAGAGGATATGATGCCACATGATGGACTTGAAGGGAAGAGGTTCAAATATCTTGGTGTGCAAATTTTGATTATTGTTGCATGCTTTCCTTAAGTGTCGATCAAAGAGGTATTTATGGATAAGATGGACATTTTATTTATGGCAAGAAGACTTAAGGTTATGGTAAGCACGAAATAAGGGACAGAATTGCTTGATTGTAGGGATAGAATTTCTTAAACTTTGGGAAAGTAGAGGATTACAAGGCATGTATCAAGGTGGATGTTTTGGAAATTATTTCATGGCCATTTTGACCATGAACTTGGACGGTTTTATAGATTAGAGGGGTGGCCAAAACTTTGAAGGCTTTTGGATGAGTTAGGAGTTAGTTGTGCACATCTTTCTTTTAGTCATTTTGTGTCACACAAAGCATTTCTCTCTAATATTCCTCCTCTTAGACGAATGTATATTAGGCAAAAGGTAAACCTTTTTCTTTTCTTTTGGTCATTTGAGTTTTTACCATTTTGGTTTTGAGTTGTCCTTTTTCTCCAAATCATATCTTCTTTCTCTCCTCTTTGTGACCAAAAATACCAAAACATCAAAGACCATTTTCTTCTCTTTTTCCCTCATTGCCGAATGCACATTGCTTCTAAACTCACCTCTTTTCTTTTGAAAACTGAATCATCATCATCTCCTTCTTTCATCCTTTTATTTTCTTCTTTTCTCTTCTCATTTACTTTGTCAAGGCCGAAATCTCTCTTCCAAAGTTCACCATTGCCGCAACCTCTTCAACCCAAAACACCATCATTGCTGAATCTCCCTAAACTCCATTTCTTTTCCTTCTTATTTATTAAGGCCGAATATCTCTTTGGATACCAAAGCTTAATCACATCAAATCTCAACCTTTTCTCTTCATAATCTTCGTGACTCGTTAGAAAAATTGAATCGAAGTGTTAAGATTTTGGGGCAAGCAAAATGGGTTCAAAAAGAGCGGTAAATAGTGTTTGGAAGAGGGGTGGTTCTGCTATACCCTCAAATTTCAAACGAAGGGCTGTGTCGGGAGTCCGAGACTTTCCATCGGGTTGTGGACCCTCTGCCGGCAAAAATCAATTATTTGAAGTCCTACGTACCCCCGAGCCATTGTTTGTTCGTGGTTCTTCATCGGGTTATGAACCATCAATCGGAGAGAAATCGCATATAGTTGTTGTTCGAGATTCCGAGAGTAAGGATTTAGATTACTTATCATTTATATAGTTTTATAAGTATTAGTGTTCAAATCAAGCGTGATAAATATTTAGGTATCGACGAGTGGGAAAGTATAGTTCTCACTGTTATCAGGTGTGTAGCCCTACACTAAACTTCCAATAAATCGATAGTATTAATATTTGCATGTGTTTTTAAGAAATATGTTTGATAATGATTGCGGGTACCATTCAGTGGTATATGACATTCAGGTACGTTAAACCCCTAATACTTCGTTAATAATGCTATAAGCATGAATATGAAATGTGTATGATTCCGTTATGATTTTGGGGGTATATGGCATGATATCGAAATCATATGTTTATTGCATGGGCATGTGGGTGATATTGATAAAGGGGAAGTGTTCCGGTGGTTTTTACCACATTATCCGGTGACTTCGGTCACATATTATGAATCTGGTGACTTCGGTCACATATGATGAATCCGGTGACTTCGGTCACATATTATGAATCCGGTGACTTCGATCACATATTATGAATCCGGTGACTCTGTCACAATTATCTGGTGGCCATGCCACAATTTATAAGGGCGATGTGCAAGTTGACTGCATCAACTGCCTTCGATGGTGTGTAGCGGATGGAGGGTCGATTTAGTAATCCCCACGGTGTGATTGGCAGGTACGGGTGGTGTGTAGCGGATGGATATCTAGGTTGGGCTCGGATTGCATTTCATTTCATATGTACATGTGATTATCTGATTTGCTATATTATGGGCTTATGGCTAAATGTGTTTTAAATGGGCTTTATTGCTATGATCGGTTGGGTTTTAGTGTATTGTTACACATTGAGTCTGTTGACTCACCCCTCGTGGGATATCTTTTTCAGGTGATACTTAGCGTGTTGGACCGGGTCAGCGAGAACTACGTGGTGGCCATTGCTCAACTCAGTATATGGGTTTTCTTTTAATTAAACTTATTACGTTTTCTTTTATTATTTCGGGATTTATTTTGGGTTATGTTTTTGTAATAAGGCCGCCATTAGCTATGTTACTTATACGTTTTAAATTTTTATTCTGCTACGATCAACTTCAACTAAATAATTAAATATTTTGACGAACACCTTAAATTGTTTTGACACCTAAATACCTATAGTTTTCAACTTAATAATAAGTTTTAAATTCAGTTCTTCTTTTGATATATAAATTTTCTAAAAACATAGAGTTAACGATTTTATAAGATACAAACTTAAATCACAACCCGGTTTTCAACAAGATTGTACTTCAAATCTATTCTCTTACCACAAAATCACATGTTTTCCAAAATGACAAAACGAGTTTTTCTCAAGAAGCATACCAGATCCGGTCGGGGCTTGTGGGCCGGGTTTGGGGTGTTTCACTAACCAAATCTATACCTTGAGAGCCACGGAAACTGGCTGAGGTATAGTTGGGGGTGGAGGAGATTGAGCATTAGGATTCACTCATATATACTCGGGTATCAATTACTCATCATGGGAGAAAAACTTCCCGAGCCTCTTCTCCTTGACCCAAAGTCTAGGGTCTACTTTCTACTGGCGCGGTCCCTTGCGCTGGAGCCGGCGAGTTACTAGCAGCGTCAATAGTAGCCAATCGGTCGGGATCCATTTATTATACGAAAATACAGTTTAATATTGTCAGAAGTCACCACACTATCAATATGTTCTTATGGCATGTACAGCTAGACTCCCACACATGCTATTGTAGTCCGAGAACCGACTAAACCATAGCTCTGAAACCATTAAATGTAACACCCCCTGCCCATATTCAACGCCGGAACAGGGTCCGAGGCATTACTAAGCATACACGCAATCAATCATGCAGTTTAGAAACTTGACTTTTCTCTCCAATTCAAAGACTTACTAACTCCTCCCAAACAAGCCTACTAGGCCTAATTCACGGTTTAGGAATGGTTCGGGCTCAAATCGAGCTCTTTTGAAGCTCTCTGGAAGACTTTAGAAAATTTTATCTAAACAGTCTACATGCCCGTGTGGAGGAAGGGACACGCCCGTGTGACATATCACACGCCCGTGTTCCACACCCGTGGTCAACACTGACTTGCATCGCACGGCCTGTCCCACGCCGATGTGTCTGGCCCGTGGTCGACACTGACTTGTATCGCATAGCCAGTCACACGCCCGTGTCCTTCGATCGTGTGGCGAATTAAATTCCAAATTCAAGTGCAGACTTCGCTTGGCCTGGGCACACGCCCATTTCCGTGCCCGTGCCTTCCAAACAGCCATGTCTTTGCTCGTGTGTTTCCTACTGAGCATACTGACTTGCAAAACCAATATGTGGAGGACACACGGCCTAGCCACACACCCATGAGGCTGATCGTGTGTCACACACGGCCTAGACACACGTCCTTCTGTCTACCCGTGTGGACAAGAACTAGGTTATTTGCCAAGCTCTTTTTATCACCCTAACTCATACAATCATAATCCATACCAATCATCAACCCATTCATACATTCTTTAACCAAGCAACCTAATTCTGCACTATACGCATTCATGAATAACCATATCATTTCATAGATTAATAATAATGAGCCAGCAACTATGGCCTTATACAAAAGAGTCAATCTTAAAAGAGACAACACACTTGGCCAAAACAACAAGACATTTCACTAAGTCTAGCCCCTATACATGCCATACTCAAAATGGTAAGTTTAACTATACCGAGATGTGTTGATAGTGCGGGTAATCTTATGATTATCTTCATATCCCGAGCTGGCTCTTTGACACTATAAAACAAGGGAAAAGAAAGGGAGTAAGCTTTAAGCTTAGTAAGTCTATATGTAAACAATAAGCACCATACCACATAAAAACATAGCCCAAATATTACACACTATGCAATAACAATTCTTAACCTCATAGTCAAGCTTCTCATTTCAATCTTACCACAACCCAAACACATATCACAACATTGCTCACAATTACTTGCACATATACCCTGCACTTATCGCACAAGCCACATGAAACATTTTACTTAAACAAATTTCTCGATAAACTCTTCGGAAAGATACAAGTACCCGGTGGTTTCGCACACAACCCACCATTAATCAATAATAGGGTGGTATCACACACAGCCCATCGTGAATAAATATTAAGGTGGTATCGCACACAACCCACCAAATGATAATATATACAATGGTATCACACATATCCCATCGTGAATAAATGACAAGGTGGTATCGCAAACAGCCCACCAAATGATAATTACAGATATTTATCCGTACTTACATTTCTATTTCGAGGTTCATACGAGAATTACTCATTATCTACCATTTTCAACCAATCTCATCAATAAGCAATTTCATCCATACAATGCATCAATAGGTAACAACATATGTATTAAAGATGTATCGTTTACACATAAACTTACCTCGGTGCAAAATGTGTTAATTGACAGTTTAGTCCGTAACCTTGCCTTTTCCTCGGTCAAGGTTGTTTCCGCACTCTTCTTGATCTATAATAATAAAATTCACTCACTCAATCACTACATAATTCATGACACTTCAAAATTTCTACTTAGGCAAAAATGACCATTTTGCCCTTATACTTTGGCAAATTTATGATTTTGCCCCTAGGCTCGTAAATCGTTTTTCATCACATTTTCTCATTAAACAAGTCTGGCTAAACATTTGTTTCTCTTACAACAATTTACAAAACCAATCATTTCATGCATTTATTACTCAATTACAACCTTTACAAATAAGTCCCTTTTTATGTGTTTTCATGGTAACACCTTTCACAAAAGTTATTCCTTAACCCACCAATATTCATTTTCTTCCATAAAAACTCAGCAAACAACATAAACATTCTCATGGAAATTCCTAAACTTTCAACCATTTTGCAAAATAGTCCCCTCATAGCTAGCTTAAGCTTTGGGGGTTCCAAAAGTACAAAAATTATCACGAAAGACCTCTAAAGTCACTTACTTGTAATGAAATAGCTTGGCTGAAAGTTTGAGCTCCAAAAACTCTATTTTCTCTTCAATTTTTTGGTGGAAGAAGGAAGGTGAATAGTGAAAGATGATATCTCCTTCATTTATCTTATTTTATTTATTTTTTTGTCACCTAATTTTACCAAAATTTTGACCAAAATTAATGCATTTGTCCCCCTTGGCCAGCCATCACTTTTAGAGTGGTCTAATTGTACTTTAAGTACCTCCAATTTAATATTTCATAGCTATTAGACATTTCTAGCTTGTAAAATGAAACTTTTGCACTTTATGCAATTTAGTCCTTTTTCACAATTAAGCATACAATCACTAAAATTAAAGCACCAAAATTTTCGTGCATCCTTGTAATCATGCTATAACACATAAAATAATATTAAAATAATTTTCTTTAACCTCAAATTAGTGGCCCCGAAACTACTGTTCCGACTAGCCCCAAAATCGGGCTGTTACAAACAACCTTTCATTTTCTACCATAAATTTCAAAATTTCTGCATAATCATCCATGGAAAATTTTTAATACTTTGACAACTTTGCAAATTTATCCCCAAAATAAATAGATTAGGTTATTACGATCTAAAAAATGTAAAAATTACTAAAAATGGGACATGATTACTTACCCAATTAAGCTTGCTTGAAATTCTCTCTCTTAGCTAGGGTTTCTGATACGAGCACGCCCGGGGCACCCACCGAATTTTCAAGTCGACGAAGCTCGACGCCAAATTTTTTAATTTTAATGCTTTAAATATATATATATTTTTTAAAATTGCGGGAAATTAATTTGCTGAATTTAATTAAATAAATTGAATACTTTAATTTATTTAATTAATTTTTGGTTTACAGCAAATTAAATTTTTTTTAAATATTTTATTTAGTGTCTAAATTCGTTTTCTTAGTCTAATTTAATTTTGTTTCATGTTTAATTGATGTGTTAAAGTTGTCTTGTTTCAGCCATATTTTATGCAAGCTTAATTAAATTGTCTTAAGCTTCAACCAAATTTTGAACAAGATCTTATTAGCTTACAATTAATTATTTTCAGCTCAAAACATAATCCAAATAAGCTTTAAGATGCTGGAAATTAATTAAGTGAAGCTTGAATTAATTAGCTGATTTATTTCTTTTTGTAGGTGCATGAAAGTGACGCAAACTAGGTGCATGTGCAGCTGAAATTAAACTCTTTCAAAAGTGATGTTTTGGTCAGCTCCAAAGCCTTCTTAGATGCTGATTTATCTAACCAAAGATGGGACAACCAGCAGTCCATATTTTATTGTATGGGGTGCATGCATGCTAGTATTTTATCAAAATATGGGGTGCATGCGTGGGGCATTGTTTAGTGCCATATTGGAGCAATTAAATTGGCTGAATCAAGGCTCCTTTTCACGTGGCTAACAAACAAATGGGCAAGCTTATGGATGGGATTAATGCGATAATGTGCAGCATTTTTTTTATGGAGATTTAAAGTCAATTGGAGATAACGGCACTTGAAAGAAGCATGGGTATAAATGGATGCAAAGTGGGATGCCGAATATGGAGAATAGGGTGAAAATAAAATAAATAAATAAAATCATGTGCATTATGGAATTCCTTTCTCCATGCGTGAACAACAAATGACAAGGGGAGTATGGAGCTGAAAATTTTAATCTATTAGTTGGGGAATGGGCTGATTTGTTTTCATTATTCAATGAGAATAATAGGAGCAAGGACAACCGAATATGACTAAATGGGCAGCTTTCATGAGATATAATTTAATGAAGTGAATGGAGAATGGACATGTGCTTATATGGGAAGGCCATGATCGAATAAACAAATGAGCATGTATATGGAAGAAGCATGCGGCACAAGGTGGGATGACTTGGACTTCTGTGACTTAAATTAAATAAACAACAAATGGGAGCCATGATGGATAAAATAATACAAAGCACCATGAAACACTCATCTATGGATGGACGGCAATAAGGGAGCTTGAATTTTAAGTCCCTCCAATTTTGTTTTGAACATTCGGCTACCTAGTTTTAGGATATAAATACCTGCTATTTTTATTTGTAAGGACACAGAATTTTTCATGAATGAAATTTTATGAACCTTTGTTCATTTGAGTGAGTTTATCTCCTCTTCGTTTTCGTACAAGTTTCGTTAGACTTATCAAGCTTTGTTTGTGGCGTCTTCGGCTTGTTTGAACTTATCACCAAATTTCCTTTGGTGTGGCGTTCATCAGCCTATCTTCACCTATCCACCTTAACGATATAAGAAACGGGGTGACACTGTTATATGGTGTTGAATCTTTCTTAAGTTAAGTTCGTATTTCCATTTCCATCTTCGAATCCATTTGTCCACCTTAAACATTATAGAACCCGGGGTGACACTCTTTAGTGTTGAATCGCTTCTCGTTTAAGTTCGTTTATCCATCTCCATTAAATTATCCTTTTATCTATCTTATTTAATTTTTTTTTATTTTATCAAAACCGAACCAAATCCTATTTTTATTCACTTAAGCTTCCGCAAACTCATTTATATTTTCCGATTATTTTCCGAAGGCTTGATTCCTCCTCGTAGACGATTGGGCAACCCGTATACGTCTCGACTCACCCCGAGCCGGCCCGTATCATCTGGTATCAGAGCTACAAAACGAGGGGCACGACGACGACGATAGCCGGAAGTTAGTCCGTAAGTTTAAAAAAGAAAATTCAAAAAAAAATTTCAAGTTATAATTTTTGTTTCTTGTATTTCATTATAGTATATTTAAAGTAAAAAAAAAAAAGAGATACAAAAAAAAGTTCAAATAAAAAAAATTCGTATAAAAAAATATACGAATACAAAAAAAAAGAGAGTAGTAAAAAAAAGAGTTTTAAAAAAAAAAGTGTGTGGAAATTTTTTTTTTTTTTTGAAAGTTTGCAAGTCTTGTTTCATTACTTCTTTCCCAATCTTCAAGCCACCCTCCTTCACCCCAACGCCACTATACCGAAATTTTTTTTTCTCAGCCGACCTCCACCCCATAACATCATTTTTCCCTTGTACCAATTTTGAAGCCGACCCTCAAGCCGCAAATAAGTCTTTCAAAACAAAGTACGAATTTGTTAGACGAGATTGAGTGGTAAAAGGCAAGAGTGATTCATTAAAAAAAGGGCCTTATACGAGTGAAAATACGAGTGTGAGCGAATTTTCTTTGTGAGTGATTTGTGAGTCTTTGTGCAACGATAGCATGTCTCTATATTTTGAAAGAAGAAGTACTGTAGATGGCGATCGGTTCGATCCATCATACAACCAAAGCGAAAGGCATCGTGATCAAAGAAACCGAGGCCTTAGTGATCAAGGTGATCAAAGAAACCGAGGCTTTAGAGATCAAGGATGTTTTAATGACGTCAAGAAGAATAACAAGCCAAACATTCCACCGTTTCAAGGTAGATCCGATCCGGATGCATACCTTGAATGTGAAATGTGAGTAGAAATGGTTTTTGGGTACCACGATTATTTGGAAAGCACGAAAGTAAGGCTGGCAGAAAATAGTTTCATCGATTATGCCATGACTTGGTGGGATCAATTCACCAAGAGTCGAAAATGAAATGGAGAATACCCGATATTAACGTGGTCCGAAATGAAAGAAGTGATGCGCAAGCGGTACCTCCCATCTTCCTATCATCGAGGGCGAACTTCTTCAACACAAAGGACAGAGTTAAGAACAACACAGTAATACCCGACCAAGGACTATTCTAGAAGAGACTATTATCGAGAGTCCTACTCAACGCGACCTTCGAGATGGAGAGAAGAAAGTTACAAGCTCAATTCTCTTCAAGGCGACGGACAGGAAAGCACAAGTTATTCAACGTATGATTCGAAGAAATCCTACACGGAGTATTCTTCCCGACGCAATTATCGTGATTCATCTGTAAATAATTTTTCTTCTTTTGGAGATTCTTATTATTATGATTCTTTTGTAACTTCATGTAATAGAAACAAAGGAAAAGAAAAAGAAAAAGAAATAAAAAGAAAAGAGGCAAGAAAGAGAGAAAAGGAGCAAGTTTTGAGAAAGCTTGAAAAGGCCATTGAGAAGATCATTGAAAAAGAACAAGAAAAAGAGAGAGAAAAGGAAAAAGTGTGTGAAAAAGAAACGAGAAAACGAGATGAGCAAGTAGAAGAGAGTGTTGATTTAACTAACTCATTTGAAGTATGTTCTTCTTTTGCTTCTTCATTTCAGGTTCCCGACGTATCGCACAAGAACCTACCACTTCAACACCTCCCGGAAGAGCGACGTATTTCTTTGATTGAAAGAGGTGAATTTGAAGGTGAAGTTGAACCCCATGAGTCGGAAGGTAAGCGAGGTAAGGAAATGTTAATAACCAAGTCGCAGAAATTCGATTTGACATTTGTCAATAAAATCTTTGGTGACTTAGTTTCTAAAAGCTTTCCTTATTTTCATTCGATCAATTTTTGCTCGTTACATATGGTTGATATTTTTTGTTCTCCTCGACAAAACCCAATGATTTTGCAAAATGACAAGTTTTCACGAAAGGCAAGTAAATTGTTCAAATATGGTGATTTAGTGAATCAATTTTTGTCTCTTGAAAAATCGTTGAATTTGTGCAATTTTGTTTTAACGAGTACAAAGAGTTTTGTACATATGATGTCGTGTATGGAAAATTCTTTTTGGTTTAACATGTTTGATTTAACAAAACCATTGATACATTTTGACTTAGATAATCAAAAGCATATTTTTAAACCGGGAATATGTTTTGTATCATTCGGTATATTTTGTGGAAAAATCAAGTCTCAACCATTGTGTGTGAGAAATTCCCATCGATTCGATACTTGGTTTTTGAATAAGGTAACGAATTTTGCCAACCTTGTTTTCAATTTTTATTCGTTCCTTAAGCAAACTTTGTGTTTGTACAAGCAATTCGTAGACAGGGAGTCCCCATTGTGTTTGAAAAATGTTGATTCGCGAATAAAGCGTCAACTACATTACATGCCCGAGGAGAGAAGGTTCGTCTTGATCAAGCAAGGTAAATTCGATCTTCGATTTTCAGATTGTAAAGACAAGCAAGGTAAGAATGACTTTTGTCATATAGCAAGGTAAGATCGATTCCTTTCTTTCAACACCCAAAGGTAAGACACTTGAAACCTATGAACCCATTTTGTTTTCTTTGGATGTTGACAAGAATCACGTTGCTGAATCCATTCTTGTAAAAATTTTAAAACGTGATGTTCTTCATTGTTTTATCTTGTTAGATAATGGACTATCTGTTTTAGTTCTTGACAAAAAGATAATTGTTTTCGATAAGTGTCATGAAGCATTTGTTGAAACATTTTTGTTCAATTTAGGTGTTGAAGGAGTTCATAATGATGACTGCCATTTTGTAAAGCATTTAGATCATGAATTAATTGAATGCCCTATTTTGTTTCTTTATAATCTATTTATTTTACAATAAGACAAAGAATTTTGTGTCTGATAATTTTTATTCATGTGCAAATACGAAGCAAGGTTTGAATGTTCAATTTCAAGTGCCATATGCTTTTTCTTCATTACTTGCTTTTGACGACTATATCTATCATTTGACGTGTTATTTGCGTGTTTATTTTGACTTGCGGAATCCAATTAGATCGTATGCATGCTTTGAAGCTTATCTGCTTTTGTTCCAAAATTTTGACAAGGCATTGATCCTTTTGTATGATAAAACTCTTATGCCTGTCTGCATGCGATTTATTTGTTTGGTGTTGTTTTTATTTAGGTCGCAAGTATGTTTAAAACATTTCTTACTAATTCTTGAATTTTCTTTTCAGGTATCATTCTTCCCGTTTGATCGAGGAAAGACGAGCAAGGAGTTTTGTTCGGACAACCAACGGGTCGATTCGAGGACGAATCGTCTTGAAGAGGGAGGGGATGATACGAGCACGCCCGGGGCACCCACCGAATTTTCAAGTCGACGAAGCTCGACGCCAAATTTTTTAATTTTAATGCTTTAAATATATATATATTGAAACACCCCACACCCGGCCCACGAGCCTGGACCGGATCTGGTATGTTCCTCGATGTAAACCGGTTCAAGATTCTTTTGTTACTTTGAAAAACTGTGTGTTTTGAAGATACTTTGCTTGTGGGTTGGGCTCGATTTGAAAACAAGGTGATTTTTAAATTAAAAACCCATTTATTTCAGGTGACAAAATATTTAAAGTTTATTTTAAATTGAATTGACTTAATCTTTAACTAACATAAATTCGTAACATAGTAATTAAAACAACAATAAAAGTCATCACTATGGCCTTATTACATAAAACAAAACTCAAAATAAAATTTACAGAGTACTTAAATAAAATATAATGTCCAAATTAAATAAAACTTTAAGCTGAGCATGGCCACCACAAGTTCTGCCGTCCCGGTCCATCACTATTCATCACCTGAAACATGTTCCCACAACGGGGTGAGTCAACAGACTCAATGTGTAACCAACACTAAAGTTTAATAGATTTAGGCATACCATACATATCACGTTCACATAATAATTCAAGATAATGATGCAATCCTTTACCCATACCTAGATGCCATCCACTACACATCCCCGTACCAACCTGCACACCGTGGGGACTACTAAGTCAACCCTCCTTCCGCTACACTCCATCGAAGGCAGTCGCTGCAGTCGACGTGCTCATCGCCCATATAAAATTCGTGGCATAGCCACCAGATTAAATAATTGTGTTATGAGACACCACATTCAGATAATGTAACCGAAGTTACCACATTCAGATAATGTGACCGAAGTCACCACATTCAGATAGTGAGATCGAAGTCACCACATTCACTTCCCCTTTCTCATATAACCCGAATGCCCCATATTATTCATATCATGCATATCATACTTAAAATTCACATTCATGTCACTTTTCACATGTTAAATATAACATATTTCGTAATCCTAGTATGAGTAGGAAACGTACCTGAGTACTCTGTACCGTAACACGGTACCTTAGCCATATTTACATTCTTAAAAACATGCACATATTAAATATTGCCATAAAACATATTAAGAATTAGTGTGGATTACACACCTGATTATCTTAGCAATTCACTGAAGTCTCAAAATCTGATCTACTGCCCTAGATCTTAATCCCTACATTCGGCCAACCTTAATATATTAGCATAAAGCCTATTCGGCTATAAAACCAAATCCTAGTAGGATTTGTATTCTTAAAACTTACCTTTGATGCCGATTTCACTGTTAACCAAATCTCGAAAACTTTGTGCTATTCCTTCCTTCAATCGGCCATCATTGAATCAATTAACTTGGTTAGTTTTCGGCTTTTGAACATTTAAAGAACATATCTAGATACTAATCTAGGCCTTAGCCGAATATGTACTTACCTTGGTTGGCTAGATCTCGGACTATCACCCTTAAAAGTCGACACTAGCAAAGATCCCGAAATCTCTCCTTAATATTTCGGTCAAAGAATAAAAATAAGAATTAGCCTTTGAAGTTTCAACAAGTCCTTAAAGGAAAGAATAGAAATCAAACTTGATCTTACCTTACTGAAGAAATAGATTGCACCTTTGTTTGTAGCCCTTTAAAGGTTCGGCTATGAAGACTTGGAGACTAGATGGCTATAGTCACCTATGTATTCGGCTTCAACCGAATGGAAAAGAGAGGGATATGCACTTAGAAAGAATCGACAATGTGGACTTAGGGAGAAGAGGAATTCGGTTTAACAAAAGAAAAAGAAGAGAAGAGAGGAGAGCACTAAGAAATTCGGCAGAGAGAAGAGGAGGAAGAAAAATTGATGAGTAGCCCTATTTTTTTCCTCTTATAGCCGAAATTACTACTCAGAATCCCTTACTTGGCCACCACTCTTCTATTTGATAACTTTATCCTTTTAATTATCACAAAATAAAAGAATTTAATCCAACCATTATCTCTTGATAATAATGATAAATAAATCCATTATTTATCCCTTACTTATCTTTTAAAAATAAAAGAATAAAAGCTCCTAAAGAATAGCCTTGTGCCGTCCACCTCTCTGCTTCTAGAAGCAAAAATAAAATCTCTTTTATTTGCTTCCCAAGTGACTCGAACCCTGGCCCAAATACACAAGCTGGTGGCGTCACTTGTTGGGCTTTTAAGTGGTGCCTTCAAGCCACTTTGACAAGCCTGTTTGTGTGTCAAATTCTTCCTATTAATTTTCTTAAGGCCACCTTGCCTTAATTTCCTCTTTTTAAACCTTAAAACTTGACATTTCTTTACATTTCCAAGTTTCCAAAAATTTTCGTTTGCCTCCTTTAAACTTAACATTTCCTTACATTTCCAAGTTTCCCGAAATGTTTACTTTCCTCTCTTGAATCATTTCTAAATCATTTCTTTACATTTCCTAGTTTCCAAAAATGTTCACTTTCCTCTTTTAAACTTCACATTTCCATACATTTCCAGGTTTCCAAAAATGTTCAAAATGCATTCATAACCAAAAATTAAACCAAAAATGCATAGGCCCTTTTCAGGATGTTACATATATTTTAAAATTGCGGGAAATTAATTTGCTGAATTTAATTAAATAAATTGAATACTTTAATTTATTTAATTAATTTTTGGTTTACAGCAAATTAATTTTTTTTAAATATTTTATTTAGTGTCTAAATTAGTTTTCTTAGTCTAATTTAATTTTGTTTCATGTTTAATTGATGTTTTAAAGTTGTCTTGTTTCAGCCATATTTTATGCAAGCTTAATTAAATTGTCTTAAGCTTCAACCGAATTTTGAACAAGATCTTATTAGCTTACAATTAATTATTTTCAACTCAAAACATAATCCAAATAAGCTTTAAGATGCTGGAAATTAATTAAGTGAAGCTTGAATTAATTAGCTGATTTATTTCTTTTTGTAGGTGCATGAAAATGACGCCAACTAGGTGCATGTGCAGCTGAAATTAAACTCTTTCAAAAGTGATGTTTTGGTCAGCTCCAAAGCCTTCTTAGATGCTGATTTATCTAACCAAAGATGGGACAACCAGCAGCCCATATTTTATTGTATGGGGTGCATGCATGCTAGTATTTTATCAAAATATGGGGTGCATGCGTGGGGCATTGTTTAGTGCCATATTGGAGCAATTAAATTGGCTGAATCAAGGCTCCTTTTCACGTGGCTAACAAACAAATGGGCAAGCTTATGGATGGGATTAATGCGATAATGTGCAGCATTTTTTTATGGGGATTTAAAGTCAATTGGAGATAACGGCACTTGAAAGAAGCATGGGTATAAATGGATGCAAAGTGGGCTGCCGAATATGGAGAATAGGGTGAAAATAAAATAAATAAATAAAATCATGTGCATTATGGAATTCCTTTCTCCATGCGTGAACAACAAATGACAAGGGGAGTATGGAGCTGAAAATTTTAATCTATTAGTTGGGGAATGGGCTGATTTGTTTTCATTATTCAATGAGAATAATGGGGGCAAGGACAACCGAATATGACTAAATGGGCAGCTTTCATGAGATATAATTTAATGAAGTGAATGGAGAATGGACATGTGCTTATATGGGAAGGCCATGATTGAATAAACAAATGAGCATGTAATTGGACTTGGAAGAAGCATGCGACACAAGGTGGGATGACTTGGACTTCTGTGACTTAAATTAAATAAACAACAAATGGGAGCCATGATGGATAAAATAATACAAAGCACCATGAAACACTCATCTATGAATGGACGGCAATACGGGAGCTTGAATTTTAAGTCCCTCCAATTTTGTTTTGAACATTCGGCTACCTAGTTTTAGGCTATAAATACCTACTATTTTTATTTGTAAGGACACAGAATTTTTCATGAATAAAATTTTATGAACCTTTGTTCATTTGAGTGAGTTTATCTCCTCTTCGTTTTTGTACAAGTTTCGTTAGACTTATCAAGCTTTGCTTGTGGCGTCTTCGGCTTGTTTGAACTTATCACCAAATTTCCTTTGGTGTGGCGTTCATCAACCTATCTTCACCTATCCACCTTAACGATATAAGAAACGGGGTGACACTGTTATATGGTGTTGAATCTTTCTTAAGTTAAGTTCGTATTTCCATTTCCATCTTCGAATCCATTTGTCCACCTTAAACATTATAGAACCCGGGGTGACACTCTTTAGTGTTGAATCGTTTCTCGTTTAAGTTCGTTTATCCATCTTCATTAAATTATCCTTTTATCTATCTTATTTAATTTTTTTATTTTATCAAAACCGAACCAAATCCTATTTTTATTCACTTAAGCTTCCGCAAACTCATTTATATTTTCCGATTATTTTCCGAAGGCTTGATTCCTCCTCGTAGACGATTGGGCAACCCGTATACGTCTCGACTCACCCCGAGCCGGCCCGTATCAGTTTCCATAGAAAATTTTGGGGAAGATGATGATATGAAATTATTTTATTCATTTAATTAACTTATCATCCATTAAATTTTTGACTTTTCAATTTAACCCTTTTCTTTTTCTAATTTTCCATGGATGAATCATCATAAATATCTACTAACTTTGATTAATGGTCTATTTGCCTTATAAGGACCTTAAATTTTGAATTCCATAGCTATTTGATCCTTCTAGGTACTAGAATTCAACTTTTGCACTTTATGCAATTTGGTCCTTTGCTCCTAATTAAACATGAAATCGGCAAAATTTTCTTAACAAAATTTTCATACGTTATTCCTAACATAATGTAGACCATGTAAAAATATTAAAATAAATTTTCTTTCTGAGTCAGATTGGTGGTCCCGAAACCACTGTTCCGTTTACCCTGAAAGCGGGTTGTTACATAAACCATTACTTATGAGGACAAAACTTCCAATTTCAGCATAAGATTGTATTGATTTACATGTTGTATGAATCAAGCCAATAAATTATGAATACTCCCTATTACAATTGATTTTTGGTTAAGAGCCAAATATTTCCCATCTTACAACTTTTGGATGTGCAATATATGTTCCAACTACTCCACCACAATGCACAAAGATGGGGCATCATAAGAGATTGAGAATGTATATTTATGAGTCTCCTCATATTATTAAATATTTTTTAGCTATTAATTCAAGATTTAGTTATGACGTGAGTTGTTAGTTTTCCAAACATTAGGGGGACAAAATAAAAAGCTGGATTAATAAAGTACTTGGAATGAATTATCAATCTCTAAGATCCTCGTGCAAAACAATGTGAACCAAAACTTCAACAGATAATTCATTTTACAAAACAACTGCTAGATTCATTAAATCTCACATACCATCTGAATATGCTCCAATACGAATTAATGTCCAAATAGGGCAAACTGTTAGTACAAAAGAAAGTAATCCACGCTTGAAGCGTGGAAGACCGTCAGTTCCTAAGATAAAAGTTCTCGTAAAAGAAAAGAGCAATCATTCAAGATGGTTATATAGTGGAGGAGAGGGTTCCTGAAGAGACTCATGACATAACTAATTATAAAACTAAAGAAGGGATTCAGGTACCTAAAAGTGACAATGAAAATGATGTAAATAAAGAAATCTCGATAAGTTATGTCAATACGAGAAAAAAGGTGGAACTAGAAGAAAATGTAGTTGTCGACAACAATTTTGCTTATAATGTTGGCATTGAAATAACAGAAGAAAATGAGGATCCTAAACCTAAATCTATTGGGGAATGTAAAAATAGAAACGAATGGCCAAACTAGAAAGACGCAATTCGAGCAAAATTGAATTCACTTTCTAAACGTGAAGTTTTTGGACATGTAGCCCAAACACTTAAAGATGTAAAGTCAGTAGGATATAAATGGGTATTTGTGCAAAAACGAAATGAAATTGATGAAGCCGTGAGATATAAAGCTCAACTTGTAGCACAAGGATTTTCGTAAAGGCTTGACATTGATTACAAAGAGATATTTTTTTTTGGTGGATGCAATTACGTTTAGATGCCTTATTAGTATGGCAGTACGTAAAAACTTGACACGTGACTAATGGATGTTGTTACATACTATGTGTATGGTACACTTGATAGTGAAATTTATTTGAAAATCTTTAAAGGATTTAAAATATCAGAAGGATATAGAGTTTCTCGGGAAAATTGCTTGATCAGGCTAAAGAAAATTTTATATGAATTAAAACAATTTGGACTTATGTGGTACAATCGTGTAACAACCAATTTTTTAGTGGTGACAAAACAGTGGTTTTGGGACCACAAATTTTCGTCGTGTCAGTCTGTAAATATTATATATAGAATATTTATAGAGTCATATTAAAATTTGGTTAAGAAATTTTAACGTTTAGATAACTAATTAAGGTAACAGAACTAAAACGTAAAAGGTGTAAAACTTGTTAATTATAGAATTTAGATGATTTAATAGCTTAACTAATAAATGTGGGAGGGCTAATAAGGCAAATTAGACCTTATATAAATTAGGTGGACGGTCTAGTATGGTATTTACAGAAATTTTTATTGATTTTAAAGGTTAAAAAGGTAAGTAAGTAATGAATAAACAAAAACAAAACATGAAATTTATCATCTTCTTCCTTAATTTTTCATGCTAAAACAAAATATCCATGGTTTTTTAAGCTTGGAGAATCAGCCAAGTTCAATACCTTGCATGTGAGTGATTTCTCTACCTATTTCTTATAATTTTTATGTTTTTGAGATTGTTACATCTACGTCCAACTAACCCGTACCTCTGTTTTTGAATCTGTTAAAAAATTTAGAAGTTGCCATTTATGAATCTTGAATGTTTTTTTTATGATATTTATGTGTTTGAAGCTTTGATTGTGGTATTTGGTTGTTTTGTGAAGTGATTTTTATTTGATTTTGATTTAAGGATTAAATTGTTAAAATGTCAAAATGTCAAGGTTTAATGGTAAATTTGATGTATAATTGGGACTTTTTAAGGGCCTAGATTATTCGGCCATAAATTTTGACTTGAGAAAATTGTTAATTTTTCGGGTTAATGGACTAAATTGCAAAAGTTGTAAAAGATAGGGGTAATTATGTAGTTTTAAAAAATAAAAGGGTATAAAATGCAGAATTAATTGGAATATGAAATGTAAGCTAATAATTGGGAAATTTTACATTTTAGCTCAAGATCCTGTCGACTTATGTGGAAAAGAGAAAATTGCAAAATAGTCTCTGAACTTCTGCAACTATTACAATTCAGTCCAGATAAGTTCGTTCGGTTTGTAATTTAAATTTTATATGAACTATATGATGATATGATATGAAATAGTGGATATTAATTATTTAATTGATGATATAAAGTTGTTTGGGAAAATGTTATTGAATTTCGATACTTCGACCGGATGAACGTGTGATAGAGTTCAACTGAATGATGGCGTGTTATGCGAGGTTGGAGTGGAGATTGATGTGGCGTGCTTTATATATTTTTACTGGGTATATCGAGGTTCATCATTTGTTGTGAACTCTCATGTTATACTACCCTGATCTGGCATGTTATGGGGATGGATGTATAGCCTACGGGCTAGGCAGTTAGTGTCAAGACGTGTTATCGATTGGATTAGATCTCATGAGTGTTTGGCATGTTATCTGTTGGATTAGCTTTCATGAGAGTTTGGTGTGTTATCGGTTGGATTAACTCTCATGAGAGTTTGGCGTGTTTCGGTTGGATTACTTGTGTACTCGTATCTGTAAGTCATTCATCAGGTCGTAAATTATTGTATTATAACTTGTTTAATGACTTTGAATGGCATGAAACGTACTTGACATCTTGAATGGACTCAGTTGTGGACGTATATGTTGCCTGGAGATTATTATTTGAACTTTGAATTGAAATATGAAATTCAGTAGTTTGCAATTGTGGATGACCAGAAACATTTGTTGTTGAATCATTTTTCATTTAATTGTTATATTTATTTCGATAAGAATTATTGTTTCTGTCCGTCGAACTTACTAAGCTTCAATAAGCTTACTTGTGTTAATTTCTATTTCTTGTAGATACTTCTGAATGTTAAACCATCAGATCAACACCCAAGTCACACTACCTGATAAACCATAATTTACACATATTTTAACCCCATGCTTAGCTTAATTTTGGATGAGTTTCCATTGAATTTGATGAATTTGATGCTCCTAATCTCTTAATTTCATATTTTATACTTAGGAGAGCTTAGGAAGTCGAAAAGTACGAGAAACGGGCCAAAAAGGGGCAAAGTGGTGATAAACCGTTATATAAACATATTTTAATCCCACATTTAGCATACTTTTGGATGATTTAAGCCTTGAATTATGGAATTTGGTGCTCTTAATCCTTTCTTTTCATGTTTTATACTTAGGTAAGCACCGGAGGATGAAAAGAATGAGAAATGGGCCTAAAACGGATTAAATGGGACATATCACGAAATTGACACGGCCTGGGTCCAAGACCACACGGTCGTGCCACCTTAACAGACCCGAACACGACCAGGCCACGATTCACACGGGCGTGTGCCATGGGCATGTCTCTGTCGTGACAAAGAAGAGTTTCATTCGGATTAGGGTACTTTGAGGCAAAGAAAGCCATTCCAAAAGCCTATATAAACACTCTAGAGGCCAACCTTCAAGGGGGTCCAGTTATGCGTCAAGTTAGGCCGTAGAGCCGAGCCAGAGAGGCCAGAATTGTGGAATTTACTCGAAGAAAGCCAGTTGATTCATCTCAAGAAGCCGGAGTTATACTCAAGACAGAAGATCTTCTCTTCAATTCCTTCAGGGGGTTTTAGGGTTTTTCTTATGTTTTGTTTCATATTTTCTTCTAAGATGTATTCTCTTGTCTTTATAAACTAATCCCTTCAAATACCTGAGGGGGTTGAAACCTAAGATGAATCTTGATATTGTTTTCTAAACTATATGATAAATACTTGTTTGTTCTTAATTATGTGTTCTTAATTCTTGTTTTGATATTTCAGAATATTGATTCAAGTACTAATGTGCTTAGGCAGCGGAGCAAAAGTCCCTGTGCAAGAGTAGATCTAGCATAATTAAGCGGAGTTGATCGCAACCCTAGAAATAGGATGACGAAAATTTGCCAGATTAGGGTCAAACCTAATATGGGAGTCCATTGATCGAGTTAATGCAATTCTAGTGGTTTTAATTAGAAAGAGATTTCAATTAATCAACCTAGGGTTAGATGTTAGTAGCCTCGAAAGAGGTATTAATATAAATTAGGGAATCTTACGGATCAAGTCAAGTGAATAAATCTTCTAGTTCAGAGTTAGATAACAAGTGAAGTCCAGGTGGATTCTTCCTCGGGTATTCTTCCTCGCAAGTATTTTCCCCAATTCATTCTCTTTGTCTTTGCATCTTTAGCTTAATAGTTAGCTAATTTTAGATTAATTAATAATTCTTTTAATTCTTAGGCTAAATAATAAAAAGAAAGTTAGTATTAGTACTTTTGGTTCCTTTGGGTTCGACAATCCGGTCTTGCTGCTAAACTATACTACTGATCGATAGGTGCGCTTGCCTCAATCGTTGTCATAGTTAGTTTCTAGGCTCGATCATTCTTTTTATAAATTTTTAATACTCTGACACATGATCAAGTTTTTGGCGCCGTTGTCGGGGAACTAAAATATTAAGAGCACTCAATTTTTATTACTTTAACCATTTTTATTTTTGCAATTTATTTTTATTTTTATTTTGCTTTTAACTTTGCTAATTTCTCTTCTTTTATTTGTTCTTCGCAGGTACCTCTAGTTTATGACTAGAAGGTACGCGACAGGACCCCTGATTTACGATAGTGATATTGAAGGTATTTTTCGCAGAAATCATAGAGAAATAAGGCGAAGCTTAAATTACATAGAAGAAGAGCAAGAAGTCGAAACCAACACCACCGAAGAGATGGCTGAGAATAATCCGCTACCTCTAGAGGTGGCCGACAATCATGCTCCCCGAACTATGTATGATTATGCTAAACCTAATTTAACAGGAACCGAGTCAAGTATTGTTAGACCTGCTATTGCTGCAAATAATTTTGAACTGAAACCTAACACAATTCAGATGATACAACAATTTGTTCAGTTTGATGGTTTGCAGGATGAAGATCCAAACAATCACTTGGCAAATTTCCTAGAATTTTGCGATACTTTCAAAATAAATGGCGTTTCTGATGATGCCATCCGTCTTCGGTTATTCCCCTTTTCTTTGAGGAATAAAGCCAAACAGTGGTTGCATTCTCTTCCACGAGGGTCAATTACTATATGGGGACAAATGGCCAAAAAATTTTTATTAAAATATTTTTCGCCGGCTAAAACAGCCAAGTTAAGGAATGATATCTCTTCTTTTGTGCAGATGGATTTAAAAACACTTTACATGCATGGGAGAGATACAAAGCTCTATTGAGAAAGTGCCCACACCATGGATTACCCTTGTGGCTACAGGTCCAAACTTTTTACAATGGTGTGAACCTTTCAACTAGGCAATTAATCGATTCAGTCGTCGGCGGAACATTGAATAACAAAACACCTGAGGCTGCCTATGAATTCATTGAAGAGATGTCACTGAATAACTATCGGTGGCAAGTAACAAGAACAAAGCCAACAAAAGCAGCCAGTGTTTTCAACCTCAACGTAGTAACCATGCTATCAAATCAGGTAGAGATGTTAAATAAAAAGGTTGATGGTTTATGTGGTTCTTTGCTGGTACATCCAGTTATGTAGTGCGATAGGAATGGAGGAAGGATGAACAAACAGACTATCCACCTTACAACCCGAGCGCTGGAAATGAGCAAGTTCACTATATGGGTAACAATTTCAAATTTCAAAATAACTCTTATAGTAATTCTTATAATCCAGGTTGGAGGAACCACCCCAATTTTACATGGGGTGATCAAGGAAATCAGAGACAACAACCCCCTCCAAACTTCCAAGAACAGCCCTACCCACAGGAAAAGAAGCCGAACCTTGAAGAGATGCTAACAAAATTCATAGCGGTGTCAGAAACACGTTTCTAAAACACTGAGACAACACTTAAAAATCAACAAGCATCGATCCAAGGGATCGAGAACCAATTAGGGCAACTCGCTAAGTTGATCTCTGAACGACCACAAGACAGCTTGCCAAGCAACACTGAGACTAACCTAAAGGAGCAACTTCAAGACATAACAGCTCAGGATAGTGTAGGGTTAGATGAGCCTAAGTTAAGCCAAGAAAATATGTTAGTGGAAGGTAAGAATGAGGTAAGTTATGATAAGCCAAAACTGGTAATTAAAGAATACCAACCTCGTATACCTTATCCTGGTGCGATGAAGAAGGACAACATAGACGAACAATTTGGTAAATTTCTTAAACTGTTAAAGAAATTACATATTAACTTACCGTTTCTTGAAGCTCTTTCGTAGATGCCAAATTCAAGGAAATTTTTAAAAGATCTGTTAACAAAAAAAAGAAAGTTAGACGAGGAATCGCATGTGGAGCTAAACGCAGTGTGCTCAGCAATGTTGCAAAATAAACTACCACGAAAATTAAAAGATCCATGGAGTTTTACAATTCCATGCTTAATTGGTAGTTTATCTGTTGATAATGCTTTAGCTGATTTGGGGGCAAACATAAACGTTATGCCTTATAAAATGTTTAAACAACTAGGTCTAGGGAAACCCAAACAAACTAGGATGAGCATCCAATTAGCTAATAAAACTATTAGAATTCCTAAGGGTATAATTGAAGATGTTCTTGTAAAAATTGATAAATTCATATTCCCAGTAGACTTTGTCATTTTAGACATGGATGAGGACAATAGTATCCCCTTAATTTTAGGAAGACCATTTTTAGCAACTGCCAGGTCTAAAATTGATGTCAGCGAAGGTGAACTCATACTTTGTGTAGGTGACAAATCAATCAGTCTCCAGGCTCTTGACTCGGCCAGGACATCGAGTAACCAAGGTGAGAAAATTAATTTTATTAATGACCATTCGGTCAAACCTTCTTTTCAGGAAGCACCACGGAACAACCCAACTGAGCCAGACCCTAGACTCATGCTAACAAGGAAATAACAAGGAACGAAGGCTTCAAATCGATGAACTAGACGAGTGGAAGACACACTTCAAGGAGAAATGAAACACCCCAAACCCGGCCCACGAGCTTTGAGAAAAACTTAGAGAAAAGCTTGTGTGACTTAAAAAAAAATATTGTTTGGGTTGGGCTTGAGTTGAAAACAAATTTATCTTATGTTAAAACCCATTTATTTAAGGTGATAAAACATTTAGAGTTAATTTTAAAAGGAATTTACTTAAACTTTAATTGATAAAAATCCATAAACATAATAAATAAAAGAAAAATAAAGTAAACCACAATGGCCTTATTATATCAATGATCCCAAAGTAAAACTTAAAATAAATTGAAAGTCCAAATCATAAATTTCTTGCTATGCATGGCCACCTTTAAGCTCCTGCCAACCCGGTCCATTACTGCTTATCACCTGAAAAATATTCCCCAACGGGGTGAGTCAACAGACTCAATGTGTACACAACACTAAGTCATAATAGAATCAGGCATACAAATGATACACATTCAAATCATAGAATACAATTAATGATGCATTCCCAAACCCAAACCTAATTGTCCATCCGCTACACACCCCCGTACCTGCCAAACACACCGTGGGGACTACTAAGTCGACCCTCCTTCCTCTACACACCAATTTGCGGGCTTAAGGCTCCGCATCTGTGGTTTTAGGAAACCACTTTTCAGATTACTGTGGTCTTAGATAACCACTTTTCAGATTACTGTGGTCGTAAGTCACCACTTTTCAGATTACTGTGGTATTAAATCACCACTTTTCACTTCCCCTTTCAATATACAACCATATGCCCTATAAACATTAATATGCATAATATACCATAGTTCACATTCTTATCATATTCTCATGTTATGAATAACATATTTCATATTCCTAGTAGAAGTAGGAAACGTACCTAAGTACTTAGTACCTTAACATGGTACCTTAGCCATGCTCATATTTTCATTAACATATATTTTAATACATGCAACCATAATTCATATTACAAAGTAGTGTGGAGTACACACATTCTTAATAATACATTTAATTTAAACATAGCCATGAACCTATCAAAACTTAGGGTAGGGTACACACCTGATTTGCTTAACGAATTCCTTGAAATCCCGAAATCTGATCTACTACCTTAGATCTCAAATTCCTACATTTGATTAATCACTTACTACTTTAATAAAAAGCCATTCGGCCATAAATCCAAATCCTAGTAGGATTAGTATTCTTAAAACTTACCTTGAAATTCTCAAATCCCGAAATCCTTGTATCCCTCTGTCGAAATCCCTATAACTTCATGTTAGATCAATTTCTAACATTTATTCACAACAAATAACCCTTAGCCGTATGTTAAATATGACTTACCTTAGATTCTTAAATCCCGAAATTCACCGAATAACTAGGGAACACGCGGCTTATGGTGTACCTTCGGGAAAAGAACTTCTCCTTCCTTGTAGTCGACACTTAGTAAATCCCGAAAGATATCCTTACTTTAGGAATCGACAATCCTTGCTTGAGCCTTTAACAATATTTGGCTATGGCCTTGATGTGGATTAAAATTTCGGCTTCTTGATGAACAGTAGAGGATTTTTGGTTTTTCAAAGAAAGAAGAGGAAGATATAAAACTTAGGAAAATTCGGCAAGACTAGGGGGATTCTGCTTTCGGCTTTGTGAAGAATTGAAAAGAGAAAGAAGAACAATGACAGAGAGAATTCGGCAGGGAGGAGAATTTGCTTAAGAAATTTGGCAAAGGAAAAGTGAATGAATGAATGGCCTCTCTTTTCCTTTTATAGCCAAATTTACTAGGCTAGAGTCCCTTACTTGGCCACCACTCTTCTTTATTTGATAGCTTTATCTCTTTAATTTAAAATAATTAAAGAAATATCCTTTATTATCTCTTATCTCTTAATAAAAATAATACTAATAATAATCCTCTTTTATCTCTTCCTTATCTATCAAAATAAAAGGGATAAATCCATATTTATCCATCTATTATCTCTTCAAAAAATAATCCAATAAAAATCCTTTATTATCACCTTATTAATCACATATTTATGAAAATAAAACACCTCCTTTTCTAGAAGCATGTGCCGTCCACCTCAGCCTTCTGGAAGCCAAAATAAAACCTTATTTATTTGCTTCCCAAGTGACTCGAACCCAGGCCCATTCCTCTTGCACATGGCGCCATTTCCATAGGCCCTAAGTGACACCTTCAGGCCACTCTTCCAAGCCTGTTTGTGTGTCAAATCTTACCAACTTTTTCTTTTAAGGCCTCTTTGCCCTAATTTCCTATTTTAAACTTTAAAATTCGACATTTCTAGGTCATTTCTAAGTTTCCTAAAATTTTCGATCGGCTCTGTATACTTGCCATTTTCTTACATTTCCAAGTTTCCAGAAATGTTCACTTTCCATTTTTGAATCATTTCCTTACATTTCCAGGTTTCCAAAAATGTTCATGTCCAATGCATTTCCAGGTTTCCAAAAATGTTCATTTCCAATTCATTTTCATACATTTCTGAGTTTCCAAAAATATCAAAAATTTGTTCATAGTGCTTAAGACTTGTCATTTCGTACAGTTAGACTGAAAATGCATAGGCCCTTTCCAGGATGTTACAGTTCTACCCTCCTTAAAAATAATTTCGTCCTCGAAATTACTTATTAACAGTCGTACAATCCTTCTCACCGCACTATGCTTTCGCTGCGCACTCTGATCTTAATAGAACCATCATACTTTCTAGGCACAATCCCTAAGTTCACGTCCCCTAGAACTTATTTCTAACATCGTGATTTAATCCGAGTAAAAAGTTTTATGAATTAGTCCTTGTTTCACTGATTATTCGCGAAGAATTTTTGTGGAAAAAAATTTTAAGAGTGTTTCTTCCGTATTCATACATGCACACAGTCTTTACATTCATGCATCCATCAATCAATTATGAACTTTCGTTCATTCAGAGAAACGTTGTAGTTTTCATTGTTATTGTTTTCTCACTACCTAGGGGTATTTTCGTAATTTTCCCTACAGGGGTATTTTCATAATTTGCCACAATAAGGTTCCTTGTGGATTTTGTCAATAAGGGTATTCTGGTAATTTTGTATTCCCGGGGTATTTTGGAAAATTTTTGAAGTCCGGGGGTATTTCGGTAATTTTGGACCTTGGGGGTATTTTGGTAATAAACCAGAGTAAATTTGTAAAGCTTAATAAATCAAGGGTATTTTCAAAATTTGCAAAACTTGAGGGTTCTTTTTGAGAATTTGTTTCCAAATCGGTGATGTTGCAAAATTTTTAAAATTCAGGGTCATTTTGGAAATTTTATAAGTCAGGGGCAATTTTGTAATTTTCCAAAATCAAGGTATTTTGATATTTTGCAAATAAGGGTTTTTTTTTGAACATTTATAAAATAGTGAAATTTTGGAAAAACTGTTGGGTAATTGGACCTTTTATAAACCAAGGGCATTTTTGTAATTTTACCACTAGGGGCATTTTAGTAATTTTGTAAACTAGAAGTTTTTGGAAAATTTTTGAAAATAACAATTTTCTCAGTTCAAAAGAGTGATTTGTTGAAATATTTTTTTTAAAAAAAAAACTAGGGTTTCCATAAAAACACGGCTAGTTGCCTTTCGGGTTTTAGTTAGGGTTTAGCCCATGAATAAGTCCTCTTGATTAGGGTGAACCAAAGCTACGCACCAGGTAGGATTCCTGCGAAGAGGAGGTGAGTCACTAGGACTGCTTAAATACCAGGCTCTTCTGGATCCAATCCTAGACATGCGCACAATGGTTGCCACACCCTAACTCGGCGACTTAGCCATAGGTTTGTTTAATTAGTCATTAAGTCTTATGTAATAGTTGGGGTAAACTAGTCCTAGGGTTCAAGTTCCTATCATACTATTCTACGTTCCATTCCTTTTCTACCCTTCTATAATTCACATAATCACACAGATGGTTAGGGGTACTTACCTGGTGGACTGCGGGTCGGAGACTTAGGTGCCATGCCATAACCTGCCTATTTTCAGAAATACTTCCATAAAACTCATTTGGGCTCGATTTGAAAACATTTTGGGCCTTAGCCCACAGGCCGAGAGTTTAAAACTGGGCTCTGATACCAAACTGAAACACCCCAAACCCGGCCCACGAGCTTTGACCAGATTTGGTATGTTCCTCAAGTAAACCGGTTTCAAAATTCTTTTGTTACTTAGAAAAAAACTTGTGTGACTTAAAAAAAAATATTGTTTGGGTTGGGCTTGAGTTGAAAACAAATTTATCTTATGTTAAAACCCATTTATTTAAGGTGATAAAACATTTAGAGTTAATTTTAAAAGGAATTTACTTAAACTTTAATTGATAAAAATCCATAAACATAATAAATAAAAGAAAAATAAAGTACACCACAATGGCCTTATTATATCAATGATCCCAAAGTAAAACTTAAAATACTTAAAATAAATTGAAAGTCCAAATCATAAATTTCTTGCTATGCATGGCCACCTTTAAGCTCCTGCCGACCCGGTCCATTACTGCTCATCACCTGAAAAATATCCCCCAACGGGGTGAGTCAACAGACTCAATGTGTACACAACACTAAGTCATAATAGAATCAGGCATACAAATGATACACATTTAAATCATAGAATACAATTAATGATGCATTCCCAAACCCAAACCTAATTGTCCATCCGCTACACACCCCCGTACCTGCCAAACACACCGTGGGGACTACTAAGTCGGCCCTCCTTCCGCTACACACCAATTTGCGGGCTTAAGGCTCCGCATCTGTGGTTTTAGGAAACCACTTTTCAGATTACTGTGGTCTTAGATAACCACTTTTCAGATTACTGTGGTCGTAAGTCACCACTTTTCAGATTACTGTGGTATTAAATCACCACTTTTCACTTCCCCTTTCAATATACAACCATATGCCCCATAAACATTAATATGCATAATATACCATAGTTCACATTCTTATCATATTCTCATGTTATGAATAACATATTTCATATTCCTAGTAGAAGTAGGAAACGTACCTGAGTACTTAGTACCTTAACATGGTACCTTAGCCATGCTCATATTTTCATTAACATATATTTTAATACATGCAACCATAATTCATATTACAAATTAGTGTGGAGTACACACATTCTTAATAATACATTTAATTTAAACATAGCCATGAACCTATCAAAACTTAGGGTAGGGTACACACCTGATTTGCTTAACGAATTCCTTGAAATCCCGAAATCTGATCTACTACCTTAGATCTCAAATTCCTACATTTGATTAATCACTTACTACTTTAATAAAAAGCCATTCAGCCATAAATCCAAATCCTAGTAGGATTAGTATTCTTAAAACTTACCTTGAAATTCTCAAATCCCGAAATCCTTGTATCCCTCTGTCGAAATCCCTATAACTTCATGTTAGATCAATTTCTAACATTTATTCACAACAAATAACCCTTAGCCGTATGTTAAATATGACTTACCTTAGATTCTTAAATCCCGAAATTCACCGAATAACTAGGGAACACGCGGCTTATGGTGTACCTTCGGGAAAAGAACTTCTCCTTCCTTGTAGTCGACACTTAGTAAATCCCGAAAGATCTCCTTACTTTAGGAATCGACAATCCTTGCTTGAGCCTTTAACAATATTCGGCTATGGCCTTGATGTGGATTAAAATTTCGGCTTCTTGATGAACAGTAGAGGATTTTTGGTTTTTCAAAGAAAGAAGAGGAAGATATAAAACTTAGGAAAATTCGGCAAGACTAGGGGGATTCTGCTTTCGGCTTTGTGAAGAATTGAAAAGAGAAAGAAGAACAATGACAGAGAGAATTCGGCAGGGAGGAGAATTTGCTTAAGAAATTTGGCAAAGGAAAAGTGAATGAATGAATGGCCTCTCTTTTCCTTTTATAGCCAAATTTACTAGGCTAGAATCCCTTACTTGGCCACCACTCTTCTTTATTTGATAGCTTTATCTCTTTAATTTAAAATAATTAAAGAAATATCCTTTATTATCTCTTATCTCTTAATAAAAATAATACTAATAATAATCCTCTTTTATCTCTTCCTTATCTATCAAAATAAAAGGGATAAATCCATATTTATCCATCTATTATCTCTTCAAAAAATAATCCAATAAAAATCCTTTATTATCACCTTATTAATCACATATTTATGAAAATAAAACACCTCCTTTTCTAGAAGCATGTGTCGTCCACCTCAGCCTTCTGGAAGCCAAAATAAAACCTTATTTATTTGCTTCCCAAGTGACTCGAACCCAGGCCCATTCCTCTTGCACATGGCGCCATTTCCATAGGCCTTAAGTGACACCTTCAGGCCACTCTTCCAAGCCTGTTTGTGTGTCAAATCTTACCAACTTTTTCTTTTAAGGCCTCCTTGCCCTACTTTCCTATTTTAAACTTTAAAATTCGACATTTCTAGGTCATTTCTAAGTTTCCTAAAATTTTCGATCAGCTCTGTATACTTGCCATTTTCTTACATTTCCAAGTTTCCAGAAATGTTCACTTTCCATTTTTGAATCATTTCCTTACATTTCCAGGTTTCCAAAAATGTTCATGTCCAATGCATTTCCAGGTTTCCAAAAATGTTCATTTCCAATTCATTTTCATACATTTCTGAGTTTCCAAAAATATCAAAAATTTATTCATAGTGCTTAAGACTTGTCATTTCGTACAGTTAGACTGAAAATGCATAGGCCCTTTCCAGGATGTTACAAGAAATTAGGAATACACGAAGCGGAACTAGCACCATTCTGCGGGACAAACGAATTTAAGATCGGAGATCAGGTATTGTTAGATAGGCAGACCCTAGAATACCTCCTCCTAACCCTAATACAAACAAAGAAATCTCTTTTAGGGTACTCAAGGTTTTCCCATACGAAACAGTCGAGGTAAGTAATCCTACATTTGGCACTTTTAAAGTAAACACTACTCGACTCGAATTACATACTGATAATAGGACCGATAGCATGAGGAAGGACTTTCAACTCCTGAAACCACCCTGAATGTGCGAATAAGAGGTAAGTCTAGCTTAAGACTATAAACAAGCGCTTCTCGGGAGGCAACCCGAGCACTAACCCCATTAATTTTCACATTTTTATTTTTACTTTTCCTTTTCCTTTTTAGCAGCTAACTATAAACTAACCAAGTGCAAATTTCCACACCACACGGCCTAGGACACGGTCGTGGTTGTGGTCGTGTGGAGGCTACGGATGTACGTATTGACATGGAAGAGATAGTATGACACCGGACGAAAAATATCTTCAAGCCACGGGTCCAACTGAACCCCACGGCCGTGCGATGCGGTCATGGCCGACACTGTTTTAGCAACACGGGCGTGGCGACCTGCACATGGGTGGGGGAGAGACGAACGAAGCATAAAACGGCCGTGTGACTCGACACCCCCACGGTACACGGGCGTGGGAACATACCAGACCTGAAATTTCTATTTAAACCACCCCTCTCCCCTTCTTACCGACTCCCTACCCTTCTTTCTCCTTTACATCCCCTCTCCATTTTCATTCTTTCCTCCACTCTCCTAACTCTTGTTCTAACAATCATCCATGTCGAAGAAATGGAAGGATCCTAGCATAGTCTCCCTTTGTGAGACTGATCTATAACTTCTCTTTGCATTCTCAGTTCTCCTTTATTTTCCTTTGCTGTATTTTTCTTTTACTTAGTTTAATCTATTCTATTTCGTTTTCTTTGATTTAGGTTCTAAAGGCTGCTAGAGAATCACCACGACCACGACCATAGCCACCCCATCACAGCTTTAGAAATCACACCCACCTCGTGAACCATCTAACAATAAGGACTCTTCGGTCCATTAATCTTTTCTTTTTTATTCTATTTTACTTTCTATTTTATTTCTCTTTCTCTTTCTTGTCTTTAAATATATATTTAGTATATTTTGAATTATTATTATTATTTCCTAGATAATTCTTCACAAGTTTCCCAATTTCTTCATCTAACGTAGAGATTGTCGGTGACCACCACACCACGACACTCCCAACTCATGGAAGCCATCCAAATTTAAGAAGTTTCCCCTCTCCCTTTCTCTTAAATTTCATATATATCTTTGTACATTGAGGGCAATGTACATCTTAAGTGTGGGGTAGAATATTTATTTCAAGAAAGTGCCTAACTTTCTGCATTATTCTCAAATCCCTGAATGATATCTTGTCCTTAAGTAATTTTCTCATATTACTATTAGAATGAAATTTCCTGTGATCCATGATTTTCTTTGATATGTTTTGGATTAAGTCATTGATAATTGTGTAGTGATGATTTAAATTTTAGGAGACTAGAGAATCAAGCATGATGAATCTATTTTCAAAAATTAAAATTTTGATTAGGTTGATATCAAAAACCCATAATTCTTGTGAGATTTTGAGCCTTTTAGAGCATACATTCTTTCGTGCTCACTTTTTATTATGAGTGTGTCAAGATTGATTTGTTATTCTAGAACTTGCTTCGATTATACATGTCGAGACCACATTGATTGATTTGATATACTGAGATGATAAAGGCACTTAAGATTTAACCCACTCACTCCACTAAAAAAAAAAAGCTTACCCTCACAATTAACCCCTAGTGAACCCCTTTGATCCTAACAACCCTTTTTATTGACACACCCACAAATATTAACCCAAAAGCCCGGTCTGTATTTGTTATCACCATTCCTCTTGACCACCCTTATATCGAGATTTGATTTGATCAGTTGCCTAACTATAATCTTTAATTCAGTAGTTAAATTCATCTTTTATTATGACTTGATTTGTTCTTAAAAAAAATCGAAGTATATTCATTATTAGTTTTATGATTAAGTGAGCTTATACGTTTAAATTCCACATCTTGAAGAAGAAGCTCGTATTACTAGTTTCAAAAATTTCAATAAATGTAATTATTATTATTCAAGTATTACTTTATTTTTTCTAGTTAGGTGAATTGTCAATTCAATCTCGATTCTAACCCTCTAATTCAGCCTTTATCCACACCTTTAACCCAAGCCCCATTACAACCCTTTTTAAAAGACCTTTTTGATTTGTGTATCATCTCATTTTACAGTGGTGGAGATTTGATTTTCATGCAAGCCTATGGGATTAACTTTTCATGTTCGACTTTTGAGTGCTTAATTTTGAACCTTAAACACTTTGAGTGATTTGAGTGAATCTTTAGTGAGGATGTCAACTCTTGTCGATTTTAAATTAAAAGTAATTATTTAGGTGAGGGGAAACGCCTATATTTTTCGTGCTACAAACACTATGACTTGGATTGTTTGAATCTTTAAGATTTTTCTATTTAAATTGTCAATGTATGAATTATCTTTGAATTATGATGAAACATTGTTGATGAATATTATGAATCAAGGAAGACCATTTTAATTGTGAGTTGAGAATTTTGCTTGAGGACAAGCAAATGCTTAAGTGTGGGGGTATTTGATAAACCGTAATATAAACATATTTTAATCCCACATTTAGCATACTTTTAAATAATTTAAGCCTTGAATTATGGAATTTGGTCCTCTTAATCCTTTGTTTTCATGTTTTATACTTAGGAAAGCACTAGCGGATGAAAAGAACGAGAAATGGGCCTAAAATGGAGTAAATGGGCCATATCACTAAATCGACACGGCCTGGGCCCAAGACCACACGGCCGTGCCACCTTAACAGACCCGAACATAGCCTGGCCACGATTCACACGGGAGTGTGCCATGGGCATGTCCCTATCGTGACAAAGAAGAGTTTCATTCGGATTAGGGTACTTAGAGGCAAAGAAAGCCATTCCAAAAGCCTATATAAACACCCTAGAGGCCAACCTTCAGGGGGGTCTAGTTAGGCATCAAGTTAGGCCAAAGAGTCGAGCCAGAGAGGCCAGAATGGTGGAATTTACTTGAAGAAAGCCAGTTGATTCATCTCAAGAAGCCGGAGTTATACTCAAGACGAAAGATCTTCTCTTCAATTCCTTCAGGGGGTTTCAGGGTTTTTCTTATGTTTTGTTTCATATTTTCTTCTGATATGTATTCTTTTATCATTATGAACTAATCCCCTCAAATACCTGAGGGGGATGAAACCTAAGACGAATCTTGTTATTATTTTCTAAACTATGTGATAAATACTTGATTTGTTCTTAATTATGTGTTTTTAATTCTTATTTTGATATTTCAGAATATTGTTTCAAGTACTGATGTGCTTAGGCAGTGAAGCAAAAGTCCCTGTTTAAGAGTAGATCTAGCATAAGTAAGCGGAGTTGATCGCAACCCTAGAAATAGGATGACAAAAATCTGCCAGATTAGTATCAAACCTAATATGGGAGTCCATAGATCGAGTTAATGCAATTCTAGGGGTTTTAATTAGAATGAGATTTCAATTAACCAACCTAGGGGTAGATGTTAGTAGCCTCGAAAGAGGTATTAATATAAATTAGGGAATCTAACGGATCAAGTCAAGTGAATAAATCGCCTGGTTCAGAGTTAGATAAGAAGTGAAGTCTAGGTGGATTCTTCCTCGGGTATTGTCTCAATCAATTGGCTTTTCCCACAAGTATTTTTCCCAATTCTTTCTCTTTGTCTTTGCATCTTTAGCTTAATAGTTAGTTAATTTTAGATTAATTACTAATTCCTTTAATTCTTTGGCTAAATAATAAAAAGAAAGTTAGTATTAGTACTTTTGGTTCCTTTTGGTTCGACAATCCGGTCTTGCCGCTAAACTATACTACTGTTCGATAGGTGTGCTTGCCTCAATCGTTGTCATAGTTAGTTTCTAGGCTCGATCATTCTTTTATAAATTTTTAAGAATCTGACACACGATCAAGTGGGCTTACCGAGGAAAGCAGACGGCCTGGGCTATTGACCACGGGCAGATCACACGGTCGTGTGTGGCAAGCCTGATCGAACACGGCCTGGGCTATCGACCACGGGTGTGTCACACGGGCGTGTCCCTGCCGACCCTAAGATGAATTTCATTCAGAATAGGACACTTGTGGACCAAGATAGGCACTCCAAAGGCTATATAAACACCCTAGGGGGCAACCTAAAAGGAGACGTCGATTAGAGGTCGAATAGGGTTTGACAGGACGTCAAATAGACGCCGAGTAGAAGGAGAAAATACTCCAAGATAGCCATCGGGATCAGCTTAGGAGAAGGATCTCCATCAAGACTAAGAATCTCCCATCAAGTTCTTTAGAAGTTTTTGGGTTTTCTTATGTTTTGTTATTTTTCCTCTTTTATGATGTTTCCTTCTATCAGTATGAACTAAATCCCTCAAATAACTGAGGGGCTGAAACCTAAGACGAATCTTATTATTATTTGATTTATGAGATAAATACTTGTGCTTATTCTTAATTGTGAGTTCTTATTCTTATTTTAATAATTCAAGTCGAATGTACTTATTCAGTGGAGCAAAAGTCCCTGTCTAAGAGTAGATCAACACAATTAAGTGGAGTTGATTGCAACCCTAGAGATAGGGCGACAAAAATCTACCGGATTAGGGTCAAACCTAATAAGGGAATCCATAGATCGAGTTAATGCGACAATAGGGGTTTTAATTACAAAGAGATTTCACTTACTCATCCTAGAGTCAGTTGTTAGTAGCCTCAAAAGAGGTATTAATATAATTTCGGGATTTCTACGGATTAAGCCAAGTGAATAAATCGCATGAATCGAAAGTAATAAGTGAAGTCTAGGTGGATTCTTCCTTAGGTATTGCTTATCTCATATAAGTTGTCTAAAAGTATTTTTCCAATTTACTCTCTGTCGCGTTCATAGTTAGTTAAATTAGTTAGTTAATTTTAGATTAAGAATAAATTCCCTTAATTATAAGGCTAGATAATAAAAAGATAGTTAATACTAGTACTCATGGTCCTTGAGGATACGATATTCCGGACTCACCACAGCTACACTACTATTCGATAGGTGCGCTTGCCTTTGTCGAAATAATAGTTAGTTTTGAGCTCCATCAAGTTTTTGACGCCATTACCGGGGACTAAGATATTAGGAAAACTAAATTGTTATTACTTTAGCCAGTTTTTCAAGTTATTCTTTATTCTATTTTAACTTTGCTAATTTTTCTTTATTTGCTTCTGGCAGGTAATTCTAGTTTATGACTAGAAGGAACCCGTCAGGACCCTTGGTTTTTGATAGTGATATAGAAGGTACCATTCGCAGAAATCGAAGAGAAATTAGGCGAAGCCTACAATACATAGAAGAAGAGCAAGAAGACGAACCAACTACTACCGAAGATTTGGCTGATAATAATCCGCTACCTCCTATGGTTGCCGCAAATCCGGTGAATCAAAATCCTGCTCCTCGTACTATATATGATTATGCTATAACTAATTGAACAGGAACTGAGTCAAGTATTGTTAGACCTGCTATTGCTGCAAATAATTTTGAACTGAAACCTAGCACTATACATATTATTCAACAGTTTGTTCAGTTTGATGGTTTGCAGGATGAGGATCTAAACAATCACTTAGCATATTTTCTAGAATTATGCGATACCTTCAAAATTAATGGCATTTCTGATGATGCCATTCGCCTCTAGTTGGTTCCCTTCTCGTTGAGGAACAAAGCAAAACAGTGGTTGAACACGTTACCACGAGGATCAATCACTACATGGGAACAAATGACCAAAAAATTTTTATTAAAATATTTTCCGCCGGCTAAAACGACTAAGTTAAGTAATGATATCTCTTCTTTTGTGCAGATGGATCTAGAGACACTTTACGATGCATGGGAGAGATACAAGGATCTACTAAGAAGGTGCCCTCACCATGGGTTACCCTTGTGGCTATAGGTTCAAACCTTTTACAACGTGTGAACCCCTGAACTAGGTAATTGATTGATTCAGCAGCCGGCGGTACCCTAAACAACAAAACACCTGAGGCTGCCTACGAATTCATTGAAGAGATGTTACTGCATAACTACCAATGGCAAGTTACAAGGACAAGGCTAAAAAAAGCCGCCATTGTTTTTAACCTCGACGCAGTAACCATGCTATCAAATCAGGTAGAGATGTTGAATAAAAAGATTGATGGTTTGTGTGGTTCTTCACAGGTACATCCGGTTATGCAGTGCGATACAAATGGAGGAGGGATGAACAATACAAAATACCCACCTACCACCCTAGCATAGAAAACGAACAGATGAACTATATGGGTAACAATTCTAGACCTCAGAATAACCCTTATAGTAACTCTTATAATCCAGGTTGGAAGAACCACCCCAACTTCTCATGGGGTGGCCAAGGAAATCAAAGACAACAACTCTTCCATAGCTTTCAATAGCAATCCTACCCACAAAAGAAGAAGCCGAACCTTGAGAAGATGCTAACAAAATTTATCACGGTGTCAGAAACCCGTTTCCAAAACACTAAAACAACTCTCAAAAATCAAGAAACATCGATTCAAGGGATCAAGAACCAATTAGGACAACTTGCTAAGATCATATCTGAACGACCACAAGGCAGCTTGCCAAGCAACACTGAAACTAACCCAAATGAGCAACTTCAGGCCATTACTTCCCACGATAGTGAAGGGTTAGATGAACCAAAATTGAGGCAAGCGAATATGGTAGAGGAAGGTAAGGTTTAGGTAAGCCATGATAAACCAAAACCGGTAATTACAGAGTACCAACCTCGTGTGCCATACCCTAATGCGATGAAGAAAGACCGTACAGATGAACAATTCGATAAATTTCTTAAACTTCTAAAAACTTTACATATTAACTTACTGTTTCTTGAAGCTCTTTCGTAGATGCCAGATTCAAGGAAATTTTTAAAAGAGCTTTTGAAAAACAAACGGAGGTTAGACGAGGCGTCGCATGTGGAGCTAAATGCAGTGTGCTCAGCAATTTTGCAAAATAAACTACCACGAAAATTAAAAGATCCAGAGAGTTTTACAATTCTGTGTTTAATTGGTAGTTTATCTGTTGATAATGCTTTAGCTAATTTAGGGGCAAGCATAAATGTTATGCCTTATAAAATGTTTAAACAGCTAGGTCTATGGAAAGCCAAACAAACTAGGATAAGCATTCAATTAGTTGATAAAACTATTAGAATTCCTAGGGGTATAATCGAAGATGTACTAGTAAAAATTGATAAATTCATATTCCCAGTAGACTTCGTTGTTTCAGACATAGATGAGGACAATAGTATTCCTTTAATTTTAGGAAGACCCTTTTTAACAACTGCCAGAACTAAAATTGATGTTGGTATAGGCGAACTCATACTTCGGGCAGGTGACGAAACGATCACTCTTCAGGTTCTTGACTCGGCTAGGACATCGAGTAATCAAGGTGAAAACATCAACTCTACTAATGACCATTTGGTTCCACCATCTTTACAGGAAAAAACACGAAACTACACAACTGAGCCAGATCCTAGACCTCGTGTCAACAAGGAAATAACTCATGAGAAACGAAGGCTTCAGATCGATGAACTAGATAAGTGGAAGACACATTACAAGGAGAAACTAAAAACACACGAAGCAAAAACAAAGCGACTCCATGAGCTAAACCAATTTAAGATTAGAGATTAGGTATTGTTGGATAAAACAAACCCTCGGATCGCCGCTTCAGACCTTGATAAAAACAGAGAAACCCCTTTTGAGGTACTGAATATCTTCCCATATCGAACAGTTGAGGTAACTAATTCCAAGTTAGGCACTTTTAAGGTAAACACTACTCGACTCGAACTATATAGTGACCATAGAACTGATAGCAAGGGAGAGGAATTTCAACTCCTCAAACCACCATGAATATGCGAATGAGAGGTAAGTCTAGCTTAAGACTTTAAACGAGCGCTTCTTAGGAAGCAACCCGAGCACTAATCTCACTAACATCCATATTTTTGATTTTAGCATCTAACTAAGAACTAACCAAATTAATGAAGCGTAGGTTTCCTACCACACGGGCGTGGCCGTGGCCATGTGGACACCACGGATTTGCACACCGGCATGGCAGAGATTGTACAAACCAAGGACAAAAAAATCCCCAAAACCACAGGCGGCAATAAAATGCCACGGCCGGGCGATACGGTCATGGTCAACACTGGTTTATCAACATGGGCGTGGCAACCTCTACACGGGTGTGGGAGAAATGAACGATACACCACACGGCCATGCTATACGGCCGTGTGATCTAACACGCCCATGACACACGAGCATGGGAAGCAACCAGTTTCTGTTTCCTATTTAAAACCCCCTTTCTTTTCACTTTCTTCCCAAATTCTTCCTCTCCCAAACCCTAACCACCACATCCCTTCCTCTTTCTTTCATCTTTCCTCTTTCATTTTCCTTTTTCTCTTTTCCTCACTCTTTCTCTACACCACCATCACCATGTCGAAGAAGCGAAAGGAGCCTAGCGCAGTCTCCCCGTACGAGACCGATCTACATAAGTTCATGCTGGCCGCTTTATTAACTCGACAGGACAAGGACCTTTGAGCCCATTTATTTTTTCTTTTTCTTTTCTCTTTTCCTTTATTTTCCTTCCCTTTATCTTTCTTGTCTTTAATTTATATTATTATATTTTGATTTCTTTGATTTAGGTTCAAAAGGCTGCTTGGGAATCACCACACCACGACCATAGACACCACTGCCACCTTCATCTATGCCCAACCTACCGGTTCTTTTCCTTGACTTTATCCAAAAATCAGGAAGTTCACTTCTCTCCCTATGTTATGATTTTTTATATTGTAGATATCTATCTTTGTACATTGAGGACAATGTACATCTTAAGTGTGGGGAGGTGTCAACAATACTGAATTATATCTTGTTCTTAAGTAACTTTCTCATCTTATTATTAGAATAAAACTTCTATTGATTTATGATTTTGATTGATATGTTTCGGATTAAGTCATAGGTAATTGTGCATTGATGGTTTAGACTTTAAGATCTTAGAGAATCAAGCATGATAAGTCTATTTTCCGTAATTAAAAATTTTAGGTTGTTTCCCTAATCTTAGATATTACTTTGAAGTTTGAAATTTACAAGGTTGACATCAAAAACCATAATTTTTGTGAGATTTTGAGCCTTTTAGAGCATATATTTTTCATGCTCACTTTATTGATTATGAGTGTGTGAACATTGAATTGCTATTCTAGAACTTGCTTCGATTATACATGTCGAGACCACACTTTTGATTTGATATACTGAGATGATAAAGGCACCTAGGTTTTAACTCACTTACTCCATAAAAAGTCTACCTCCATAATTAACCCCTAGTGAACCCCTTTTAACCTAATAAACCGTTCGTTGACTCACCCATTAATTATTAACCCAAAACCAACTTCCCCTAATCTTTTAACGTCCCTTTTTGTCAAGATTTGAATTGAGTAGTTGCCTAACTATGTTCTCTATTTTAGTTGTTAAAGTTCTTTCCTATGATTGTAAATGCTTACTCTTAAAAAAAAGTTGAAGATTTATTCGTTATGAGCTCAAACTGTTAATTCCATATCGTTAGAAGAAGCTCGTGTTATTTAGTGATTAGTTTTCAATCAATGTAATTATTCAGTATTAGTTATTTTTCTAGTTAGGTAATTTTTCAAATTCAATCACGATTCTAACCTTCTAAATCAGCCTTATCCACACCTTTAACCCAAGCCCCATTACAACCCTTTTAAGACCTTTTGATTTGTATATCATCTCATTTTATAGTGGTGGAGATTTGATTTTCACGCAAGCCTATGGGATTAACTCTTCATGTTCGATTTTTTGAGTGCTTAATTTGAACCTTAAAACACCTTGAGTGATTTGAGTGAATCTTTAGTGAGGATGTAAATTCTTGTCGGTTTTGAATCAGAGGTAATTATTTAAGTAAGGGGAAACACCTATGTTTTCGTGCTACAAAAATTTATGACTTAGATTGTTTGAATCTATAAGACTCTTTCAGTTGAATTATCAATGTATGAATTATCTATGAATTATGATAAAACATTATTGATAAGAATTATGAATTGAGGAAGTTAATTTTAATTATAAGTTGAAAATTTTGCTTAAGGACAAGCAAAGGCTTAAGTGTGGGGATATTTGATAAACCATAATTTACACATATTTTAACCCCATGCTTAGCTTAATTTTGGATGAATTTCCATTGAATTTGATGAATTTGATGCTCCTAATCTCTTAATTTCATGTTTTATACTCAGGAGTGCTTAGGAAGTCGAAAAGAACAAGAAACGGGCCAAAAAGGGGCCAAGTGGGCCTACTTAGGAAAGCACACGGCCTGGGCTATTAACCACGGGCAGATCACACGGCCGTGTGTGGCAAGTCGGATCAAACACGGCCTGGGCTATCGACCATGGGCATGTCACACGGGCATGTCCCTACCGACCCTAAGATGAATTTCATTCGGAATAGGACACTTGTGGACCAAGATAGGCATTCCAAAGCCTAGATAAACACCCTAGGGGACGTTGACTAGAGGTCGAATAGGGTTTGACAGGACGTCGAATAGACGCTGAGTAGAAGGAGAAAATACTCCAAGATAGCCATCGGGATCAGCTTTGGAGAATGATCTCCATCAAGACTGAGGATCTCCCATCAAGTTCTTTAGAAGTTTTTGGGTTTTCTTATGTTTTGTTGTTTTTTCCTCTTTTATGAGGTTTCCCTCTATCAGTATGAACTAAATCCCTCAAATACCTGAGGGGATGAAACCTAAGACGAATCTTATTATTATTTGATTTATGAGATAAATACTTGTGCTTATTCTTGACTGTGAGTTCTTATTCTTGTTTTAATAATTTAGGTTATTGATTCAAGTCGAATGTGCTTATTCAGTGGAGCAAAAGTCCCGGTCTAATAGTAGATCAACACAATTAAGCGGAGTTGATTGCAACCCTAGAGATAGGGCGACGAAAATCTACCGGATTAGGGTCAAACCTAATAAGGGAATCCATAGATCGAGTTAATGTGACAATAGGGGTTTTAATTAGAAAGAGATTTCAATTAATAAACCTAGAGTCATTTGTTAGTAGCCTCGAAAGAGGTATTAATATAATTTAGGAATTTCTACGGATTAAGCCAAGTGAAAAAATCGCATGAATCGAAAGTAATAATGAAGTCTAGGTGGATTCTTCCTTAGGTATTGTTTATCTCATATAAGTTGTCTAAAAGTATTTTCCCACTTTACTCTCTATCGCGTTCATAGTTAGTTAAATTAGTTAGTTAATTTTAGATTAAGAATAATCCCCTTAATTATAAGGCTAGATAATAAATAGATAGTTAATACTAGTACTCATGGTCCTTGAGGATACGATATTCCGGACTCACCACAGCTATACTACTGTTCGATAGGTACGCTTGCCTTTGTCGAAATAATAGTTAGTTTCGAGCTCCATCACTATCCATCCGATTTTGGTAGTGTTTGAACGTTTATTTTGGGTTATATGGTATGTAATAGGCTTGTTTTTTCATCACTTTTTTTTTGGTATGTAAATATATAAAGAGTGAGCCTAAGTGCAAGTAAATAACTTATTATGATATTTGTGAATGATGGAAGATGTCTTTTGTACAAACTTTCAGCATATGTATGACTAATAGATTATATTGAATTTTTGTGAATTGAGGTATCTATGATAGGCATACTGGTTAGAAGTTTAAGTTCTGTGAATTGGCATGTTTGGGTGATGATTTATATTGTTGTATAAGTGTGTATACTTGTGGTACCATTGAGGGTATATTGGTTAGGCACTTAAGATAGTTGAACTAGTATGATTTGAGCATGTTTAATGGCATTTTAAATAGGTCTAATGGCTGGTAAATGGATTAGTTAGTGTCGAAGAAATCTTAAAATAGTAAACTTGATGTTTAAGGTTCATTTAGGCACACACGGCCTGGGACACTGGCAGCCATACGACCGTGTGCCACACACGGTTTGAGAAACAGTTGTATGTATCAAGTCAATGTGTTACACAGCCTAGCACACGGCTTGCAATACGGTCATCTGTCACAAGTTAGAGAGTTACATGGTCTGGCACACGGCCTGCGACATGGCCGTGTGACCCAACTTAGTGAGTTACACGGGCTAGGACACGGCTATATGTCCCAATTTCGAAATTCACATGGCCTGGGGCATTTCACACGGCCTGGCCACATGACCATGTGTCCCTTTTTTTTGAAATTTTTCATATTTTCTTGAAATTTTTTATTTGTTTCAAATTAGTCCCTGAGGGTTTTAAAATTAATTCTTTAGTCCCTAAAGCTCGATTTAAGCCTCGTAGATGTAAGTTATTACAGTAATTCAATTACTTTATGGTATTTGGGAAATTATAATGTAATGATTATGATTTTACCTGTTTATTTCTATTGTTTTGCTGTAACATTCCCATTACCTTATTCCAGCGGCGGATATATAGGTTAAGGAAGTTACAAATCGTCTTAGTGAATATTTGTTGAAAGAATGTTATAAAAATGATCCAATTAGTCCATGAGTTTGTATAAATAGGTTTGGATCAGATTTTGTAATAATTATTATTTTTGTTGATAATCTAAATATTATTGGAACTCCCAAAAAGCTTAAAAATGTAGTAGATTATTTAAAGAATGAATCGAAATGAAAGATCTTGGAAAAATAATGTTTTTTCTTAGCCTGCAAATTGAGTATTTAAAAGATGGAATTCATGTTCATCAGTCAACTTATACGAAAAAGATCTTAAATAAATTTTACATGGATAAAGCGCATCCATTGAGTACCCTGATGGTTGTATGGTCCTTAGATTGAATTTTGTCCTTGTAAGAATGATGAAGATTTTCTTGGTCTTGAAATGCCATATTTAAATGGAATTGATGTATCTTGCAAACAACAAAAGGCCTAATACAACTTTCCTTGTAAACTTGTTAGCAAGATTTAGTTCTTCTCCAACACGTAGACATTGGAATGGAATTAAACATGTATTCAGATATCTCAGAATGACCATTGATATAACATTATTTTATTAAAATAATTTAATATCTCTATTAGTTGGCTATGCTGATGTTCGTTATTTATCGAATCACATAAAGGTTTGTAATACCCCTCACCCGTTTTCAACATCGAAATAGGGTTACAGAGCGTTACTGGACATATAATACAATTACATATACATTTTCAAATCTCATATAATCATCAATCAACAACATTCATATCATCCCTAAAATGAGCCTATGAGGCCCAAAACATGCATTCGGGGTGGTTTGGGACTAAACTTATAACTTTAGAAAGTTTTAGATCACTTGGAAAATTTTTCCAAAAATAGGGGACACATGCCCGTATATCTCACACGGCCAAAGACACGCCCGTGTCACAGACCTTGTGGAGCATACTGACTTGGTTTCTAATTCAACACCAGGGAACACACGGCCGTGTAACTTAATCGTGTGTCGCACACGGCTGAGACACACGCACATGTCTTTGGCCGTGTGGACAAAAATATGCTATTTTTCAAGCCATTTTTCCACCCAAACTTGTGCACACCTACACCAAACTCAATGGCACCAAAACGTAGCATATATGGACATTCAAAACAACTAAATCAAGCCTATATGTCATCTCAATACCATTATCCACAATACACAAAAGTCACAAAATAGGCCATTTTATATACCAAATTCACATATACAATTCATCTAGTTAAACATTTTCAAACATGCATCTTTATGCTCAAATTCACAAGCATATATTTTCCCTAATATCAACCATTTGACATCCACAATACCAGCTATCAATAAACATCACAAAACCAACCTCAATCACAATACATAGTCCATACGCACACATATATATATATATATATACACATAACCAAACCAGCCAAATTAAGCCAACTCTCATGGCTATATATACAAACCAAAACATAGACATTTACAAGTCAATTCATATGGCTATAATCATCATCAACTTATGAACCAAAATGACCAAAGTCCCTATACATGCCATATACTCAAAATAATTAAATTTAAAGGTACCAAGGTGATAGTTTGATAGTGTTAAGCGATCTCCGACAAACCCCAAATCCGAGCTAGCTTGAAATCACTATAAAACACGAAAAAAATAGAGTAAGCTTTATAGCTTAGTAAGCTCGTATGAAAATAATAAGCAAATCTCACCATTCATTTACGTTTCAAATTAAATGACATAATATGCAATAATACATTAATCACCAAGTTAACATGTATTTTAAATCACATAATTGATCATAAGCACACAACTTTCTTAGACACATTGCTCGTATAGTTTTCCATACATACCTGTACCGATATGTATCTATTTCTCGCCATTTCACATCTTCAATATACCCTGTAACACCCCTATCCTGTGTCCGTCACCGGATTAAGGTTAGGAGCGTTACCAGACAGATAGGAAACATTCACAGACAAAATCATACATTCAATCATCATTCTCAGACATAATGTCCCTTAAACGGGTCCTCGAGACCTTAACCATGCTTATAAACCGAGTCGGGACCAAACCAGAATATATACAAAATTCACGAAAAATTTAAAACTTTTCTAATATACAGAGGAGACAAGCCCGTGGGAGGAGACTGTGTGCCCTCCACGGCTTCTAGACACCCCCGTGTGTCCATCCATGTCTATATACTGACTTAATCCCCGCGGCCACCAGACACGCCTGTGTATCCTGACGTGGTCCTATACTGACTTCCCCACCACGGCCACCAAGCACGCCCGTGTGCCTTGGCCGTGTGATACCAAACTGCATCCTACAATTCACCCACGGTAGTTAGGCACGCCCGTGTGCCACAACCGTGTGACATTATAGGCCATTTACAAGGTAAAAATGCCACCCATAAGGGTCAAACCTACAAGCCATATTTAACAAGATATCTCATGCACATTTAACCATCAAACATACCAAAATAATCAACCAATTCATGCATATTGGCCCACTAAGATAATCACATTACAATCCATTCAAACCAATTCCAAACATACCAATTTGCATGACTAAATCTCAATTATACCCAAGCTCCTTTCATCAATATATACTTACCACATCATAACCATTTCATATATCAATAAATCATACCAAAACCACTTCACATATCACAATCATTAAAGCATATTACCAAAACATAACTAGCCAAATCACATGGCTAAGTTCACTTTACAACATATACCAAAACTAGCCTATACATGCCATATTGAGCTATATACATTTTCAAAGTGTACCAAAATAAGTTTTAGTAGTGTGATGATGATCCGTGACGGTCCCGAGCCTTTAGTAGCTTTGACGACCTATAAAACAGAGAAAAATACACACAGAGTAAGCTTTCCAAAAGCTTAGTAAGTCATATACAAATAAACTTGGCATGGAAGGCATATATACAATTTAATAAATTGGCATATATGAATCACTTAGCAAATTTCACATTTTTGCTTTGGTTCATACATTTTTAACCTCATTAGCCATTTTCACCATTCAAGAATCATATAAACACATAGCTCATCTAACCAAAATAATTCTTATCATATCATAAGTTCCATATACAAATTATCATAGTAAGATCATTTGGATACTTACCTTATATACACTTATAGTGTATAATCAACATACCTGAATCGGACATTCATTTACTAAATCTATCAAAGCTCGAATTTTCCATTCGTTTCTCAGACTTGCCCGTTGAGCCAATAGGAATCTAGTAGGATACCCAGAAAGCTCGGAATGGTTGTACAATGCCAGCGTCCCAGACGAGGTCATACATGCACTCAGATATCGATGCCACTGTCCCAGACAGTGTGTTATACGAATCAATACGATGCCGATGTCCCAGACATGGTCTTACACGTAAAGCTTGTATCGATGCCAATGTCCCAGACGTGGTCTTGTCGTAAAACTTATATTGATGCCAATGTCTCAAACGTGGTCTTACACATAATCAGATATCGATGCCACTTTCCCAGACAGGGTCTTACACGAATCTCAAATCAACGCCAACGTCCCAGACGTGGTCTTACATGATAAAACATAACAGATACCTATGTCATGACATAGCTAATCCTATCTATTCCTAGGTTCGTACGGGACTTATCGGACTTAATCACTATATTAGACTTATCTTGGAATTCATTTTCATAACTTCTCATAAACATTCATAGTCAACATTAGTCATATGAACACATATAATATCAAACTAATACGTTTATTTGCATAGTGACTTACCTCGGATTCGGCTACTCGGCTATTTTCGTTTTCCCACGATCTAAGTCCGTTTTCCTCGATTCTTGATCTAAACATATTCATAATTAACCCTTTTATTCACTAATTCATACAATTCAATCCATGGACACACATTTAGGGCTATTTTCAATTTAACCCTCAAATTTTGCACACTTTAACAATTTAGTCCATTTTTCACAAAACATCAAATTCACAAAATTCACATATATACATGTTTGGCCGAATACATATACATCACATACAAGACCACATTTTTAATCAAATTTGCAATTAAGTCCCTCAAAATAATATTTTCTCAATTTAGCTCTAATTAGCTAAATTCATCAAAAATTCAAGAACAAAATATGTTCATCTACCACCAATCTATCATTTAACACCTTAAAGCATCACAAAGCTCAACAAATCAACAATGGCATAACTCACAAACATCATCAATACATTAAATTGAGACATGGGTTTGATAGCTCTCAAAGCAACGATTATAAAAACGTAGAAATTATCGAAAACCAACTGAAAACATACCTTGAATTTTGGCTTAGAAGTGTCGAAAATGAGAAAGCTTCAGAACCTTTCTTTCCTTTGTTTGAGTTTCGGCAAGAAGTGATGAGAATTAAGCCACTTTCTCATGTTTCTTTATTATAACATATTAATATAAATATAAAATGCATGTATATTAACATAACATATAAATTAATCACATATAAACATAATATGTTGACACTTTGCCATCCACTACCTATAATTTTGGCCAAATTGCCACATAAAACCCTCACTTTTACAAAGCCACAACACATAGACACTTTAGCAATTAGCATGCAACTTCCACATTTAATACAATTTAATCCTTTTGTCAAATTAAACACACAGATAGACAATTTAACTCACAGAAATTTACCTCATGCATAGTCACATATCAATGACACAGAAAATAATATTAAAATATTATTCAGACTCAGATTCGTGGTCCCAAAACCACTGTTCCGACTAGGGTATAAACCGGACTGTTACAATTCTCCTCCCTTAGGGATTTTCGTCCCCGAAAATCTTACCGTTAAATAGATTTGGATATTGTTGTCTCATTGAATCTTTAGGCTCCCAGGTAGCCTCTTCAATCCCATGTCAATTCACAGTACTTTTACTAACGGAATTTTCTTATTTCTCAACTATTTCTATAACATCCTGAATTGGGGGCTTTGCATTTGATGTGTTTCTGTGTGTATGCTATGCTTTGTGTGTGGTATTGGTGTGTTTGGGGGTTCCGTGAAGGCTTGAGGTTAAGCCTGAGCCTTGCTAAAAATTTTTGTTTTAGGCACTTTAGGGGGAAAGCTACCTGAGTTGGGCCTTAAAGGATGTTGTTTGTGTTGGTTGACACAAGGGTTGGAGTGGTAAATAGGTAAGGAGGCGCCACTTAAGGTTCAGGTAGGTGACGCCACAAGTGAGCATAAGGGAGCAGGTTCAAGTCGCGTAGTTTTTGTTTTGGAGGAATCTTTTTGGCGTCAAGGGGAGTGGTGATGGAATCGGCTAGGAGCCTTGAAGAGTGGGGTGGACTTGGTCAAATTTTTTTTTAAAAGTATGGACAGGAGTAAAAAGGGGGATTTGAAACTTTCAAACTATTTTTGAATAGGAGGTTGTGAGTGAAGTTAGGAGAGAATCAAGGGGTTGAAGATGGTGTAGGGTGTCAGCCAAATTTTGAAAGGGGTGTTAGGTGAAGTGGGGCATTCGGTTTTAGGGGGTGTGTGTACCGAAAATTCAAAAGGGTTAGCTTTAGGTGTTCAGCTCTTTAGTTTTCGTTTTGTTTCAGGATTTTAGTGTAGTGCATTTCGGGTAATGTTTGTTCTTTTCTTTGAGTAGCGAGAATTCCTATGAGCAACATTCATTATTCTTTTGACTAAACCAGAAACCAATTCTTTTCTCTCCCTCTTTTGTATTTCAGAAATTTAGGTTCTCTGCCTTACCAACAAAAGCCGAAAACCCTCAGGTACTTTACCCTGCACCTCATTCCATTTCATTCTGGTAGTCGAACCCTTCCACCATCTCATCACTTCTCATTTCTTTCTTTCCAATTGCATCATCAAAAAGCTGAAATTTCATTCTTCATCTTTTCTCTTTATTTCTTTTGTTTCATCTTGTTTGGCCGAACCTCCATAGCCAATTCTTCTCGTATTTTCTCTTTATTCCTTCAAGAACCGAAACCTATCTTCTCATCTTTTTTCTTGAGTTGTTCTCATCCTCTTGAAGTGCCGAATCCCTAGTTGTGTTCATAACTCCTACTCGATCCTTGTAGCAGGAAAGTGCCGCCACTCATCCTCCTTTCTCCTTTTCAAGTTAATTCCACCCTGATCGTGGTAAGCGTTGGTCTCTTCCTCTTTTCTCTTTTAATCCCTATTCGAGTGGTAACCAATGGGGTTAACCATGTTCTGTATTCTTTGGCCGAATGTGTAGGGAGCTTTCTATCTTCTTCTTTTTGGTGTTCAATCGGTGTTGAAGGATCTTAGGAGGGGCGATCAGTCAGTCAAGGTAAGGGGAGATTACATTTGTAGGGCCGAAAAGCCACTCTTACTGACCATATCTAGTTGGCCGATTCTAATATTGAGTTGTGTAGGGATTTCAGTGGCTTGCTAATCCAGGTGTAGTAGCCTCCAGGTTCTATCGACTTAGGTAAGAAACCGTTATAGTATTCAGTGTATATTTTTATTTGTTCTCTGTTCAATGCTTTAATCCGGTCTATTGACCAAGATCTTTTCATGGACCCAAACGTTAGCCAAGCAAAGGAAGGGGTTAGACCCATAGCCCCAGCCCCAAAGTTCAAGAAGCGCGCGGTGTCTGCTGTTCGAGATTGGCCACCGGGTTGTGGGCGAGCTTCTGAGCAGAATAATAGACAGATAGCAGTAGTTCTTGTTAGCGATAGTGTCGACATAGAAAGCGTTGTATTACGTGTTATCAGGTGTGTAACTCTCACACACTTTGTATATTAAGTTATGTTATTAACTGTGATGGCTAAAAGCCGAAGTGACGATAATGGTCACTAAGATACCCTTGCGGGTAAGATAGTAGATTCCGGGTAAGTTCCACTATCTTCTGTTATTAGCAAATGTATGTATGCGTGAAATGGTTAATTGTTATGTACTGTAAGCATGATCACTTCATATCAATTGTTAAAACATGGGCATGGACTTGGGGTGTGATGTGAAGAGGGAGGAAACATGATCTCTTTTAGACTGTCACCAGTGGTTTGGTACCACAAGTGGGTTGGCCCCACATATTACATTTTGTGACTAAGTCTCAGTGGTTTGGAACAACCAGTGGTTTGGTACCACAGTGGGTTGGCCCCATATATATTCATTAAGGGATTGTCACCAGTGGTTTGGTACCACAAGTGGGTTGGCCCAATGTATTATATCTTATGACATTTGTCGCCAGTGGTTTGGAACCACCAGTGGCTAGGAGCCACAGATATTGGGTAGACTCAGGAGATATGGAGGTAGGACATAATAGGTTGGTTGGGCTGCATTACATACACACATAATATATGAATTTGTGTGAGAGCCCAAAGCCCATTGAGATGGGGATTTACACATTGAGTCTCGGTGACTCACCCCTTCTGTTGAATTTTACAGGTAATCCTTAGACCGCGGATATGGAGCAGAGGTGGACTCGAGGTGGCCATGCGTAATGCTTTAAGTAATTTCATTTTTAATATTTATTTTAGATTATTACTATTTAAGTTTGGATTTTGGGGTGTTGTAATAAGGCCACTTAAACGTTAACCTGGGTTTTCTTATGAAATTGTTTTGGCATAATTAACAAATTACCAAAGTGGGTGTTTTCTAAAATAAAAAAAAAATAAACTTTGAATTTATAATTGGATAGTTAATGACGGGTTTCTAGTAACAAATTGACTCAAATTTTCAACTAAAACCGCAATATTATTTTCAAATGATCGCTTAATAAAATTTTTCTTAAAATTCGATTTTTGATTAAGAAATCTGAACTGTATTACGGCTAAAGTTAAGCAATTGTTTTAAATCTTTGCCAAAGGCATAGTGATATGCAAAATTTCTCTCAACTCATGGTTTAAATTTGGATTTCTAAAATTTTCTTCCCTGTAACATGCCAGATTCGGTCGTAGCGTTTTGATCGGGTTTGGGGTGTTACATTTTCACTTCACGAGCTAAAATATGGATCGGTTCTTCTTCATATGTCACATCAGATCGGATTTCAATTTCAGATGGGGCAATTACATGTGACGGATCGGATCGATATCTACGAAGCATTGAAACATGAAATACATTGTGTATCTTTTCTAGTTCTGAAGGCAATTTCAATTTATATGCAACAGGCCCAACACGTTCAATGATCTCATACGGTCTGATGAACCTCGAACTTAATTTGCCTTTACGTCTGAATCGAAACACTTTCTTCCATGGAGACACTTTCAGAAATACTTTGTCACCGATCTCAAATTCTATATCTTTTCGTTTCAAGTCTGCATAAGACTTCTGACGATCAGATGCTGCTTTCAGACAATCTCGGATCAACTTCACTTTCTATTCTGAATCTTTTATCAAATCAACCCCGTAAAGCTTATTTTTACTGAGTTCGGTCCAATATAGAGGTGTTCGACATTTTCGTCCATACAAAGCTTCATATGGTGCCATTTTGATACTCGACTGAAAAACTATTATTGTATGCAAATTCAATCAAAGGCAGATACTGTTCCCACGATCCATTAAACTCAAGTATACAGCATCTTAACATATCCTCTAAAATCTGAATGATCCGCTCAGATTGGTCGTCAGTTTGCGGATGAAAAGCTGTACTAAAATGGAGTCTCGTGCCCAAAGCCTCTTGCAATTTCTTCCAGAATCGCGATGTGAATCTCGGATCTCTATTTGACACAATAGATAGTGGCACCCCGTGCAATCTCACAATCTTAGAAATATAAAGCTCGTCTAATCTCTCAAGTGAAAAGTCAAAACTTACTGGAATAAAATGGGCAGATTTCGTCAATCGGTCAACTATGACCCAAATTGCGTCTTTCTTTCTCGGAGTCAGAGGCAAACCAGAAACAAAGTCCATCGTCACTCTATCCCATTTCCACTCAGGAATCAAAATCGGTTGTAACAACCCAGATGGAACTTGATGTTCGGCTTTCACTTGCTGACAAACTAAACACTTCGAAACAAAGTCAGAAATGTCTCGTTTTAGGCCAGACCACCAATAGTGTCACTTCAAATCATGATACATCTTTGTATTTCCCGGATGAATAGATAAACGACTATTATGTGCTTCATTCAAAATCAACTGAATTAACTCTAGATTTCTCGGAACACAAATACGATCCCGGAATCTCAAACAATCATCAACAATTTTAAATTCAGATTCAGAATTCACTTCACACTGAGCTCGCTTCGCTAGTAATCCATTGTCAAATTTCTGAGCATCACATATTTGTTGTAAAAACAACGGTTTGCTTTTAATTCTGCTAACACAGAACAATCATCAGACAAATCTAGTTGAGTATTCAAAGCTCGTAGTGCATACAACGATTTTCTACTCAATGCATCAGCAACAACGTTCGCTTTACCCGGATGGTAATCTATCACAAGCTCATAATCTTTCAACAACTCAAGCCATCTTCTCTGACGCAGGTTCAGATCTTTTTGAGTCATCAAATATTTCAAACTTTTATGATCAGAAAATACGTGACATTTTTCACCGTACAGATAATGGCGCCAAATTTTAAGTGCAAACACAATCGCAGCAAGCTCAAGGTCGTGCATCGGATAGTTCTTTTAATAAGGCTTCAACTGTCTCGAGGCATAAGCTACCACTTTGCCTTCCTGCATCAAAACACATCCCAGACCATTTAGCGAAGCATCACTATATACAACAAATTCTTTACCCGATTCTGGCTGTACTAACACTAGAGCTTCTGTTAACAGAATTTTCAACTGATCAAAACTTTTCTAACATTTATCTGTCAATTCAAATCTGACTTCTTTATGAAGCAGTTTAGTCAACGGAGTAGCTATCACTGAAAAGCCTTTTACAAATCTGTGATAATAACCAGCTAAGCCCAGAAAACTACAGACTTCAGACACATTCTTCGGAGGTTTCCAATTTAGAATAGCAGAAATCTTACTCGGATCCACTCGTATTCCAGAGGCTGACACAATATGTCCTAGAAAACTGACCTCGTGCAACCAGAATTCACATTTGCTAAATTTCGCGTACAATTGCTTTTCTCTCAAAGTTTGCAACACGATTCTCAAATGTTCAGCATGCTCATTTTCATCACGCGAATAAATCAAAATATCATATATAAACATCACAACAAATCGGTCTAGATACGATCTAAAAATTCTGTTCATCAGATCCAAAAAGATAGCAGGAGCATTGGTTAATCCAAATGGCATAACTAAGAATTCATAATGTTCGTACCTCGTTCTGAAAGCAGTCTTTGGAATGTCTGAATCTTTCACCCTTAATTGATAATATCCTGATCTCAAGTCAATCTTTGAAAACACAGTAGCTCCCTTTAACTGATCAAATAAATCGTCTATACGGGGCAACGGATATTTATTCTTTATTGTCACTTTATTCAGCTGACGATAATCAATACACATTCTCATCGTGCCATCTTTCTTTTTCACGAACAGAACAGGAGCACCCCAAGGCGAGGAACTCGATCTAGCAAATCCTCTATTGATCAACTCTTGTAACTGTGACTTTAACTCTTTCAACTCTGTTGGTGCCATCCTATACGGAGCTATCGAAATAGGTGTGGTACCAGGTATCAACTCAATACCGAACTCAACTTCACGAATTGGAGGCAAACCTGGCAATTCTTCAGGGAACACATCAGAAAACTCACAGACAATAGGCACTGATTCAATTTTCTTCTCGAATACTTTCGAATCAATCACATAAGCAAAATATGCCTCATAACCCTTTTTCACATAGCTCTGATCTTTCAAAATAGATACTACAGTAGACAATCCATTCAAATCATTAGACTCAATCTGTACAATCTCATCATTCGGACATCTCAAATCTATGGTCTTTCTTTTGCAGTTCACAATAGCATCATGCATAAACAACCAATCCATACCCAGAATAATATCGAATTCATCAAATGGCAAAAGCATCAGATCAGCAGAGAAACAAATATCTCGAAACATTAACGGACAGTTCTTGCATACTTTATCAACAAGGACACTTTTACCTAAGGGGTTCGATACTTTTATAGCAAACTCAGTAGACTCTACAGGCAAAGTCTTGCTGAATACTAAATTCATGCAAATATATGAATGCGTAGAACCAGGGTCTATCAAAGCAATCACAAAAGTACCATACAGAGTAAAAGTACCCGTTATAACATCTGGCGATAAAGCTTCCTCTCGAGCTCGGATAGCATATGCTCTGGCAGGCGCTCTAGCTTCAGATCGGTCAACATTATCTCTCATAGTTCTTTGACTAACAATGACATTTCTTACGTTCTTCGATGATCTACCTCTTACAGGTGCATTATCAGATCTCATATTCTGAATAGCTTCTGGCTCAACAGTCTCAGGGCAATCACGGATAAAATGATCAAGTGATCCACATCTGAAACAAGCTCTGTCGTTTAATCTACAACTTCTCGGATGTCTTTTTCCACAATGCTTGCATTCAGGTCTCTCGGATCGAACATTACCAACACTGGCCACTGAAGTTGCTGGAGTTTTGGAACTCATTTGTGATTTAGCTCGATTCCTGTTCAATTGTCCCACATTATCTCTAGAACGATTTTGATCATCTTTGAATCTTTTCAGAGTAGACTGAAATGATTTACTCTGAAATCTCTTTTTCAGATCACGAGCTTCAGACTCAGCTTTTCTTTTATCCTTCCCGAGTGTCTCAGCTTTGCAAGCTCGGTCAACGAGTACAACGAATTCTTTTATTTCTAAAATCCCAACTAACAGACGAATGTTTTCATTAAGGCCATATTCGAACCTTTTGCATATTATAGCTTCAGAAGATATACATTCCCGGGCATATTGACTTAATCTCACGAATTCTCATTCATACTCAGAAACAATCATTCGACCCTGTTTAAGTTCCAGAAATTCCTTTCGTTTCTGATCAACGAACCTCTCACTAATATATTTCTTCTGAAACTCTATCTGAAAGAAGTCCCACGTAACTCGTTCTCTCGGAACAACAGAAATTAAGGTTTTCCACCATTGATAGGCTGCATCTCGAAGTAACGATACAACACACTTTATGCATTCTTCCGGAGTCAAAGACATTTCATCGAATACGCGAATAGTATTTTCAATCCAGAACTCGGCCTTTTCAGCATCATCATCTTTAGTAGCCCGGAATTCCTCGGCCCCATACTTACGGATCTTATCAACAGGAGGCTTATTCAACAGATTTAGATGCATAACCGGTGGCACAAATGTAGTCTGAGGGGGATTAACTGGGGGCGGGGGTTGTGAAATAGTCGGGTTATTTCTTATGAATTGAGTGAACCACTCACTCATCATCTGGAAGAAAGCTTGTTTAGCTTCTCCCTCTTGACCGCTCGTAGCCGGTCTCGAATCAGAGGGCACTGTCCATTGGGCGGGAGCAGGGGCATTACTTTCTACGTCGTCAGTTACGGCTCTTTCGGGATCCATACTATACGAAAAATCACATTTTACACGTCAGGATTCATCAGACTATCACAGTTCAGATATATGGCATGTATAGCTAGACTCTGACACGCTACATTAGTCCGAGAATCGGCTAAACCGTAGCTCTGATACCAATCAAATGTAACACCCCTATCTTGTGTCCGTCGCCGGATTAAGGTTAGGAGTATTACCAGACAGATAGGAAATATTCACAGACAAAATCATACATTCAATCATCATTCTCAGACATAATGTCCCTTAAACGGGTCCTCGAGACCTTAATCATGCTTATAAACCGAGTCGGGACCAAACCGGAACATATACAAAATTCACAGAAAATTTAAAAGTTTTCTAATATACAGAGGAGACAAGCCCGTGGGAGGAGACCGTGTGCCCTCCACGGCTTCTAAACACCCCCGTGTGTCCATCCGTGTCTATATACTGAATTAATCCCCACGGCCACCAGACACACCCGTGTATCCTGACGTGGTCCTATACTGACTTCCCCACCACGACCGGCAAGCACGCCCGTGTGCCTTGGCCGTGTGCTTTTAGCTAGCTACTGACTTGCACACCACGGCCAGATGACACGCCTGTGTCGAGGCCGTTTGATACCAAACTGCATCCTATAACTCACCCACGGTCGTTAGGCACGCCCGTGTGCCACAACCGTGTGACATTATAGGCCATTTACAAGGTCAAAATGCCACCCATGAGGGTCAAACCTACAAGCCATATTTAACAAGATATCTCATGCACATTTAACCATCAAACATACCAAAATAATCAAGCAATTCATGCATATTTGTCCACTAAGGTAATCACATTACAATCCATTCAAACCAATTCCAAACATACCAATTTGCATGGCTAAATCTCAATTATACCCAAGCTCCTTTCATCAATATATACTTACCACATCATAACCATTTCATATATCAATAAATCATACCAAAACCACTTCATATATCACAATCATTAAAGCATATTACCAAAACATAACTAGCCAAATCACATGGCTAAGTTCACTTTACAACATATACCAAAACTAGCCTATACATGCCATATTAAGCTATATACATTTTCAAAGTGTACCAAAATAAGTTTTAGTAGTGTGATGACGATCCGTGATAGTCCCGAGCCTTCAGTAGCTTTGACGACCTATAAAACAGAGAAAAATACACACAGAGTAAACTTTCCAAATGCTTAAGTCATATACAAATAAACTTGGTATGGAAGGCATATATACAATTTAATACATTGGCACATATCAATCACTTAGCAAATTTCACATTTTTGCTTTGGTTCATACATTTTTAACCTCATTAGCCATTTTCACCATTCAAGAATCATATAAACAGATAGCTCATCTAACCAAAATAATTCTTATCATATCATAAGTTCCATATACAAATTATCATAGTAAGAGCATTTGGATACTTACCTTATTTACACTTATAGTGTATAATCAACATACCTGAATCGGACATTCATTTACTAAATCTATCAGAGCTCGAATTTGCCATTCGTTTCTCAGACTTGCCCGTTGAGCCAATAGGAATCTAGTAGGATACCCAGAAAGCTCGGAATGGTTGTACAATGCCAGCGTCCCAGACGAGGTCATACATGCACTCAGATATCGATGCCACTGTCCCAGACAGGGTCTTATACGAATCAATACGATGCCGGTGTCCCAAACATGGTCTTACACGTAAAGCTTGTATCGATGCCAACGTCCCAAATGTGGTCTTACTCGTAAAACTTATATTGATGCCAATGTCTCAGACGTGGTCTTACACATAATCAGATATCGATGCCACTGTCCCAGACAGGGTCTTACACAAATCTCAAATCAATGCCAATGTCCCAGACGTGGTCTTACATGATAAAACAGAACAGATACCTATGTCATGACATAGCTAATCCTATCTATTCCTAGGTTCGTACGGGACTTATTGGACTTAATCACTATATTGGACTTATCTTGGAATTCATTTTCATAACTTCTCATAAACATTCATAGTCAACATTAGTCATATGAACACATATAATATCAAACTAATACGTTTATTTGCATAGTGGCTTACCTCGAATTCGGTTTATCGGAATGAAAACGGCTACTGGGCTATTTTCGTTTTCCCACGATCTAAGTCTGTTTTCCTCGGTTCTTGATCTAAACATATTCAGAATTAACCCTTTTATTACCTAATTCATACAATTCAATCCATGGACACACATTTAGGGCTATTTGCAATTTAACCCTTAAATTTTGCACAGTTTAACAATTTAGTCCATTTTTCACAAAACATCAAATTCGCAAAATTCACACATATACATGTTTGGTCGAATACATATACATCACATACAAGACCACATTTTTCATCAAATTTGCAATTAAGTCCCTTAAAATAATATTTTCTCAATTTATCCCTAATTAGCTAAATTCATCAAAAATTCAAGAACAAAATATGTTCATCTACCACCAATCTATCATTTAACACCTTAAAGCATCACAAAGCTCAACAAATCAACAATGGCATAACTCACAAACATGATCAATACATTAAATTGAGACATGGGTTTGATAGCTCTCAAAGCAACGATTATAAAAACGTAGAAATTATCGAAAACCAACCGAAAACATACCTTGAATTTTGGCTTAGAAGTGCCGAAAATGAGAAAGCTTCAAAACTTTTCTTTTCTTTGTTTGAGTTTCGGCAAGAAGTGATGAGAATTAAGCCACTTTCTCATGTTTCTTTATTATAACATATTAATATAAATATAAAATGCAGGTATATTAACATAACATATAAATTAATCACATATAAACATAATATGTTGACACTTTGCCGTCCACTACCTATAATTTTGGCCAAATTGCCACATAAAACCCTCACTTTTACAAAGCCACAACACATAGACACTTTAGCAATTAGCATGCAACTTCCACATTTAATACAATTTAATCCTTTTGTCAAATTCAACACACAGACAGACAATTTAACTCACGGAAATTTACCTCATGCATAGTCACATATCAATGACACAGAAAATAATATTAAAATATTATTCGGACTCGGATTCGTGGTCCCAAAACCACTGTTTTGACTAGGGTATAAACCGAACTATTACATACCCATTGAACCATTCGGAATAAAAGTCAGATACTCAGGAGTCTCGCACCCTAAGTGCCAATATCATGGCTTGAAGCCAAATCAATGTAAATTGCACCCGAAGTGCCAATATCGTGGCTCGAAGCCAACTCAATGAAGCTCCTAATGACGTATCCTTCGTATCCTAATTTATTCCTAAGGTTCAACGGTGATTTCTAATGCCGAATCTTTGTCAAATGTCCCAGCAAGTTCATAATCCACAATTTATGCAATATCAAAACATTTAAAACACAAATATAGAAATGCTTATTACATATGAACTTACCTCGAACGCAAAAACGGCGAAATGAGTCGATTAATCCAAAACTTTGTTCTTCCCATGATCTAAGTCCGTATTTCATTTACCTTTATCTATATAATACCAAATTTTGCTTATTTAATAATCTTTCTATTCAATTTAGTCCATATCACACTTTAAAGCACAATTAAATTTTTGCCCCTACTATTTCATAAATTTTACAATTTAGCCCTTATTTCATAAAATCACTAATTCATGCAATTTAACCACAACCCATGAAATACCCTTAACACGTAACCATCGCCGGTCTAGGGTTAAAGGTATTACCAGAGAAATCGAATCTTATACAAACATTTCATGTCATAATTTAACCAATCAAATCAAAGTGTCCCCTATATAGGTCTACGAGACCTTAAAAATGCATTAGAAAGAGGTCGGGACTAAACTGAACACATAAGAAATTTTTTGAAAATTAAACATTTTTCAAAGCTACACGGCCTCAGACACACCCGTGTGTCTAAGCTGTGGCAAAATAGAGCATACATACTGACTTGTCCACACGGCCTGAGACATGCCCGTGTGCCTCTCCTGTGGTCGACACTACTTGCACCACACAGCCAGTCAATTGCCCGTGTTTCCAGCCCGTGGTTAAAACTGACTTGTTTTGAAATGCAACCACAAGGGACACGGTCGAGCCACACGCCTGTGTGCTCAATCGTGTGGGCAAATATAGGCCATTTGCAAGGCCAATTTTCCACTCACACTTTGGATTATACCTACAAGCATAAATAAGCATCATTCCATGCATCAAAAACAACCAAAACTTACCAAAATGATCATCTTTACTATTCATTTAAAAGCATATCAAGAATCACAACTTATGTACCATTTAACTCAAACTAAACACAAACAATTTCTAAGCCAAAATTCAACCACCAACATACCAATTCAATTTGACATCTTTTCATCTATAATATACTAACTTTGCAATCATCAAACTTATCATAAATTTGGCCATTTCATTAGCCAACCATTATCCATCCAACCATACTAAACTATGCATCATATAGCATGAACTACTCATTTACATCATATTCAATATCTAGCTATATCACATGGCTATTTATACACTTTTCAAAACATAATAAAAAAACTCACTAGACTATACATGCCATACTTTAATATATACACTTTCAAAAGGTACCAAAATAGAGATTGATAGTGTGGTAATGATCCTTGACGATCCCCGAGCCTTTCGTAACTTTAATGATCAATAAAACAATGCAAACACACACAGAGTAAGTTTTCAAAATCTTAGTAAGCCATATACAGATAAACTTAACATATAACATTCATAATCATATCAAATATAAGATTATTAATATATATCAATTTCAAATTCATAATTCTTCTTTGGCTCATTTGTTTAGCCTTTTCTTACTAACAATTCATACCTCAAGGTATCACTTTTGCTCATATCACAATCATACATATACAACATTTTGTCTCATTGAATCTATGCACATATCTCACTTGCGCACAATCACATATACTTACCTTTCATACTACATCATAGTATACATTTCAAACGTACTTGAATTGATTACATATTTCACATAGTCTTTCATTTCTCGAAATTGCCCGTTGAACCATTCGGAAACAAATAGGATACTTGGATAACTCAGAATAATCGAACAATGCCAACGTCCTAGACGTGGTCTTACATGTAAAAAAATATCGATGCCACTGTCCCAGACAGGGTCTTACACGTAAATCTCAAATTGATGCCAATGTCCCAGACGTGGTCTTACACGATATCACATATCGTAATCCCTATATCATGACATATGAATCCTATCTATTCCTAAGGTTCGTACGGGACTTTTTGGACCTTGACACATTGTCGATACTTTCTCGGATATCACACGAATATCATCTGAATCTATTCATCACAATTCAATATTAATTGAACATGAATAATTCAACTTAACTACATTTATTTGCATATAGACTTACCTCGTATTCAGAATAAACGAACGGATTCGACTACTCGATCACTTTCGACTTCCCTCGGTCTAAATTCGTTTTCTTTGGTTCTTGATCTATACATATTCAAATTTAACTCTTTCATTCACCAAATCATTCAATTCAATCCAAAAACACACATTTAGGGCATTTTACAAATTAGCCCTCACATTTTCACATTTTGACATTTAAGTCCCTATTTCACAAAATCACAAAATATACAAAATTCCCTTGTACCCATGCTTAGCCGAATTTTCATCATGATCATACAAGTCCATACATTTCATTTAATTTACATTTTAGTCCCTCAAAATATTATTTTCTAAACTTAGTCCAAATTACTCAAATTCATCAAAAATCCAAAGACAAAACATGTTAATCTAACACATATATTTCATATTTCATCAACTAACATCACAAAGCTCAAGCATTCATCAATGGCACATTTTAATATCGTCATCAAATTCCAAAATTTATGCATGGGTTTTGTAGTACTTGAAGGAACGACTGCAAAAACGTAGAAATTATCAAAAACTGCACAACTAACATACCTTAATCAAGACTTGTAATGGCCGAATAACATGGAAGTTTAAAACCCTTTCTCTTTTCTTGTTTTTGGTGGATGAACACATAAGTGGCCATTATTCAAGCTTTCGTTTTATTAAATTAAACTTAATTAACATTTTACCATTTCACCATTAATGATATATTAATGAAAAACATTTAATCTATGGACATAATTGTCCACTAACTTAAAAATGGCATAATAACATCATAAGCATATTAATAAAGACATAGCACATAGGTTCTTTTAACACATGGCATGCTAATTTTGAATTTTATGCAATTAGATCCTTTTCTCTAATTAAGCACACAAACGGACAAATTAATTCACGAAACTTTCACACATGCTTAATCACATAATGCAAGCACCGAAAATAATATTAAAATATTTTTCTGACTCAAATTTGTGGTCTTGAAACCACTTTTCCAACTAGGGTCTAAACCGAACTGTTACAATTCTCCCCCCTTAGGGATTTTCGTCCTCGAAAATCTTACCGTTAAACAGATTCGGGTATTGTTGTCTCATAGTATCTTTAGGCTCCCACGTAGTCTTTTGAACTCCATGTCGTTGCCGTAAGACCTTCACTAATGAGATTTTCTTAATTCTTAATTCTTTTACCTCTCGATCTAAAATCTGGATCGATTCTTCCTTGTAAGTCTTATCAGATCGGATCTCAATCTCAGGCGGAGAAATCACATGTGATGGGTTAGATCTATATCAACGAAGCATTGATACGTGAAACACATTATGAATCTTTTCTAATACTGGTGGAATAACAATCTGTATGCAACAGGTCCAATATGCTCAATAATTTGCCATTCTTGCCAAAACAAAGTATTTTCTTCCATGGAGACACTTTCAAGAACACTTTATCACCGATGTCAAACTTAGTATCTTTTCGTTTCAAGTCTGCATAAGATTTTTGATGATTTGATGCAACTTTCAGACTATCACAAATCACTTTCACTTTCTGTTCAGTTTCTTTGATCAAATCGACCCCGTGTATCTTACTTTCACTTAGCTCAGTCCAATACAAAGGTGTTCGACATTTGCGTCTGTACAAAGCCTCATAAGGTGCCATTTTGATGCTTTACTGAAAACTGTTATTGTATGCAAAACTCAATCCATGGCAAATATTGCTCCCACGTACCATCAAACTCAAGAATGCAACATCTCAACATATCCTCAAGTATCTGAATAATCCACTCAGATTGGCATCGGTCTGTGGGTGAAAAGATGTACTGAAATGTAGTTTAGTACCTAAAGCCTCTTGTAGTTTCTTCCAGAATCGTGAAGTAAACCTCAGATCTTTGTTAGACACAATAGATAGTGGCACTTCGTGCAATCTCACAATATCAGAAATATAAAGCTCAGCTAAACTATCAAGTGAGTAATCAGATCGTACCGGAATAAAATGGGCTGATTTCGTCAATCTGTCAACTACGACCCAGATTGCATCTTTCTTTTTCGGAGTCGAAGGCAACCCTGAAACAAAATCCATTGTCATTCTATCCCATTTCCATTCAAGAATCAAAATCGGTTGTAACAAACCAGATGACACTTGATGTTCAGTTTTAACTTGTTGACAGACTAAACATTTCGAGACAAACTCTGAAATATCCCATTTCATACTAGACCACCAATACTGTTGCTTCAAATCATGGTATATCTTTGTACTTCCCGGATGAATAGATAGACGACTGCTATGTGCTTCTTTCAATATCGACTGAATCAACTCTGGATTTCTCGGAACACATAATCGATCTCGATATCTTAAACAATTATCATCGTCAATTCGAAATTCAGAATCGGAGTTCAACTCAGATTGAGCTCGTTCCACTAGCATTTCATTATCAAGTTTCTGAGCATTACATATTTGCTGTAAAAATAACGGTTTCACTTTCAATTCAGCCAAAATTGAACTATCATCAGACAAGTCTAAATGAGCATTCATCACGGGTAATGTAAATAGTGATTTTCGACTCAATGTATCAGCAACAACATTCGCTTTACCCGGATGATAATTTATGACAAGCTCGCAGTCTTTCAACAATTCTAACCATCTTCTCTGTCGCAGATTTAGATCTTTCTGAGTCATCAAATATTTCAAACTTTTATGATCCGAAAGCACATGTCATTTTTCACCAAAGAGATAGTGACACCAAATCTTTAATGCAAACACAATCGCAGCTAGCTCAAGATTGTGTGTCGGATAATTCTTTTCATGCGTTTCAATTGTCTCGAGGCATAAGCTATAACTTTGCATTCTTGCATCAAAACATATCCCAGTCCGTTCAACGAAGCATCACTATAAATCACAAATTCTTTACCCGATTTTGGTTGTACCAAAACTAGAGCTTTAGTTAAAAGGGCTTTCAACTAATCAAAGCTTTTCTGACATTTATCGGACCATTCAAACTTCATATCTTTCTGAAGCAATCTAGTCAATGGTGTAGCAATCATCGAAAATCCTTTTACGAACTTCAAAAATAACCAGCAAGTCCTAGAAACTGCAAACTTCAGACACATTTTTCGGAGGCTTCCATTCCAAAATAGCTGAAATCTTGCTCGAATCAACCCGTATACCAGATGCTGGCACAATATGACCCAGAAATCTAACTTCACACAACCAGAATTCACATTTACTAAACTTTGCATATAATTGCTTATCTTGCAGAGTTTGTAGCACAATCCTCAGATGTTTAGCATGCTCAACTTTATCACGCGAATAAATCAAAATGCCGTCAATGAATACAACAACAAATCGATCTAAATACGGTCTGAAAATTCTGTTCATCATATCCATAAAAATAGCAGGAGCATTGGTTAGTCCGAAAGGCATTACTAAAAACTCATAATACCCGTACCTCATTCTGAAAGCAGTTTTCAGAATACCTGAATCTTTTACTCGCAACTGATAGTATCCTGATCTCAGGTCTATCTTTGAAAACACGGAAGCTCCTGTCAGCTGATCAAACAAATCATCAATTCTGGGTAAAGGATATTTTTTTATAGTCACTTTGTTCAACTAACGGTAATTGATACACGTCCTCATCAGGCCATCTTTCTTTTGCACAAATAGAACGGGAGCACCCCAAGGTGACAAACTCTGTCGTGCAAATCCTCTATCGGTTAACTCTTACAACTGTGTATTCAACTCTTTCAATTCCGTTGGTGCCATTCTGTACGGAGCTATAGAGATAGGTGTCGTTCCCGGCAATAATCAATACCAAATTCAACTTCGCGTATCGGAGGTAATCCTTGTAGTACTTCAGGAAATACATCAGAGAATTCACAGACAACTGACATTGATTCAACTTTCTTTTCAGTCTCTCTCGAATTAATCACATAAGCAAAATAAGCTTCGTAACTCTTTTTCATATAACTCTGAGCTTTCATCACTGATATCACAGCCGGTAACCCATTCAAATCATTTAATTCAATCTCAACTATTTCATCATTCTGACATCTCAAATTAATGATCTTTCTTTGGCAGTTCACAATAGCATCATGAAAACTTAACCAATCCATACCCAGAATTATATCAAACTCATCAAATGGTAATAGCATCAGATCAACTAGAAAACAAACATCTCGAAACATCAATGGATAGTTCTTGCATACTTTGCTAACCCAGACACATTTACCTAATGGGTTCGATACTCTAACAACAAATTCAGTAGACTCCACAGGAAAAGTCTTACTGGATACTGAGTTCATGCATACATACGAATGAGTAGACCCTGGATCTATCAATGTAATCACAGAAGTATCATAAAGAGTATATGTACCTGTAATAACATCTAGAGATGAAGCTTCCTCATAAGCTCGAATGGCGTAAGCTCTGGTAGGTGCTCTAGCTTCAGATCTCACAACTGCATCTTTTGTAGCTCTTTGAATACCACTGGAATTTCTTGTGTTTCGAGAAGATCTACCTCTAGTTAGAACATTATCTGGCCTCAGATTCTGTACAATCTCTTATTCAATAGGATCGGGACAATCTTGAATGAAATGGTCTAATGATCCACATCTGAAACATGCTTGGTCATTCAATCTACAATTACCCGGATGTCTTTTACCACAATGCTTACATTCAGGTCGCTCGGATCGGACATTTCCCACACTAGCCATCGAAGTTGCTGAAGCTTTGAAGTTCGACTGTGATCTAGCTCGATCTCTGTTCGAATGTCCCACATTAGTTTTTGAACGGCTATACTCTGTAAGAGTATGCCCAAAGATCAATCATGAGATGGTTGTACTAACATACTTGATTTACCATGTTTATTAATATAAAGCATTGTCATTATTATTTCAGTTTTTTTTTCTATGTGTACAAATGAATTGTTTTATAATTATGTCCTGAGAATAATATGATTATTCTTAAAAGATCCTTAGTCAAGTATTATTGTTGACTAGGACAACAATAATGCATTAAGACTAACATGTAGTTGATTGATGATAAAGAGTTGTCATTGACATGAAGTGTCAAAATCAATGCATGAATATGTGTGTTAGAGAACAACATATTGGACTGACCCGCTATGAGTATGTTTCTTGGATTATTATGTAATTGTCACAACATTACTCATAGTGATTAATATGTATATGATCCTCAGACTTGAGATCATCATTATCCCAACATCGTCAGTTGTATATTTTGATACAGTCAAACGTACACCGTAACTGGTAGTTCTATAAAGGCTGATGTTGGCTATTCTACAATCTATGTAGAGGGATATGGTTGATCAATATAGGATAAGTCCCTCCTACATAATAGGAGTAATATCTTAGGCCACTTGATTGAGTGAGACTAGAAATGCATGGTCATGCTCAAATAAGTTGATATGAGATGTCATACTAATTTGCATATCATAGTCTACTCAAGATATCAAGAAACATGGGATGGACTATGCAAGTGTGACTATTCCATGGCTTGGGTCCATTCCAGAGATAAAGGACTTAAAGATTAATGCATGAAAGGTTAATCACAAAAGGTTATGTCGAATCATGACTTCTTGTAACTTAGGTAGCAATGATGCATTGCTAGATGCCACTCATTGTTTGTAACATTAGAATCGTTCTAATATTACTGCTAACGTTACAAGAACCTACAGGGTCACACCCTATGGCTGAGATGAACGGAATAAAACATAGTTGGTATTGTGTTTGGTTGTCACATAAATTAAATTAATTAAAGAATTAATTTAATTGGGCAATCAAATATTGAACATATTATATGTACAAGGATGTTGTACACATAATGAGAACATAGTTATATTAATATATGAATTTGGTTCGTAAATAAATTTAAATAAATATAGTTTACCGAAGTCCTTGTTATAATTAATGTAATTATAATTTTCGGTTAAAACATTATTGTATTTATTTATTTTTAATTATGATTCATTATACCAATTATAAAAGGGAATAGGTTAAGACAGATTTGAGTAGAAGAAGAAAAAAAACCCTAAAAATTGCTTGTGAGGTCTAGCAGCCGTCAAGCAAATAAACCTCCAAAACAGTTTTGGAGATTTCTTCCATTCATAGTCAAACCGGGTGGACTACGTAGAGGCCGACATCGGGAAAAGGTTGCGGCTTGGTTCGACAGTAGATCAAAACTCTTGTTGCCGAGGCGTTGCTGTCAACTCAGATTGAAGTTTCTGTAATTTCGAAACCTTTATTTCACCCCGATTCGTTCCTCACACATGGATTTATTGTTTGGATCGCCGGAATTAATTTTATTTTATTGCGCCATGGGGGTGTCGGCGTTCCAACATGCTCATCTCTAAATTTCCTTGAAGCAGACTGAAATGATTTACTCAAAAATCTTTTTCTCATGTCTCTGGCTTTAGACTCAGCTTTTCTTTTATCTTTCCCGAGTGCTTTAGCTTTACACGCTAGATCGACAAGCACAACAAATTCTTTTATTTCCAGAATTCCAACTAGCAATGAATATCTTCATTCAGGCCATCTTCAAATCTTTTACACATTATTTCTTCTGTCGAAACACATTCCCAGGCATATTGACTTAATATCAGGAATTCTTGCTCATATTTTTTAACGGACATACGACCCTGTTTCAATTCCAGAAACTCTTTTCACTTTTGATCTATAAATCTTTGGCTGATATATTTCTTCCGGAACTAAGACTGAAAGAAATCCTATGTAACTCGTTCTTTGGAACAACCAAAATCAAAGTCTTCCACTACTGATAAGCTGCATCCCGTAACAAGGAAATAGCACATTTCACACATTCATCAGGAGTCAATGACATTTCATCGAACACTCGGATTGTATTCTCGAGCCAAAATTGAGCTCTCTCAGCATCATCATCACTAGTGGCCATGAACTCTTCAGCCCCATATTTGCGAATTTTATCAACCGGAGTCCTATTTATCAGATTCAGATTCATAATCGGTGACACAACAGAAGTCTGAAGAGGATTAGGCAGGGGTAGAGGTTGTCAAATAGTCAGATTTGTTCTAACATATTGAGTGAACCACTCATTCATCATTTGGAAGAAGGCTTGTTTAGCCTCTCCTTCTTGACTGCTAGTAGCCGGTCTCGAATCAGATGGCGCTGTCCCTTGAGCGGGAGCAGGCGCATTACTTTCAACGTCATCAGCTACAGCTCTTTCGGGATTCATTTACTATACGAAAACACATTTTATACGTCAGGATTCATCACACTATCACAGTTCATATATATGGCATATATAGCTAGACTCTTCCTGACCACTAGTAGCCGGTCTCAAATCAGATGGCGCTGTCCCTTGAGCGAGAGCAGGTGCATTACTTTCAATGTCATCAGCTACAGCTCTTTCGGGATTCATTTACAATACGAAAACATATTTTATACGCCAGGATTCATCACACTATCACAGTTCATATATATGTCATATATATCACAGTTCATACGCTACGTTAATCCTAGAATAGACTAAATCGTAGCTCTGATACCAATCAAATGTAACACCCTAACCCGTAACCATCGTCGGTCTAGGGTTAAAGGCATTACCGCACAAATCGGATCTTATACAAACATTTCATATTATAATTTAACCAATCAAACCAAAGTGTCCCTTAAACATGCATTAGAAAGAGGTCTGGACTAAACCGAACACATACGAAAATTTTTTAAAATTAAACATTTTTCAAAGCTACAGAGGTCACATGCCCGTGTGGGCAGGCCGTGTGCCTCACACGGCCTCAGACACGCCCGTGTGTCTAAGCCGTGGCAAAACAGGGCATACATACTGACTTGTCCACATGGCCTGAGACACGCCTGTGTGCCTCTCCCGTGGCCGACACTGACTTGCACCACACGGCCAGTCACACGCCCATGTGTCCAACCCGTGGTTAAAACTGACTTGTTTTAAAATGCAACCACGAGGGACACGGTCGAGCCACACGCCCGTGTGCTCAGCCGTGTGGCCAAATATAGGCCACTTGCAAGGCCAATTTGCCACTTACACTTTGGATTATACCTACAAGCACAAATAAGCATCATTCTATGCATCAAAAGCAACCAAAACTTACCAAAATTATCATCTTTACTATTCATTTAAAAGTATATCAAGAATCACAACTTATGTACCATTTAGCTCAATCTAAACACAAACAATTTCTAAGCCAAAATTCAACCACAAACATACCAATTCAATTTGACATCTTTTCATCTATAATATACTAACTTTGCAATCATCAAACTTATCATAAATTTGGACATTTCATTAGCCAACCATTATCCATCCAACCGTACTAAACTATGCATCATATAGCGTGAACTACTCATTCACATCATATTCAATATCTAGCCATATCACATGGCTATTTATACACTTATCAAAACATAATCAAGAACTCACTAGACTATACATGCCATACTTTAATATATACACTTTCAAAAGGTACCAAAATAGAGATTGATAGTATGGTGATGATCCTTGACGATCCCATAGCCTTCTGTAGCTTTAACAATATATAAAACAGTGCAAACACACACAGAGTAAGCTTTCAAAAGCTTAGTAATCCATATACAAATAAACTTAACATATAACATTCATAATCATATCAAATATAAGATCATTAATATATATAAATTTCAAATTCATAATTCTTCTTTGGCTCATTTGTTTACCCATTGTTACTAACAATTCATACCTCAAAGTATTACTTTTGCTCATATAACAATCATACATATACCACATTTTGTCGCCTTGAATCTATGCACATATCTCACTTGCGCACAATCACATATACTTACCTTTCATACTCCATCATAGTATACATTTAAAATGTACCTGAATCAATTACATGTTTCACATAACTGTAATATCCTGGATTGTGGCTTATGCATTATTGCTAAATTGTGTGAACTAGCATGCCATTGTGTGCTTGAATGTGTTTTTATGAATGTTTGTGAACTTTAGAATAACAGGAAATTACCTTAGAAAATATTAAGTTCTAAGTTTTAAGAGGAAGCTAAGTTGATAGGGCCTTAAGAGGAAATGTAAGGGAAATGAGACATGAAAGTGGGCTTGGAAAAGTGGCAGAGAGGCGCCACTTAGGGCCTAGCAAGTGACGCCATATTCAAGGTGAAAGGGACCAAGGTTCGAGTCACATAGGAAGCAAAATAAGGGATTTTATTTTGCATGGTTGCATCAAGGAGAGGTGGAAGAGATGGACGGCATCAAGGCACTTAAAAGATGAGTTTTATTCTTTTTAAATTTTCAGATAAATAGTAGATAAATTATGAGATTATTTTAAGGGATAAAAGAGGATTATTTTTTTAAATGAAGAGATGAAGAGAAAAGCTAGGAATTTGATAGTGTTGGCCGAAGAGGGGATTCTCTTGGTGATAATTTCGGCGAAAGGGGGGAATTAAGGTCATTATTCATTTTTCTTCCTTTTCCTTCCTTTCTCTGCCGAATTCTCTAGCAACATCCTCTTTTCTCTTTTTATTCTGTCAAGCCGAAATCTTCTTCTCTCCAAAGATCATCATTGTCGATTCCTCCCAAATCCCATACTTTTCCATTGAAGCCGAAAAAAAGTTCCTTCTAGGCCATAGCCGAATACTCAAAGTAGTCTTAGCTGATTCTTCATTAAGCCGCAAAGCCGAATATCCCTGTGGTGACAGAGATAGGTGCTGTCGATTTCTTCAGTAGAGGTAAGATCAAGTTTGATTTCTATTCTTTCCTTTAAGGACTTGTCGAAATTTAAAGGCTAATTCTTATCATTATTCTTTGACCGAAATCTTAAGGAGAGATTTCGGGATCTCTGCTAGTGTCAGCTTTTAAGGGAGATAGTTTGAGATCTAGCCAACCAAGGTAAGTGAATATTTGGCCAAGGGCTATCTTCATAGTTTCCATGTATTGAAGCCGATTCTAACATATGTATGTAGGGTATTTCGACAGACACCTAAGGCAAGGGATACTTTTCGGGATTTGAGAATCGTAAGGTAAGTGTACTTACACATTCGGCCAAGGCCTATTTTGGTAATTAGATCTATTTCTTACATTTTCAAAAGCCGAAATCTAAACTATGAGGTGAATTGGTGCTAGCCGATTGCAAGGATAAAACACTACAAAGTTTCGGGATTTGAGTGTTAGTCAAATCGGCAACAAGGTAGGTTTTAAGTGTAATAATCCTACTGGGATTTGGTTTTATGGCCGAATGGCTTTTTACTAAGTATTAAGTGATTGACCAAATGTAGGAATTTGAGACCTAAAGCAGTAGATCGGATTTTCGGGATTTCAATAAACTCGCTAAGTATATCAGGTGTGTACCCCACACTAACTTTTAATAGATGTATGGCTATAATTTTAATATATGTGCTTATAGTAATGTGAATGTGGCTAAGTACCATGCAATGGTACAAAGTACTCAGGTACGTTTCCTACTCCTACTGTGAGTATGATTTATGGCACATAAGTGAATATGATATGAATGTGAAATAAGGCTTAAGGCATGATATTGCATGATATGTATGACATGGGGAATTTGGGTGATTATGAAAGGGGAAGTGAATGTGGTGACTATTGTCACGATATATGAATGTGGTGACTTCGGTCACATTATCTGAATGTGGTGACTTCGGTCACATTATCTGAATGTGGTGTCACATGACACAAAATATTATCTGGTGGCTATGCCACGAAATTATAAGGGCGATGAGCACGTCGACTGCAGCGACTGCCTTCGATGGTGTGTAGCGGATGGAGGGTTGACTTAGTAGTCCCCACGGTGTGCAGGTTGGTACGGGTGATGTGTAGCGGATGGCATCTAGGTTTGGGTTCGGGAATGCATCATTAACTGTAAATTATGATATGTATGTGTATGATTTGTTATGCCTGAATCTGTTTGGACTTAGTGTTTGTGTACACACTGAGTCTGTTTGACTCACCCCGTTGTGGGAACACTTTTCAGGTGATGATCAGTAATGGACCGGGTCGGCAGGAGCTTAGTGGTGGCCATGCTCAGCAAGGAATCTTATTACCTGAATATGTTATTATATTTTAAGTACATTAAATTTATTTTGGGTTTGTTTATTTAATGTAATAAGGCTATAGTATGAACTATTTTATGCATGCATGTTATTTATTTTCTTATCATACGAGATTTTTATCAAATTAAAGACTAAGTAAATTTTATATAAGAATGAATTCTAAACGTTTTGACACTTAAAGAAAATGATTTTTAATCTAAAAATGAAACCTAAAACAATGGAAATTTTTATAAAAACTTATGTTTCAAAAATAAACTGGTTTCCAACTTGAGCCCAATCCACTTCGAGTTTTCTCCCAAAATCACTCAAAGTTTTCCAAAAGAACCAAACGAATTTAAACCGGTTTTTCTTAAGGAACATACCAGCTCTGGTCGAGGCTCGTGGGCCGAGTTTGGGGTGTTTCAGTTCGGTATCAAAGCCCAGTTTTAAACTCTCGGCCTTGGGTTTAAGGCCCAAAACGTTTTCAAAGTAAGCCCAAAAAGAATTTTGTGAAATAAGCAGGTTTTCGGGCATGGCACCTAAGTCTCCGACCCGAAGTCCACCAGGTAAGTACCCCTATCTCTTGTGTGATTTATACTATGACTTGTAGAAGGGTAGAAATGGAACGTAGAATAGTATGATAGGTACTTGAACTCTAGGACTAGTTTACCCTAACAAGTTACATAAAACTTTAAATGCCTAATTAAACAAACCTGTGACTAAGTCGCCGAGTTAGGGTGTGGTAACCATTGTGCACATGTCTAGGATTGGTATTCAGTGGGAGCTTGGTATTTAAGCAGTCCGCGTGACTCACCTCCTCTCCACTCAAATCCTACCTGGTGCGTAGCTTCGGTTCACCCTAACCAAGAGAACTTAATCACGGGCTAAACCCAATAACTAAAACCCGAAAGGGACTAGCCGTATTTTGATAAAAACCCTAGTTTTAAAACTCTTAAAATTACCCTTTTAATTTGTGAAAACTATTTTACAAAATTTTCCTGAAATATTCTTGATTTATGAAAATTACTAAAATACCCCTAGTGGTAAAATTACTAAAATGCTTTGGTTTTTAAAATTTCCATATTACCCTCGGTTTCAATAAAATTTTCTTACTTCACAAAAGTATCCAAAAACCCTGTTTAGCGAAAATCCAAGATACCCTGATTTGGAAATTTACGAAATTACCCCTGCTTTACAAAATTACCAAAATGACCCCTTATTTCCAAAATTTCTGTAACAACACCGGTTTGGAAAACAAATTCGCAAAAAGAACCTTCAGTTTCATAAATTTTAAAATACCTTTGAGAATTTTTCAAATTGACCTCGGTTTATTACCAAAATACCCCGGTAGGACAAATGACGAAAATACCCCTAGGATAGGAATGGACAAAAATGTACGAAGAGTGAGTGTGTATGGGAGATATTAGGGAATGGATGTGTTTTCTTTGAATTAGGATAGCAAACTTGAACTTTTGATTGATCGAAAGAATTACTCCTAAACTCTTTACATAAAACTCCTCCGCGAATAATCAGTGGAATAAAGGCTAATTCATAAAACTTTCTTAATCAGATTAAAGCACGATCGTAGAAATGAGCTTTAGGGGACGTGGTCGTAATGTGCGAGGACGCGGTAGAGGCAAAATGGCCGTGTCGAAACCCGTTAGATCGGGTCAAGGGTCTGACAATGAGGTACCACCACCAGCTGTTGGTGTCGAGCAGCAAGCTCAGATGGGGGATGATGCTGTATCGCAGGCTGTGCTGCGGGTTCTTGAAATGGTGGCTGGCGCAGGTGGAAATATGGGAGCTCGAAAATCTGTACCCGAGCGACTCCGAGCTAATGGGGCTGAAGTGTTTCGTGGAGTATCTGGTGTGGCACCCAGTACGGCTGAGTATTGGTTGGAGGCAACGGAACGAATTATGGATGAGCTGGATCTGACCCCTGAGGAGAAAGTGAAAGGAATGGTGGCACTGCTACGCGATGAAGCATATCAATGGTGGTTAACAGTTCGGGATGGTGCCACAGCTGAAGATCTGACTTGGGAATATGTTAAGGCAGCGTATCAGAAAAAGTATGTTGGCACGCGTTACACTGATGCCCAGAGGAAGGCATTTCTGGGGCTGGTTCAAGGAAACAAGTCCGTAGCGGAGTATGAAGCTGAATTTCTAAGGTTGAGCCGGTATGCTCGAGGAGTAGTGGCTACGGAACATGAGCGGTGTGTCCGGTTTGAGGACGGACTAAGGGATGACCTGAGATTGTTAGTCGCTCCACATCAAGAGCGGGAGTTTTCTGTGTTAGTAGAAAAAGCTAAGATAGCGAAAGGGATTAAGGACTCTATAAGGCAGTACTCTAATCAGAATAAGCAGAAAAGAGGATTTGAGCCGTCGGGATCAGCTGGGAATGTTCAGAAGAGGCCTAGAGTTGATGGGCTACGAGGGCAGCAAGCTGGTACTGGAGGGCAATATTGTACTTGTGATCAATGTGGGAAGAAGCACTTAGGAGAATGTTGGAAGAAGACAGGAGGATGCTTCAAGTGTGGGTCAAAGGACCATATGATTAAGGATTGTCCTATGAGGCCGGATGGGAATAGACCAGTAGCTCAGAATGTTAATCAGGCTGGTAGAGGTGGACAGCAGCCTCAGCGAGGTCGTGGTCCGAATGGCCGAGGTAACGGTGCTAGAAGAGGACGTGGAACACCTGGCAGAGGTGTTGGTAACACAGAGGCAAGGCAACCGGGCTTGGTATATGCAGTTCGCCGTAGGGAAGATAGAGACGCACCGGACGTTATAACCGGTACGTTCCTTGTCTTTGGCAAGCCTTATTTTGCTTTGATTGATGTGGGCTCGACCCATTCGTATGTTGCATGTAGAGTAGTTGAAACTCTAGGCTTAGCCTCTAAACTTTCTGATAGGGAGATGACTGTAGTAAGCCCACTAGGTCAAACTGTAGTGGTAAATAAGATGTTTCGGAAAGTGCCTCTAGAAATTCAAGGAGTAGTATTTTCTGCCTTTCGGAGAGTTCGATCTCATACTTGGAATGGACTGGCTAGTGGAGCATCGGGCCGTATTGGATTGTGCAGCTAAGTGAATGGAGTTAAGGACCCCAGAGGATAAGGAAGTAGTTATGATAGGAGAAAGAAGAAATTACTTGTCTAACGTAGTTTCTGCTTTAAAGGCTGATAAGATGATCCAGAAAGGGTGCAAGGCATTCCTGGCCGTTGTTAGTGCATTGGATACGAATGAAGGGGGAGTTAGTGGAGTTAGAACTGTAAGGGACTTTGAAGATGTGTTCCCAGAGGAATTACCTAGAATACCCCCAGATAGGGAGGTGGAGTTTGGAATTGACTTGCTACCAGGTACAGCTCCTGTGTCAATCGCTCCGTACAGAATGGCACCAAAGGAGTTAGTTGAGCTCAAGGCTCAAATTCAAGAGTTACTTGAACGTGGGTTTATCCGACCCAGTGTGTCTCCATGGGGAGCACCGGTCTTGTTTGTGAAGAAGAAGGACGGAACTATGCGTATGTGCATAGACTATCGTCAGTTGAACAAGCTGACTATCAAGAACAAGTATCCCTTGCCAAGGATAGACGACTTGTTCGATCAGCTGAAGGGAGCAGCGGTATTCTTAAAGATCGACTTAAGGTCGGCATATCATCAGCTTAAGGTGAAGGAAGCCGATATCCATAAGACGGCTTTTCGGACAAGGTATGGGCACTTTGAGTTCGTAGTAATGCCGTTTGGTTGACGAACGCCCCAGCTGCGTTCATGGATATGATGAACCGGGTTTTTCAACCTTATTTGGATAGGTTCGTCGTTGTGTTCATCGACGACATCCTTGTGTATTCCAAGTCGGAGGGAGAGCATGATGAGCATCTACGGATTGTGTTGCAAGTGTTGAGGGAAAAGAAGCTCTATGCCAAATTCAGCAAGTGTGAATTTTGGCTTAAGGAAGTTGCGTTCTTAGGACATGTGGTGTCTGCAGAAGGAATAAGGGTGGATCCTAGAAAGATTGAGGCAGTGTTGGATTGGAAACCACCTAAGTCGGTGGCTGAGATTCGCAGTTTCTTGGGATTGGCAGGCTACTACAGAAGGTTTGTGGAAGGGTTCTCATCGATTGCCGCGCCTTTGACAAAGTTGTTGAGGAAGGAAGTACCTTTTGTATGGACAGAAAAGCAACAAGAGAGCTTTGAGAAGCTCAAGAGGGTCTTAACTGAAGCTCCGGTGTTGATTCAGCCTGAGGCAGGAAAGGATTTTGTGGTGTATTGTGACGCTTCCCATACAGGTTTGGGTTGCGTATTGATGCAAGATGGGAAAGTAGTCGCTTATGCGTCTCGACAATTAAGGCCACATGAGGTTAACTACCCAACTCATGATTTGGAATTGGCGGCAGTGGTCTTTGCTCTTAAGGTGTGGAGGCACTATCTCTATGGAGAAAAGTCAGTGATCTACACAGACCACAAGAGTCTTAAGTACCTGTTGACTCAGAAGGAGTTAAACCTGAGACAGCGAAGGTGGGTGGAGTTATTGAAGGACTACGATTGTTCCATAGAGTATCACCTGGGCAAGGCGAATGTGGTGGCAGATGCCCTAAGTCGGAAGGTTGTATCGGATCTGAGGGCGATGTTTGCACATCTGAGCTTGTATGATGATGGAAGTCTGCTGGCAGAGCTGCAAGTTAAGTCGACGTGGTTGAATGAAGTGAAGGAGGGACAGTTGGTGGATGATGAGTTAAGTGCTAAGCTACAGCAAGTGCAAAATGGAGAGCTAGAAGATTATGGCATTAGTGACGAGGGAGTATTGTGCTTCAAGGGTAAGGTCTGTATGTCTAAGGATCAGGAGTTAAGATAGAGAATTCTTCAGGAATCGCATAGTAGCCCTTATGCTATGCATCCTGGAGGTAGTAAGCTGTACAGAGACCTAAGAGAGCAGTTTTGGTGGCCTGGTCTTAAGAAGGAAGTTACAGAATTTGTGGGCAAGTGCTTAACGTGTCAGCAAGTTAAGGCTGAACACCAAGTTCCGTCAGGATTACTTCAACCGATAATGATTCCGCAGTGGAAGTGGGAGCGAATTACCATGGACTTCGTTAGTGGGTTTCCCCTTACGCCTACTAAGAAGGACTCGGTATGGGTGATAGTGGATCGGTTGACAAAGTCCGCGCACTTCATCCCAGTGAGAGTTGACTATTCTCTACAAAAGTTGGCAAAATTGTATGTGGCGGAAATTGTAAGGTTACATGGAGTTCCAGTAACAATTATTTCGGATAGGGACCCAAGGTTTACTTCTCGGTTTTGGAAAGCTCTACATCAGGCTTTAGGCACCAAGTTGGATTCCACTACGGCTTTTCATCCACAGTCGGACGGGCAATCTGAACGAGTAATCCAAGTGTTAGAGGATATGCTGAGAGGTTGTGTGATAGACTTCAGAGGAAGCTGGGAAGAATATTTGCCTTTAGCGGAGTTTGCCTACAACAACAGCTATCAGGCCAGTATATGGATGGCACCGTATGAAGCGCTGTATGGTCAGAAGTATCTCACTCCTACGTGTTGGACAGAATTAGGAGAACGTCGAGTTTTCAGTCCAGAATTAGTGGCAGAATCCGAAGAGAAGGTTGAGATAATTCGGGCACGGTTAAAGGAAGCATCTGATAGACAGAAGTCCTACGCAGATCTCAAGCGGAAGGAAATAGAATTCGATGTGGGAGATCAAGTGTTTCTCAAAGTTTCACCTTGGAAGAAGGTTATGAGGTTTGGTCGAAAAGGGAAGCTAAGTCCAAGGTTTATAGGACCTTATAAGGTTTTGAAGCGAATTGGACCAGTGGCATATCAGTTGGAGTTGCCACCGGAATTGAAGCAGATGCATGATGTATTCTATGTCTCCATGTTACGTCGTTATCGATCGGATCCATCTCACGTAGTACCGGTTGGAGAGGTGGAGATAAAGCCAGATTTGTCCTACGAGGAAGAGCCGATTCAGATCTTGGAACGAGATGTGAAAGTGTTACGACGGAAATCAGTGCCTTTAGTCAAAGTGTTATGGAGAAATCATGGATCGGAAGAAGCTTAGTGGGATCCCGAGGAAGCGATGCGACAGCAATACCCTCACTTATTTCAGCCAGGTAATTTCGAGGACGAAATTATTTTAAGGGGGTAGAACTGTAATATCCTGGATTGTGGCTTATGCGTTATTGCTAAATTGTGTGAACTAGCATGCCATTGTGTGCTTGAATGTGTTTTTATGAATTTTTGTGAACTTTAGAATAACAGGAAAATACCTTAGAAAATATTAAGTTCTAAGTTTTAAGAGGAAGCTAAGTTGATAGGGCCTTAAGAGGAAATGTAAGGGAAATGAGACATGAAAGTGGGCTTGGAAAAGTGGCAGAGAGGCGCCACTTAGGGCCTAGCAAGTGACGCCATATTCAAGGTGAAAGGGGCCAAGGTTCGAGTCACATAGGAAGCAAAATAAGGGATTTTATTTTGCATGGTTGTGTCAAGGAGAGGTGGAAGAGATGGACGGCATCAAGGCACTTAAAAGATGAGTTTTATTCTTTTTAAATTTTCAGATAAATAGTAGATAAATTATGAGATTATTTTAAAGGATAAAAGAGGATTATTTTTTTAAATGAAGAGATGAAGAGAAAAGCTAGGAATTTGATAGTGTTGGCCGAATAGGGGATTCTCTTGGTGATAATTTCGGCCAAAGGGGGGAATTAAGGTCATTATTCATTTTTCTTCCTTTTCCTTCCTTTCTCTGCCGAATTCTCTAGCAACATCCTCTTTTCTCTTTTTATTCTGTCAAGCCGAAATCTTCTTCTCTCCAAAGATCACCATTGTCGATTCCTCTCAAATCCCATACTTTTCCATTGAAGCCGAAAACAAGTTCCTTCCAGGCCATAGCCGAATACTCAAAGTAGTCTTAGCCGATTCTTCATTAAGCCGCAAAGCCGAATATCCCTGTGGTGACAGAGATAGGTGCTGTCGATTTCTTCAGTAGAGGTAAGATCAAGTTTGATTTCTATTCTTTCCTTTAAGGACTTGTCGAAATTTAAAGGCTAATTCTTATCATTATTCTTTGACCGAAATCTTAAGGAGAGATTTCAGGATCTCTGCTAGTGTCAACTTTTAAGGGAGATAGTTCGAGATCTAGCCAACCAAGGTAAGTGAATATTCGGCCAAGGGCTATCTTCATAGTTTCCATGTATTGAAGCCGATTCTAACATATGTATGTAGGGTATTTCGACAGACACCTAAGGCAAGGGATACTTTTCGGGATTTGAGAATCGTAAGGTAAGTGTACTTACACATTCGGCCAAGGCCTATTTTGGTAATTAGATCTATTTCTTACATGTTCAAAAGCCGAAATCTAAACTATGAGGTGAATTGGTGCTAGCCGATTGCAAGGATAAAACACTACAAAGTTTCGGGATTTGAGTGTTAGTCAAATCGGCAACAAGGTAGGTTTTAAGTGTAATAATCCTACTGGGATTTGGTTTTATGGCCAAATGGCTTTTTACTAAGTATTAAGTGATTGACCAAATGTAGGAATTTGAGATCTAAAGCAGTAGATCGGATTTTCGGGATTTCAATAAACTCGCTAAGTATATCAGGTGTGTACCCCACACTAACTTTTAATAGATGTATGGCTATAATTTTAATATATGTGCTTATAGTAATATGAATGTGGCTAAGTACCATGCAATGGTACAAAGTACTCAGGTACGTTTCCTACTCCTACTGTGAGTATGATTTATGGCACATAAGTGAATATGATATGAATGTGAAATAAGGCTTAAGGCATGATATTGCATGATATGTATGACATGGGGCATTTGGGTGATTATGAAAGGGGAAGTGAATGTGGTGACTATTGTCACGATATATGAATGTGGTGACTTCGGTCACATTATCTGAATGTGGTGTCACATGACACAAAATATTATCTGGTGGCTATGCCACGAAATTATAAGGGCGATGAGCACGTCGACTGCAGCGACTGCCTTCGATGGTGTGTAGCGGATGGAGGGTTGACTTAGTAGTCCCCACGGTGTGCAGGTTGGTACGGGTGATGTGTAGCGGATGGCATCTAGGTTTGGGTTCGGGAATGCATCATTAACTGTAAATTATGATATGTATGTGTATGATTTGTTATGCCTGAATCTGTTTGGACTTAGTGTTTGTGTACACACTGAGTCTGTTTGACTCACCCCGTTGTGGGAACATTTTTTAGGTGATGATCAGTAATGGACCGGGTCGACAGGAGCTTAGTGGTGGCCATGCTCAGTAAGGAATCTTATTACCTGAATATGTTATTATATTTTAAGTACATTAAATTTATTTTTGGTTTGTTTATTTAATGTAATAAGGCTATAGTACGAACTATTTTATGCATGCATGTTATTTATTTTCTTATCATACGAGATTTTTATCAAATTAAAGACTAAGTAAATTTTATATAAGAATGAATTCTAAACGTTTTGACACTTAAAGAAAATGATTTTTAATCTAAAAATGAAACCTAAAACAATGGAAATTTTTATAAAAACTTATGTTTCAAAAATAAATTGGTTTCCAACTTGAGCCCAATCCATTTTGAGTTTTCTCCCAAAATCACTCAAAGTTTTCCAAAAGAACCAAACGAATTTGAACCGATTTTTCTTAAGGAACATACCAGATCTGGTCGAGGCTCGTGGGCCGGGTTTGGGGTGTTTCAGTCTTTCATTTCTCGAAACTTCCCATTGAACCATTTGGAAACAAATAGGATACTCGGATAACATAGAATAATCGTACAATGCCAACGTCCCAGACGTGGTCTTACATGTAATCAAATATCGATGCCACTGTCCCAGACAGGGTCTTACACGTAAATCTCAAATTGATGCCAACGTCCCAGACGTGGTCTTACACGAAATCTCAAATCAATGCCAACATCTCAGACGTGGTCTTACATGATATCACATATCGTAATCCCTATGTCATGACATATGAATCCTATCTTTTCCTAAGGTTTGTACGGGGCTTTTCGGACCTTGACACATTGTCAATACTTTCTCGGATATCACACGAATATCATCCAAATCCATTCATCACAATTCAATATTAATTGAACATGAATAATTCAACTTAACTACATTTATTTGTAGACTTACCTTGTATTCGGAATAAACGAACGGATTCGACTACTCGATCACTTTCGACTTCCCTCGGTTCAAATCCGTTTTCTTTGGTTCTTGATCTATACATATTCAAATTTAACTCTTTTATTCACCAAATCATTCAATTCAATCCAAAAACACACATTTAGGGCATTTTACAAATTAGCCCTCACATTTTCACATTTTGACATTTAAGTCCCTATTTTACAAAATCACAAAATACACAAAAGTCCATTATACCCATGCTTAGCCGAATTTTCATGATGATCATACAAGTCCATACATTTCATTTAATTCACATTTTAGTCCCTCAAAATATTATTTTCTCAATTTAGTCCAAATTAATCAAATTCACCAAAAATCCAAAGACAAAACATGTTAATCTAACACATATATTTCATATTTCATCAACTAACATCACAAAGCTCAAACATTCGTCGATGGCACATTTCAAAATCATCATCAAATTCCAAAATTTAGGCATGGGTTTTGCAGTACTCGAAGCAACAACTACAAAAATGCAGAAACGAACAAAAACCGAACAACTAACATACCTTAATCAAGACTTATAATGGCCGAATATCACGGAAGCTTAAAACCCTTTCTCTTTTCTTGTTTTAAGTGGATGAACACATAAATGGCCATTATTCAAGCTTTTGTTTTATTAAATTAAACTTAATTAACATTTTACCATTTCACCCTTAATGATATATTAATGAAAAACATTTAATCTATGGACATAATTGTCCACTAACTTAAAAATGGCATAATAACAGCATAAGGACTTCATATTAATAAAGACATAGCACATAGGTTCTTTTAACACATGGCATGCTAATTTTGCATTTTATGCAATTAGATCCTTTTCTCTAATTGAGCACTCAAACAATTTAATTCACGAAACTTTTACACATGCTTAATCACATTAAGCAAGCACTGAAAATAATATTAAAATATTTTTCTAACTCGGATTTGTGGTCCTGAAACCACTATTCCGATTAGGGTCTAAACCGGACTGTTACAAACCATGTTACAAACCAGACTATTACGCTAGCCCATTTTTTCATTTATTTCACATTTTAACCATAAAGTTTCCACCTTTCACAATTTAATCCCTAATTTACATTTTCACCAGAAAATCACTTAACAAAACTTGTATAACTATTATCAAACATTCATAATCTATCATCAAACATAAAAATACTCATAGATTCATCAATTGCAACATTCTAAATCTTTAACAATTTTGCAAAATAGTCCCTGGGCTAGCTAGATCTAGCTGCAACGATCTCAAAAACGTAGAAATCATTAAAAACGGGTTAAAAATGCATACCTAATTGAAGGAGAATATCTTGCTGAATTTCAAGCCCCCAAAATGGCTTTTCTTCTTGCTAAGAATCGGCTAAAGAAGATGATAGCCTTAATAATTTGATTTTTGTTTTATTTATTTTATGTTTATTTACAAATTTACTTAATTAACCTTAATTATAAAACACATGCCCATAATAGTCCACTCATAATTAAAATGGTCTAATTACCACTTAAGGACTCTTACTTTAAGGTTCTATAGCTATTTAATACCTTTAGCTATTAGAACATCACTTTTGCATTTTACGCGATTTAGTCCTTTTTATCAAATTGACTAATCAAACGATAAAATTTCTAAATGAAACTTTCACACAATCATTCAATCATGTTGTAGACATTAAAATAATAATAACATAATTATTTTGACTTCGAATTGGTGGTCTCAAAGCTATTGTTCCTATTTAACTAAAAACAGTCTGTTACAAGGTTGATCTCAAACGGGATATTTGTTTACATGTCGAGGTACTGCCATATCATGGCGTTCAACAAAGTAAACATTAAATGCCCCTTCTTCAAATCATGCAGAAATAATTGCAATGCATGAGGCAAGTTGAGAGTGTGTTTGGCTAAGGTTATTAACCCATCATATCCAGAAGATATGTAATTTTCCTTTACAGGAAAAGATGCCAACTATCTTATACGAAGATAATGCAACATGTGTAGCTCTATTGAAGGGTGGTTACATCAAAGGTGACAGAACGAAATATATTTCACCAAAATTATTCTTCGCCCATGATCTTGAGAAAAGAGGTGATATAAATCATTCGAGTGATAATTTAGCAAATCTTTTTTTACCAACTTCAATATTTGAAAGACTACTACACAAGATTGGAATGTGTCGACTCAAAGATGTAATGTAATGTTGCCATTAGGGGGAGTCTAGAAACAAGTTGTACTATTTTCCTTTAACCAAGGTTTTGTCCCAATGGGTTTTCTTGGTAAAGGTTTTTAACGAGGCAGGTTATAATAGAAGATTGTGTACTCTTTTTCATTCATTAGGTTTTTAACCTACAAGGTTTTTCCTAATAAGGTTTTAATGAGGTACATTATCTACCAATGGACATCCAAGGGGGAGTGTTATGAATATCGTATTAAGTGGATGTCCTTCAAGATTAAGATAAGTTTTGATGTACTTTAAATTCTAATAGTCATTAGAATACATTCGCTATTGCTTCCCATATTTTCTTTGTTCTTTATTCTCTCTATCTCTATTTATTCTATAACGATAATGATATATATATATATATATATATATTTCATTTCTTTTTCAAAAACAAAGTTAATAGAAAAACTTACCTATTATCTCTATGCAGTTTTTTTTTTTCAAGAATCACTACATTAATTTCTCTCATTTTATCTTAAAAAAACTATCCATTTATCCTTAAAAAAAACCCCAACAATCCTTTTAAAAAACCTAATTAAAATATACAATTTTTAATCAAACAAATATAATATTTCCCCAATAAGTTGGTGAATAGTAATAAATCATATATAAATATATAACGTAAATAAATTAAAATTAAAAATATTATATGAAATATTTAAAAATATAAATTAATTTAATTCATAGTCATTAAATGTTAGACAAATGACGAATTTTTTAAGATCGGACAAATGTCACAATTTTCACCCATCCACATAAGATATTATATATAGATTAATATCTATTATAACAACAATAGCTTGAAAAAGAAGCCTAATAGGACAACTACTTATACTCATGATAATAAAATATTCTTATTAGGGAAATTAAAGAGCTTTGAAAGAGAGAACACAAAAAGCGAGAGCATAAATAACTTCATCGAGAAATTTAGAGCCATAACAAGGGAAATTGTTTAATTATAAGATTTTCTTAATTTAAAAAATATCATACCTAAAAAGAATGGTAGCAAAAAATTTAATAAATAACGTGTTAGTTGCATCTCATATTTATCTTCTCCTTTGTTTGTCAGTGTTATTTTCCTTTACCTAAAAACTACTTATTTATTTTGATAAATATAATATTTAATTTAATTATAAGATGGTACGCACTAATAAAATTTGGTTTGTCCCTATTTACTTTAATTGGAGTTGGAAATATATATTCAACTTTTTTTTATACAAATATTACTTTTATACTCGAGCCTTTGGACAGGTTTATAAGTGACCATGGAATAACGTTAAACAAGAATAACGCAAGGAAATTGTTTACATAGTTCAGTGTTCATCTACATCTACAGGGCTTAACCTAGAGAGTTAATTCACTATCTCCAACCACATACAAGAGATGAATTAAGTACTACAACTCACCATATAGATAACTCACTATAACGGCCCGATTTAGGGGCTAGTCGGAATAGTGATCTCGAGATCACTAATCCGAGATTTGAGAAATTATTTTCATGATATATTATGAGTTAGAACATGATAGCATATGAGCATAAAAATTTTGGTACTTTAATTTTAGCGATTTCATGTTTAATCGCGAAAAAGGACTAAATCGCATAAAGTGCGAAAGTTCCATTCTATATGCTAAGTGTACCAAATGGCCATGGATTGTAAATTGGGGTCTTTAAAAGGCAATTTAGCCTTTAAAAGAGGCTTGGCCGGCCATAGGAGAGTATGGGAGACAAGATTGTCAATTTTAGTCAAAGTTAGTAGTAGTAGGTGGACTAATTTGACATGTAATAATAAAATAAGTAGAGAAAAGTTATCATCTTTTCTCCTATCATCTTCCACCGAAAATTAGCAGCAAATAAGGGGTAGAAAACTTCAAAAATTTCAGCAAGCTCTCATATACTCAATTAAGTGTTCTAGTGAACTATTCTTGAAAAGAATTATACTTTTGAGACCCCTAAAGCTTAAGCTTCCAAATGAGGGGATTATTGTGCAATATTGTGAAAGGTTTAGAGTTCTACCATGAGAGCTACCTTAGTTATTTGCTGCATTTTTATGGAAGAACTTGAGTCTTGGTTGTTAGATGAACAACTTTTAAAAAGGGGGTTAGCATGAAAACACCAAATAGGATCTTAATGAAAAGGTTATAAATTTTGTAGCAAGTATGTGAAATATTGATTTTTGATGATAGCTTTAAGAGCATTAAATGTTTGCCTAGGCTTGTTGAGGATAAAAATGTTATTAGAATTAATTCCCGAGCCTAGGGGCAAAATGGTCATTTTGCCCAAAATCTAGGGGTAAAATGGGAGTTTTGCCTAAGTAGGATTATTGAGATGCTTATGTTAATGTAATGATTAAAATGAGCTAATTGGCTATTATAGAGCAAGAGGAGGAGAGAATTCACCTCAATCGGGGAAAGGATAAAGTCGTGGACTAAACCGAAGGATTAGCTCATTTTGAAAACGAGGTAAGTTGTATGCGATTTTAATGCAATATTATATTAGCATAATTGAGAATGCTTAATGTCTTATTGATGCATGATACTTCAATAAATTGAAAAGTTTATGTGAATGTGATATTGAAGTCCTAATGGACCATGATGTATACGAAAAATGGCATCGGCCGAATTATGAGGTCTGTGTAAGACCATGTTTGGGACATGGCATCGGCCATATTATAAAGGTCAGTGTAAGACCATGTCTGGGACATGGCATCGGCCTTATTACGAGGGTCAGTGTAAGATCATGTCTGGGACATGGCATCGGTCGTATTATGAGGGTCAGTGTAAGACCATGTCTGTGACATGGCATCAGCCACATTATGAGTGCCAGTATAAGACCATGTTTGGAACATGGCATCGGCATTGAGACAAGAGCTGGCGTAAGACCATATCCGGGGTATGGCATTATCATATAGAGGTAATTCCCTATAAGACCATGTCCGGGACATGGCATCGGTACCTAGAGGAAACTTCTTGTAAGACCACCTAGAGAATGGGACATTAGTTTTATACTCATCGTAGTGATTATAAAAACATGTATTTGATTATTTTCAGTGTATGGCGGGATAAGTAGATGAATTTAAAAGTAGAGATATGAATGAATACAAGTGCTAATGAATGAGTCATGAGAAATTGGCTCTATATGTGTTACGTAAATGTTAGATAAGGGCAATTATAAGTAAGTATTGTTAAGAAGTCTTGACTTGTGCACGGTTAGCTAATGCCATGGGTGAATTATTCTTTTATGAGTATTATGATTGCTATTTATTTTCATGCAACTTACTAAGCTTAATGCTTACCCTTTTTCATTGCCCATCTTTCTTATAGTATTCCCAAGATAACTCGAAGATCGTAGACGCAGGGGTTCGGGAATCAGACTATCAGCAACACTTTGGTATAACAATTTTAGACTTGTTTTGAATATGGCATGTATAGGACTTGGGTATTTTGTCAAGTTGTAATTGTTCGTTAAGGTGTTGGGTGTAAGTCCTTTTGTAAATGGTCTATTGAGTTAGACAAATATTTGGCAAACTCTTTATTTTCAATGAAGTTGAAATTAATGAAGTGCATGCCTCTTTTATTATTCTTTTGTATTTGGCTAAGTGATTGGCCAAAACTGTCTATGTATGTATGTTTATTGAAATCAATGAAGCATGTAGTATTGTCTATGAGATGCATTGAGTTGATCTTGATTTCAGGGTGGCAAATGGGTTGGTAAATAGCCTTTAAGTGCCCACACGGTTGGACGCACGGGCGTGTGTCTAGGCCGTGTGAACCCTGCACCTTAATGTTTTAAGTCAGGATAGGCCACGGTCATATCCCACGGCCGTTGGTATGAGCCGTATATGACACACGGTTAGAACATAGGCATGTGCCCCAGACCGTGTGATCAAGTCAGTATATCAAGGAAAAACACACGGTCTAATCCCACGGGCGTGTCAAGGTCGTGTGAATATAGTCAGTAACTCCCCACAGTTTGTAGACATGGGCGTGTCTGGCGTGTTCCAAGTCACATGGGCGTGTGAACCCTACTTCAAAGAAGAGTTTTTGATTAAGTTCCTAAAGTTATCGGATAAGTGCATAAGGCCTTGTAGGCTCATGAAATGTATGATTAGACTAAGAAAGAGAAGTTTTTAAGTCAGAACGAAATTTTACAGCCCGTAAGAGTATGTCTAAGTGAGTTCAAGCATGGTCACGTCTCATATCCAGTCCTAGCATCAGACTCGGGTATGGGATGTTACACCCACATTCGTACTAATATCTAAATCACTCTCCATTGTGTTCTCTGCTTGAAAATTACTTAGTTGTAAAATCAAATTACTCATGTTTGACTTACAAAAATGCATTTTCTACTAACTCTCTTTGTACTATTCTAACTAAACAAGCCTAAAACATATATGTACGTTTTATTGTCTACCGGTATACAAATCAATTATAATCAAATTCTCACCAAAATATCTTAATAATGACAACATTACCCTAATAAAGATTAGGATGAACATTGAGATCTACAAGATTATCTTCAACCAACCCGATCCAATGCTTAATTTCAATTATATATACTCCCAATAAAAGTTTTTATGAATTTTTATATTTTAAGGATTTATTTATTACAAAATTTTAAATATTTTAGTCTAATTTAACTTAAAGAGAAAGATTATGTCTAAATCAATTGCTTGGAGACAGAGGAAAGGTTATTTCCTTGTTTTCCAAGTAGCTTAGGTCCATATATATGATATTATATTTTCTATAGCCACCATATATTATATGCTAATTATTTTTATTAATAAAATTGCTCCAAGTGAGTTCTTTTTTATAATTATAGTTTCTTGTTATTTTATTGGCAGACTTTTGCTTCAAATTTTCAAGAATTGTGGAAGAGGTTCTTCATAACTTCAGCTTGCCTAATTCAAGTCTATAGGAAGGTTTGATTAAAAGTCATTATAGTTCTTTGTTGATTTTTGTTCATCAAAAGAGGCTAGACTACTTATCCATCTATCTTGCCACCATTCACCTATCATCTTCTACCTTGGGTTTCATCAATCCATTATTCTATCTTTGCCTATTTTATTTAATTCTTTAATTATAGAAATTTTGATTTTCAATCTTGATATTTTTCTATTGAACTTTCAGGTTCTTGATGGTCTTAAAATTCCTTATTGTCATAGTTTTCTTATTTTCCAAGAAAGCTCGTTTTCCATTCGATTTACTTTGATTTAATTTTTCGGGCTTCTAAAATTCAATCTCGACTTACACATCATTTGGTATTATCTAAGAAAAAGCTCTTGAAGATCTTCTTGCACAAACTAAAAATTGTCAAGATTTGCTTCTTACTTTATTTAATTATTTTTGAATTTTGTTTTAATTTTTTGAGATATTTTAAATTTTATTAAATTTATTTAGTAATTGGATTGATAAAAATAAAAATAAAAATGTCAAAAGAAACAATATTTTTACTTTTACTTTTATTCATCCAAGTGAATTTTGAGTTGAAACTTTTCAGATCATATATTATTATATTCATTGATCTTGTCCTATTTTTTCATGATTTTTGGCCACCTAGAACACAGAAAACTAATTGCTCAAAGTTGGGTAGTTATTTTCTAGGATTTTGATAGTTTTGCCTTATTTCTTAATTCTTATAGTTAGAATTCTTTGTTACTTGATTTTATTGATTCTTATACATTAACTATCACTTTTGCCTTCTTGTGTTAGTAGGTTTAAATAAAATTTGTGCATTCCCTTCCTCCATACAACTTTTGAGGGATTAGCAAGTAGAGGTATGATTAATTAACTATTTTGTAGGGTTCTCTTAGCGGATCAACTGTTCAGGAAAAGAAGAACCTAAACCTTAGGCCTGACAACCCTAAGAAGTCGTTAAGGTGGGAATTAACCCAAATTTGGTATGGTCTATCCGTGAACACCTTAACCCTAAACTAGTCTGGACTACGAGGCCGAGGGATAAGTAGTTCTTGCCGACTCGTTATTTTAGTGGAAGATTAGAAGATACTGCCAGGACATCGACTAGTTGATTGAACAAGAAAACCTAAAGCAACAGTTGGTTATGATTACTGAAACAAGCTAATCACTCATATTCAGATTTGATACATTCTATAATTTGATGTCTCATGATTTCATTTGATTTCTTTCTTTTAATATTATTATTAGTATAGAGCACAAAAACCATTTTTTTATTCCATCGTAATATAATTCATTTAAAGTACTAATTAGATCTAGTTATGCTTAGGTTAGAATTAATTTAGTACTAATCTCCTTTGGAACACTCATCTACTCCGTTGTAACTATATTACAATCTAACCCGTATACTTGCAGATACTGGCTTTTCATATATTTTGTGGAGGATTTTTACTCTTGATGTTAGTACGTCTAGAGGTGGTCAGATATCGATGTATGAAAGTTTGATATAAATTTGTAAAATTTTATACATATGTTAAATTCTTTTATTCTTATAGTGCTTACTAAGTCTTAACCGGCTCAACACGTTTATTTTTAGTGCGTAGGTACAGTTAGATTTGACATGTTTGATTGGAGTCGTTAGCTGCTCATCTCATCACATCCTCAAGCTCGGGAAAATAGGTATCATGTTTTAGTGTATAAATGACATGTACATAGGTTTTTGAATATGTTGGGTCATGTTACAAACTTTATAATTTTTGTAGGATTTAAATGAAATTTTAGTAAATTAATGTTGTATGGTAATGCATATGTGTTTGAGTGTCTTTTACACTGAAATTGGTGTTTTGGATTGGGAAGAAATTGAAATTTGTTATGCAGGGACTAAGGTGTAAAAGTTTAAAAATTATAAAATTTCTTTCAATTTTGGCCCATACGGCCTTAGAGAGTTACATGAACTAGTCACAGGCCATGTGAATGCTGAAAATTAGTCAATTTTGGAGCCGCACGGGCTCAAAGACTTACACGACCAAGTGGTAGACACAACCATGTGCCCTTTTTATTTTTTTGCAAAAGTTCATATTTCACTTTAAAGCACTGTTTTAAATACTCAAATGTTTAAGGAACTTATCGAGCTCCTAACTAACATTGATAATGGTTAATTAATGAACCTGTAAGTTACAAATGCGTTCGAAATGAGTCTTTACTTGTTAGAGTTTGGTTGGTTAATACTCTGATATTTAACGTAACATTCCTATATTTGATCCGATAGTCGGGTTGGGTATAAGGGTGTTACAAGAGATGACAACTTTCCATCTTAATGCATGTAAACAAATCATTTCAAATTACTATGATAAAGAGAGAAAATGAGAGAGTTATGTATGTCAACTTAAAATTATGTATTTTTCAAAAGTTTCAATTTCTTTCCTCTTATTTTTCAACTCCACCAAGTAATAAATGAAATGAAATTTACTTTTTCTTTCAAATTTTTCATATTTCTTACCAAAAGTTGAGAAAGAACAATTATATTTTCTATTTTTCCACTCTTTCATGTTTCTCCTCTTTTCAATTTTCTTTCCCTCTACCAAGTAAAGCCTAAATTGAAAAAATCAATTACATTCAAAGAAGAGATCAAATTGCTCCTAACTCAATAGTTTATTGACGAAAATAATTAACGCGATCTTCAAATGTTTTTGTTTACTCATTTTCGTGAAGTACATGCTTAAACTTGTTTAATTTGCGATTAAATTATTCTTTGACCCTAGACCTCTTTGATATTTATTTTGGTTATTTTAATATATAGTTGTTATCGATTATAGTTTGTAAATAAATAGAAATGTTGTATAAAATTACATTCTAATATGAAATTCGATATATATTAGTTTTTAGGGTAATTGTATAACTTTAAATTAAATGATAAAAGTTCATTTCATTGCGGTTGATGATCTATTTGTGGACGCTTCCAAGGGAGCAGAAACAAGTGAGCTGCAAAACAGTCTTAAAATGACAAGAAAGAAGGTAAAGGAAACCAGATTTTTGGCTCGGGGATGCGATTATAACAATTATTCCTTATGCTTTATATTGTAAAATAATAATAATTCAGGGAAAGGGACTCAGAACAAACCATCTTAAAGATAAAATAATATGTACAATGTTGTCTGTTCCTTCATTCCTTCACTTCATTGGTAGATACTAAAAGAGTTAGGCCTTTAGTCCAAATCAATGTTGTAATCAAAGGTGAATTATTAGAATAGGTTACATAGACCCGAGACTGTGAGCCAAACCCTATGCAATTATTATTAGGTAAGCCCTTTGCTTTACAGTCATTAAATTTAAATAAATAAATCACACTCATAATTTAGATGGTGTTTTCCATGGAATGGAAACTCCATTATTTCTTGTGGTTGGCTTTAGTTGTCCGCCAGTCTCAGTCAGCTTGAGGTTACGGGCGTAATTGAAGCAGTTGATTTTAAAATATTCTATATTGTGGAACATGGGTGTTGTCACTTGGCGGCGTCTTCTTCTTGTTGCTAAACCTTGTAGTCTTTTAATATCGATTTCAGTCCTACCCTTGCACTGAAATTAATCTTACAAATTTCCCATACTGACATAAGGCTAAGCTCTCACATCTTTATCATATTGCCTGTTTTTCTTTGTCTTTGTCTTTGTCTTCTTCTTTTTCTTCTTCCTTGTTTGCAGGAGTTGCCTACTTATGGTACAAGGACCATAGGCATCATCATGGAAAGGAACTTAGAAGAAAGCCTTGTTCTGCATGAAGAATCTAAGGTTTTTGCCTTTTTTTATTGGCTTTTTTACTCTCAGGCTGCTTTGATATTGGTTTTGATTCAGAAAAAAGAAATCTTATGTAAGGGTTTTAATTTGATTCTTTTTAGGATATGGCAGAAAGTGAATTTGATCCATCAATCTTGCTTTCAATGCCCAATTCACCAAGCCAAAATGGCAGACCAAGCAGCATGGTTATCAAGGCAAGTTCTTTTAATTAAGCTGACCTTTTAAGAACATTATTTTGAAAAAGGAAAAACAGATTTTCTTTTACTTGATATTTGAGTTTTCTTTTAATTGTGCATTGGACTTTTAACAAGCAGAAAGCACAAAGTGTAATCCCTGCTCATTTGGTAGCTGAAGCAATCTCAACACTACAAGGCCTTGACTTGAGATGGTCTGGTCCCATAACACCCACTGAAATGCAATATGTAGAGCAATATGTCTTTGCAAAATATCCTCAATATTGCAATGGACTTGTGGAAGATGGACTAAAGATGATCGATGTCGACAGTCTATCCAACAGTGACGAGTCCTTTGAGACCGTTGCCGATAATAAGCAGAAATCACCGAGGATTGTAGGCAACAGGGAATCCTTTTCATCTTCATCAACTTCTGGTATGGCAGATATTGACAACACTCAATTGGAGCCTTCAAGGCTTCTTGATATCCTCACTAGGAAAACTTCTTTCCTAGGGAACTTCGTTTCAATACCTGAAATTCAAGCTCAAAACAGGGCTTTGAAACATTGTGGTCTAAGTGAAGATGAGTATTTAGTGCTTTTCATGCCAAATTACAAGGATGCTATGATGTTGATTGGTGAAAGCTACCCCTTCTTTAAAGGGAACTATTATTTGACAATCATTGCTGAAGAATCAGACTACATAAGGGAATTCGCTAGCCAGAGAGAATCAAAGGTTATTTCAGCACCAGAAACATGGTTGGATTTGAGGATTAAAGGATCACAACTTAGCCAAAACTTCAGAAGAAAATGTAAACATAGTCCCAAAGGGCTTTTTGCCTATCCAGCTGATGTAAATGGGACGACTAGGCTTTCAATGCATTGGATCTCGGAGGCACATAGAAACTCATGGCACGTTCTCCTTGATGCGACCACGTTGGTTTTCAGCGAGGGCCAGCGGCTGCCACTCGCACTCCACCGACCGGACTTTGTGTTATGTACAGTTGATAACACCCACGCTCACCCTTCCAAGATTACCTGCTTGCTTGTTAGGAAAAGATCATTTGATACCACCTCTTCTTCTTCCTAGATTTGCATTTTCTTCAAGCCTTGTTTCAGTTCACATTGCAGTAAAGAATTATCTACGTTTCCAAAAATATATTAACCAATAGACTCGAGTCTCACTCCAATCTGAATTACTACTTAATTACTCAAAATTTTGACAAAATAATGTCATTCGTGGCATTTTGCTGGTGGGGACTTGGGAGCTATCCACATTAACAATATTTTACCATGTTTTGAACGGAAGTTAAAAGGCTACATTCTTTTTAACTTACCATTTAAGGTGCTGCTTAACAAAATGTAATATTAGTAAGGGAGTATTGGATTACAAAATATTATTTAGTGTAAATTTAGTGTAAATAGCGGATCAACTATAAAAAAATATATTCATTTTAGGTTAAAATAAAAATTTACAATTTAAGCACCCATGTTACATAATTCGATCAATTTAGTTACTCCCGTTAAAATCACAAATGGCAAGTTGACGTGGCAGTTAAAAAATCGATATAATAACAAATTTAGCCCTCAAATTTTACATCTTATATCAATTTAGTCATAATTTTAAATAATTAACCTTCAAATTTTACAAATGGTCTCAATTAGAACCTAATTCTAAAAAATCCAAAGAAATATATAAAAATACATAAATATTTTAAAAATATAATAATAAATTTAAATTTTATATTAATAGTAAATAAATTTGTGCTTTAACGGGAATGACCAAAATGATTGAATTATATAACGTGGGTGCTTAAATTGCAAACTTTTATTTTGGGTGCCTAAAATGGTTTTTTTTTTATATAGTTAGGTAATTATCTGTATAGTTTTACCTTATTATTTATGATAATAAAATTATCATAATCTAAGATTATTTAACAAATTACCATGTTTGGTTAATTTGGTTGGAATATAAGATTTTGTTGTTTGGTTGCCAAAATGTAAGATTACCTAGAAGCTTATCATACTAAATTGTCCTTGTTATAGTTTATTTTTGTCAAAATATGTAATAAGTCTCTATACTTTTCGTAAATTTGGAATTTAATCTATCTGTTTTTCTTATTTTAGAATTCAGTCTAACTATTACACTACTAAGGTTATTTTGTTAAACTTAGGTTTATAACGTCATTTTTTTTTGTTGCTATGAGTATTTTTTTTAATTTCAAAATATCACATCAATAATTTTAACAATGTTAACAATTGAACTTGAATTTTGTAATCTAAAAATGAAAGGTCTAAATTCCTGAAAATAAAAATACATTAATTAAATTTCAAATTTGCGAAAGGAAAAATGTATAACATATTTTAACCATTTATTAACAAGTTTAATATATTTAGTTTTACATATGTTGTCTCATGAATACATTAATCTCAAATTTTTTCCTTTTATTACTAAATTTTATTTTATTTTGATTAGAAATATTTTACATAATTTTTAAATTTTATTAATATACTATTTATATCAAAGCTGATATCCAATAATTTTATCTATTTTATTAATATATTAGGTTATAATATTATCTTATAATAATTTTTGAGAAATATATACAAATATATTAACGTAATATATAAAAAAATGTCATAAATGAAGATTACTCTTGAAATCTTATATTACCTAAGAAATTATATTGAAATTATCCCATATTTCGAAATCTTAACTTTACCGGAAATGTAATATTAGTGGCTCAAGGTAATCTTTGGGAACCAGACTTAATAATGTTATGGCAAAATGTAATGTTATCTCGAAAATATACGACGACTTGAATCAAATGCCCCCTTAGCACATTACTGGGCATGTTATATTTGTCTATTTTAATCAATTTATTAAAATGTAAAATTTTATTGCTTAATTGATAGAATGTATGATTACATCATATTTTTCTAAATTATTTTTTTAAAAATTTTTAACAAGTATAGTTCCTTAACTTTAATTGGTTGATATTTTTATGAAAGTTAATAAAACTTCCATTATACTCTAAAACTTTCTATTCTCATTTTTGGTACAAAAACCTAAATCTCAGATTTAATATAGTATTATTATAATCAATATATCAATTTTTCTTTGAGTGCAAACATTACCCCATTATTTAATTACATCAATTTTTATTTCTTTTATTTTTTATTACTACACCTCATTTACTTTTTATTAAAATGTATTTTGGATCAATTTAATTTTGCTTAATATATTATTTATATTAAATATTATAATCGATAATTTGATCCATTCATATTAAACTCATCAAATTTATAAAAAAAAAAAGGTATAAAAATGTCATAAAGTGAATATTATTCCCAAATCTTACATTACTTGAGGAAGAGATGATATTGAGATTGCTCTTATTAAGGGAGGTCGACTCTTTCAAGAGAAGTCTTCAAAGTGTCGTTTGTCAGACAGTCAATCAATCCCCAAATAATCGAAGTAATTATCCTCCGATAGGGGTTTTATTTCACATACTCTGTTGAAAGGAAACGTGGCGAGTGTAGCAACCTGGTGAGCCTGGTTCATAAAGCCAAGAACACTTCTATTGATGGGCCTACAAGACTCAAGGAAGAAGTGTAAGTATAGGATGTGTAATAATTATATAGCTCACCTATACATGGGGGGACTTAAACCACCAACCCGAGGCATATGGGCTTAGTGGGAAATGGAAAATATGTGTTGATTTTGAGTTGGTTGTTGTTTAGTGCTATTGAGGACGCCAGTGGTTAAATTAACCATCCTTGGTCCACACTCACCGCACCAATTACTGATGATTAGAATGAGCAATAGGAAGAAATGCAACAAATGTCACAAGATGGTTAACCTAGTGAAGGCAAAGAGTCATAAGAATGAGAGAATATTAGTGAGTAAGTGTGAGTGAGAGAGAAAGAGAGAGAGTAGATTTGTGTGTTTCCCTCATTTATGGAGTTTAAGGTTTTTTATATGGAAGGCTTGGGGGCATGTGGTGGCCTCCTATGAGTGGACAAGTCCCCTCATTGTTTTTTAATGAGGCTAGCCATGGAATGTTGTAACACCCCTTACCCGTATTCAACACCGGAATAGGGTACGAGGCAGTACTGGACTTACACCACAAGCATTCACACAATTCCAAATCATAAATTTGTGTCCAAATTTAAAACCATTCATAACCAATCATAAAGTCCCTAATGCGAGCCTATGAGGCCCTAAACATGCTTTAGTAATGGTTCGAGACTAAACCGAGAACTTTAGAAATTTTTACAAAACTTAGAAAATTTTTGCTATAAACAGGGGTCACACGCCTGCGTGGTTTTGGGACACGCCCGTGTGGCCAGGTCGTGTGGTCATACACGCCCGTGTCCCTACCCCATGTAACTCTCTGTTTGTAACTCATGAACAAATTGAAGTCACACGGCCAAGTCACACGCCTGTATGCTAGGCCGTGTGGTCGATTTAATTTTCATGATTTTTCATAAAATAGGTGCAGACTTCACACACTCATGCCTGAGGCCGTGTCCCTCACACGACAGAGACACACGCCCGTGTCTATGCCCGTGTGCTCAATTATGATCATTCTGTTCCTGAAAATTTAGGTGCAGGGGACACATGGCCGGAGCACATGCCCGTGGGGCAGGCCGTGTGGACACACGCCCGTGTGTCTACCCGTGTGGACAAAATAAAAGCTATTTACCAAGCCATTTACCACCCTTATTCACACATACACTTACACCAATTCAAACGCACAAAACATAACATACTTAGTCAACCAAAACATCCACAATTATGACCAACACATGCCAACACAATATCAACATCTATCATACTCACAACAATTATTAAGCCACAATTGACTGCTTTCAAGATACCTAATTGTACACCACTTTATCATCTCTTTAATAGACCACATTGCCAAACATTTCACATTCATGTCATAAATCACATTTTCATCATTCACCAAGCATACCATGACCGTATCACCAAAGACATTGGCGCGCACACACACACACACACGCACACACACACACACACACACACACACACACACACACACACACACACACACACACACACACACACACACACACACACGCACACACACACATATACTTAGGCTTACAACCATGATAGCCCAAATAAGCCAATCTACATGGCCAAATATAAAGACAAGCCTTTGACAATCACAAGCCAAAACATTGGCTACAATCACAATGACACATATAACAAAATTACTAAGTCCCTATACATGCCACATACTCAAAATGCTAAGCTCATCAATACCCAAAATAATCGTTTGTTAGTGTGATGCGAACTCTGACAAACTCTAATCCCGAGCTAGCTTGGTGACACTATAAGATAAGGGAAAGAAAAGGGGGGTAAGCTATAAGCTTAGTAAGTTCATATGCAAACAATACAAAACATTATTCATACATTTGACATATAAGTAACTTAACATATATTAACATAAATGTCATTAAAACTTCAAAAACACAACTTACTCAATCACATTCTTACCAATAACTCATCATATGAATAACATAACATATATCAATATAAATATCATTAAACTTTATGAGCATAACTTACTCAATCACATTCTTACCAATAGCTCATCATATATCGAATCCATTTTCCTTTGAGTTTTTCATACATACCTGTACCATCTTATAACATATTTACATACTTTCTCATCTTTGACATACCCGTTGAACCACTTGGAATACTATCGGATACACGGAAAACTTTGCACATAAGTGCCACATATGTAGCTAAAGCTACTACCAATCTCATAACACACATAGGCTCGCTTTCGAGCTATCCACGGGTCTGCTCACACAAGCTGTCAGTCAAGATGTAGCTACTCGGTGCTGCTCACACAAGTTGTCAGGTATCCGCAACATATGCCGATATACCTAGCCAGCGGTAGGACATACAAGTTCAGCACCGGGACACATAAATCACCTAATTACATATTCACATGGGTTCCTAGTGACATGTCACTCGTATCCTAATCTATTCCTAAGGTTCAACCGAGACTTTCTCCTTTACCGAAACTTCATCAATTACATCCATAGAGTCGAACATACAATTCATGCAATATCAAAACATATTAAATACCATTGTAACGTTGCATTATTAACATACAAACTTACATCGGTAGAAAAATAGCAGAAATAGACCTAATCGTCAAACACATTGTTTTTCCCCCGATCTTGGTCAAAACCTCGTTTTTCTTGATCTATAATACCATAATTAACTCATTCAATCACCACATTATTCATTCAGCCCAAAAGTCACATTATGGAATATTTACATTTTTGCCCCTAAACTTTTAACATTTTACACTTTAGTCCTTAGGCTCATAAAATGAATTTCATTCAATTTCTTAAAAACCCAAGCCTAGCTGAACCATTTCCATACTCATAACAGCCCACATTTCTCATTTATTCATATTTTTTCTACTCATTTTATAGACTTTTACAACTAAGTGCCTGTTTGTCTTTTTTACCGAAAATCACTTTACAAAAGTCGTTTAACAAACAACAAACATGCATTTTCTATCATCAAACATCAAAATACATACATATTCAACATGGGTAAAATTTTAGACTTTAATCCCTCTTCAAATTAGTCCTTGGAAAGGCTAGATTAGGTTGAGACAACTTCAAAAACATAAAAATCATGAAAAATGGGGCAAGAGCGGACTTACAATCGAGCTTGGAAGCTTGGCAAACCCTAGCTATGGTTTCTTTTGGGATATTCGGCCATGGGGGTGAAAATAGAAAGATGAACATCTTTTATTTGTTTTATTTTGTCTTTATTAACCAAATGACTAAAATGCCCTTAATGAAAAACTTCAAAATTTCAACTAACCATGTCCACTCTAAAGTATAATGGTCTAATTACCATTTAAGGACCTCCAATTTGAATCTCATAGCATTTAAACACCCTAGCTTATAGAACACACATTTTGCATTTATTACAATTTAGTCCTTCTAGCTAAATTGAGTGCTCAAACGTCAAAATTTCTGAACGAAAATTTCACGAAATTATTCCATAAAACTGTAGGCCGTAAAATAATAATAAAGATAAATTTTTCTTCATCGGATTTGTGGTCTCAAAACCATTGTTCCGACTAGACCCAAAATCAGGCTGTTACAACAGTCCCCCCTTTAGAGATTTTCATCCTTAAAAATGTTACCAGAAAAGAGGCTTGGGTATTATTTTCTCATAATTCCCTCTATCTCATGACGATTCCATAGAATCTTCTCTAAAGCTATGCTTTTGTTCCTTAACTCTTTAATCTCACGTGTCATAATTCAGATCAATTCTTCGTTATCTAACATGTCGACCAAATCTCAACATTTTTCTAAGAAATTTTACGTGGAGGATCCGACCGGTACCATCATAACATAACACATGAAACACATATAAATCTTCTCAAGTTTTGACGGTAATTCAAATCGATGAGTCACTGGCCCAAATTTGCCTATAATCTTGTACGTTCTGATATATCGCGGACTCAACTTTCCTTTACGACCAAGTCGAAAAACTTTCTTCCATGGAAAATTTTTCAAAAGCACTTTGTCACCATTTTGAAACTCTAGTTATTTCCACTTAAAAATTCACATAAAATCTCTGACAACCAGAAGCTGCTTCAAACCTATCTCGGATCTCTTTTACATTTCCTTATGCTTCACAGATCATAGCAACTCCATGTAGCCTTTCTTATCAAACTTAATCTAATAATATGAAATTTTACATTTGTAGCTATACAAAATCTCATACTGTGCTACTTTAATACTTAGCTAAAAACTGTTGAGACATGCAGTTTTGACTAACAACAATTACTTCTTTTCCGTTTGTCTTCAAGTTCTAAATTACAACATCAAAACATATCTTCAAGAATCTGAGTAACACACTCAAGTCGGAGAGCAAAATTGCGGTATCAAATATTTGTAACTGCTCACCCAAAACTTGTAACACCCCTTACCCAGATTCTACGCCGGAACCAGGCCCGAGGCGTTACCGTATTAAAACTACTTGATCGCCACTTAGGCTCATCGACTACTCTTTTAAGTCACCTCAACGACCTCATTCTCGACTTACAAGGCCTCACTCATACACACGAGGGCTCTCGAGGCTATACTGGAACTTTTTTTTTTAAATCTTAAAATTTTTCTCTTTTATACAGGGCTCACACGCCCGTGCAAGATGAGACACGCCCGTGTATAGACACGCATGCCCATGCCTTCAAACCGTGGTGAACACTGACTATCCACCCACGGCCTCCAAGCCTAGTCACACGCTCGTGTGGCTAGCCCGTGGCCAACACTGATTAACTCACACGGCCTAGGCACACACCCGTGTGACTAGTCCGTGGTCTATTTTGACTTAATATGCCAACATGCAGGGGACACACGGCCAAGTCACATGCCCGTGGGCTGACTGTGTGTCACACATGGTCAAGACACACGCCCGTGTGTCTATCCACATGGACAAGAACAAAGCTATATGCCAAGTTCTTTTCACCCCTTTAGCATACATAACATGTACTCATTCAACACATCCATAACCAACTCATAATAAAGTGCAATTTCACATGGATAACTACATCTTTTCATATAATAAAGTATCCAACAACTATGGAATTATGCAAAATAGATTATCCAACTATGGGCTAACACATCTTAGCCATTTACAACAAAATTCACTAACTTTTCTAGCCCCTATACATGCCATATACAAAACTTTGAGTCTCATGTACCAGAGTGTGATGATAGTGTGGGTGATTCTCCAATTGATCCTTATATCTCGAGTCAAATCTATTGCTCTATAAGACAAGGGAAAAGAAAGAGAGTAAGCATTGAACTTAGTAAGTTTACTAAACAACAATTAGCATTATACTAACATATAATACACAACTATGCTTACTCTTTCTATCCCTTACCACATCTCCAACGCATCATGAGTCATATACTCATAACCATTGAAATGCACCCCTGCATTTAATATCACATTTATACAATATACAACACAACATCATTCCTCGATAATTCATCCACACAGCTAATTAACTCAATAATACAACCACACAGCTAATCCACACAGCTAATTTCTCAGTGGTTTCGCACTTAGCCCACCACAATCAATTTATAAGGTAGTATCGCACTTAGCCTACCTCAAAGGTAATCATAGTGGTTTCGCACATAGCCCACTAGACGATATACCTAACGATAGCATCACACATAGCCAGCTCATCGTCAATATGCATTAGGATGGTATTGCACTTCGCCCACCATTTAGCATTATCACTACACACTCTCATATCTACTTACTCAATCGTTCGTCCATTCACAATATCTACCACATTCATTCCACATAGGTTCTCAAATGTGCTACACACTAGCTAGCATTAACAAATTGTAAGTATGAATGCATTGTTTATGCATAGACTTACCTCGGTACTCAAAAGTGTAGAAACGTGCAATTTGGTCCACCACCTTGCCCTTGCATCGGTTTAGATCTGGGCTTCGTCTTTCTTGATCTATAATGAATAAATTAGCTTATTTAATACACACATCGACTAAATTGACCCACATCTCATACTTTAGGAAAATTACCATTTTACCCCTAAACTTTCTCATATTTACACTTTTGCCCCAACATCGTAAAGTGATTTTTATTCAACTTTCTATCCTTTCATGCTTAGCTGAATCACTTACTCAACTAAAGCATTCATCAATTCTCACTAAATCATACATGTCTGACCAAACTCAAGACTTTCACAAACAAGTCCCTACATGCATTTTTCATGGAAAATCACTTAGCAAAAGATGTTTCTACTACATCAAGCTTTCATATTCTTCCATAAAACATCAAAATACACATGCATGTCATACATGGGTACATTTTTGAACATCCATCATAGCTCATCAAATAGCTAAAAATAGCTTACTAATGCTACTAGGACTTCAAAAATACGAAGAATATCAAAAACGGGGCTTAAATGCACTTACTAGCAAGCTTGAAAAATTTGAAGAACCCTAACAATGGCTCTTGAAAATTTCGACAGCCTTGGAGAAGAAGATGAGTGAATTTTGTCATCTTTTCTCCTATTTTATTCATTTATTAGCCAAATGACCTAAATGCCCTTTTGGATAAACTTCCTATTTTAACTCATCCATGCCAATTTTGTCCAAAAACTAAAAATTGGGAAAATTACTCATTAAGGACCTCTAATTAATATTCTAAAGCTATTTAACATAAATAACTTCTAGAATCTCACATTTTGTAACTTTTGCAATTTAGTCCTTTTGGACAATTTAACCACAATTTCACAAAATTGCTTCATGAAACTTTTACACTAGCATGCATACATAATATAAACCTCAAAAAATCATACATATACCTTGGATTTGTGGTCTCGCACCACTATTCCGACTAGGCCCTAAATCGGGATGTTACAACTCTCCCCCCTTTAGAGATTTTCGCCCTCGAAAATCTTACCAGTAAAGAGGTTTGGATGTTGCTCTCTCATAGCTTCTTCCGTTTCCCACGTAGCCTCTTCCACACCGTGTTTCTGCCACAACACTTTCACTAGTGCTATGCTCTTATTTCTCAACTGTTTCACTTCTCGAGCCAAGATCTTAATCGGCTCCTCTTCATAAGACATATCTGGTATTATCTCAACTTCCGTTGAAGGAATCACATGTGAAGGATCAGAGCGATACCATCGCAACATCGACACATGGAACACATCATGAATCTTTTCCAACTCTACCGGCAAATCCAACCGGTATGTTACAGGCCCAACTCTGTCTGTAATCTCATACGACCCTATGAATCTTGGACTCAACTTCCCTTTTCGTCCAAATCTCATAATCTTCTGCCACGGAGACACTTTCAAAAACACTTTGTCACCCACCTCAAACTCGATTTCTTTTCTTTTCAAATCCGCGTACGACTTCTGTCAGTTCGAAGCAGCTTTCAGACTATTACGGATTACTCTCACTTTTTCCTCGGTTTCTTCCACTAGATCGACCCCATGGATCCGCTTTTCACTAAGTTGGGTCCAATACAATGGAGTCCAACACTTACGACCATACAAAGCTTCATACGGTGCCATCTGTATACTCAACTGATAATTGTTGTCGTAGGCAAATTCGACCAAAGGTAGATATCTCTCCCAACTACCCTCGAATTCTAACACACAGTATCGGAGCATATCCTTAAGAACTTGAATCACTCTTTCAGCTTGACCATCAGTTTGCGGATGGAACGCAGTACTGAAATTTAACCTCGTACCCATGGCCTCTTGCAACTTCTTCCAAAACCTTGAAGTAAATCTCGGATCTCTATCCGATATAATAGACATAGGCACACCATGCAATCCCACTATCTCTGCTACAGACAACTCAGCTAGCTTATCCAGTGAATAATCAACACGTATTGGGATAAAGTGAGCCGACTTCGTCAGTCTATCCACAATAACCCACACAGCATCTTTCTTTTTTGGAGTCATCGGCAACCCCGTCACAAAATCCATGGTAATTCGATCCCACTTCCATCAGGTACCATCACTGGCTGAAGTAATCCCGAAGGCACTTGATGTTCATCTTTCACTTGTTGACAAAGCAAACACTTTGTCACAAATTCTGAAATATCTCTTTTCATACCTGGCCACCAATATAACTTCTTCAAGTCATTGTACATTTTCGTACTGCCCGGATGTACTGACAAACATCCACTATGGGCCTCATGCAAAGCCTTTCGAATCAACTCCTCATCTTTAGGTACACAAATTCTGTCATGGTACAATAAACTTCCTTTTTCGTCCAAATCTCATAATCTTCTTCCACGGAGACACTTTCAAAAACACTTTGTCACCCACCTCAAACTCGATTTCTATTCTTTTCAAATCCGCGTACGACTTCTGTCGGTCCGAAGCATCTTTCAGACTATTACGGATTACTCTCACTTTTTCCTCGGTTTCTTTCACCAGATCGACCCCATGGATCCGCTTTTCACTAAGCTAGGTCCAATTCAATGGAGTTCGACACTTATGACCATACAAAGCTTCATACAGTGCCATCTGTATACTGAACTGAAAACTGTTGTTGTAGGCAAATTCAGCCAAAAGTAGATTTCTCTCCCAACTACCCTCAAATTCTAACACACAACATCGGAGCATATCCTTAAGAACTTGAATCACTCTTTCAGATTGACCATCAGTTTACGGATGGAACGCAGTACTGAAATTTAACCTCGTACCCATGGCCTCTTGCAACTTCTTCCAAAACCTTGAAGTAAATCTCAGATCTCTATCCGATATAATAGACATAGGCACACCATGCAATCCCACTATCTCTACTACATACAACTCAGCTAGCTTATCCAGTGAATAATCAACACGTATTGGGATAAAGTGAGCCGACTACGTCAGTCTATCCACAATAACCCACACAGCATCTTTCTTTTTTGAAGTCATCGGCAACCCCGTCACAAAATCCATAGTAATTCGATCCCACTTCCATTCGGGTACCATCACTGGTTGAAGCAATCCCGAAGGCACTTGATGTTCAGCTTTCACTTGTTGACAAATCAAACACTTTGTCACAAATTCTGAAATATCTCTTTTCATACCTGGCCACCAATATAACTTCTTCAAGTCATTGTACATTTTCGTACTGCGCGGATGTACTGACAAACATCCACTGTGGGCCTCATGCAAAACCTTTCGAATCAACTCCTCATCTTTAGGTACAAAAATTCTGTCATGGTACAATAAACTTCCCTTTTCGTCCAAATCTCATAATCTTCTTCCACGGAGACACTTTCAAAAACACTTTGTCACCCACCTCAAACTCGATTTCTTTTCTTTTCAAATCCGCGTACGACTTCTGTCGGTTTGAAGCAGCTTTTAGACTATTACAGATTACTCTCACTTTTTCCTCAGTTTCTTTCACTAGATCGACCCCATGGATCTGCTTTTCACTAAGCTGGGTCTAATACAATGGAGTCCGACACTTACGACCATACAAAGCTTCATACGGTGCCATCTATATACTCAACTGATAACTTTTGTTATAGGCAAATTCGACCAAAGGTAGATATCTCTCCCAACTACCCTCGAATTCTAACACACAGTATCGGAGCATATCCTTAAGAACTTGAATCACTCTTTCAGACTGACCATCAGTTTGCAGATGGAACGCAGTACTGAAATTTAACCTCGTACCCATGGCCTCTTACAACTTCTTCCAAAACCTTGAAGTAAATCTCGGATCTCTATCCGATATAATAGACATAGGCACACCATGCAATCTCACTATCTCTGCTAGATACAACTCAGCTAGTTTATCCAGTGAATAATCAACATGTATTGGGATAAAGTGAGCCGACTTCATCAGTCTATCCACAACAACCCACACAGCATCTTTCTTTTTCGGAGTCATCGGCAACCCCGTCACAAAATCCATGATAATTCGATCCCACTTCCATTCGGGTACCATCACTGGCTGAAGCAATCCCGAAAGCACTTGATGTTCAGCTTTCACTTGTTGACAAATCAAACACTTTGTCACAAATTCTGAAATATCTCTTTTCATACCTGGCCACCAATATAACTTCTTCAAGTCATTGTACATTTTCGTACTGCCCGGATGTACTGATAAACATCCACTGTGGGCCTCATGCAAAACCTTTCGAATCAACTCCTCATCTTTAGGTACAAAAATTCTGTCATGGTACAATAAACAACCATTCGAACCCACTCGAAAATCAGAATCACTTTAAGATCCGCACTTAGCTCTCTTAGCTCGCATCTCACTGTCATTCCTCTGAGCCTCGCATATCTGTTGAACAAATAGTGGCTTAGCTCTCAACTCTGCCAAAATAGCACCATCATCAGCTAATGCTAAACTCGTACTCATAACTCTTGGAGCATACAAGGATTTCCTACTCAGGGCATCCGCAACCACATTCACTTTTCCCGGGTGGTAATCAATGACTAACTCATAGTCTTTCAACAAATCAAGCCACCGCCTCTGTCTCAAATTCAGATCCTTCTGATCCATCAAATATCTGAAACTCTTGTGATCCGTAAAGATTCGGCACTTCTCACCATATAAGTAATGTCGCCAAATCTTTAACGCGAAAACAATCGCAGCCAACTCCAAGTCATGAGTCAGATAATTCTTTTCGTGTGGTTTTAACTGTCTGGAGGCGTAAGCGACCACCTTACCCTCTTGCATCAACACGAAATCGAGACCATTAAACGACGCATCACTGTAAACACGAACTCTTTTCCCAATTCTGGTTGAACCAAAATCGGTGCTTCAGTCAACAATATTTTCAGTCTCTCGAAACTCTGTTGACATGTCTCAGTCCATTCAAACTTGACATCTTTGTGCAATAGTTTCGTCATCGGGGTAGCAACCACAGAGAACCCCTTTACGAAATGTCTATAATATCCCGCTAATCCTAGGAAATTTCTAACTTTTGTCACATTCCTCGGTGGTTTCCAATCCACAACAGCTGATACCTTACTCGGGTCAACTCTGACACCATTACCCGACACAATGTGTCCCAAGAATCCTACCTCTCTGAGCCAAAACTCGCTCTGGCTAAACTACTTATCTCTTAAAGTTTGCAAGACAATTCTTAAATGCTCTTCATGGTCATTCTCATCCCGAGAATAGATCAATATGTCGTTAATGAAGACAACTACAAACTTATCCACATACGGTCTGAAAACAAGGTTCATCGATCCATAAAAATCGTAGGTGCATTTGTTAAACCAAACAGCATGACTAAAAACTCGTAATGGCCATACCTTGTTCGAAATGCAGTTTTCAACACATCTTGTTCTTTCACTCTCAACTGATAGTAACCAGACCTCAGGTCTATCTTGGAGAACACTGTAGCTCATTTCATTTGATCAAAAAGATCATATATCCTTGGTAAATGATACTTATTCTTCACTGTCACCTTATTGAGTTGCATATAGTCTATGCACAGCCTCATAGACCCATCTTTCTTCTTCACAAATAATACTAGAGCACCCCACGGTGAGTAGCTCGGTCTTACAAAACCCTTATCTGTCAACTCTTGCAACTGAACTCTTAGTTCTTTCAACTCCAAATGTGCCATTCTATATGGAGCAATTGAAATAGGTGCCGTTCCCAGAACTAACTCAATCCCAAACTCGACCTCTCTCACTAGAGGTAATCCGGGTAACTCTTCCGGGAATACATCTGGATACTCACATACTATCAGCACTATTTCAAACTTTACTCCAATCTCTTGAGTATTCAACACAAAAGCGAGATAGGACTCACATCCTTTTCTCAAACATTTATCAGCCACTAAAAAAGAAATCGTCATTGGTAGACTATCTGATCCACCTGACTCAACCCGAACAACATCTCCACTCTCACAAATCAATTCAATAAACTTACTACCACAGTTCACTAAGACACTATGGGTAGTCAACCAATCCATACCTAGGATTAAATCAAACTCATCAAACGGCAACAACATCAGATTTGCCAAAAAATAATGACCTCTAATTGTCAAAGGACAACTCTTACACACCTTGTCCACTAACACATGCTTTCTTAACGGGTTTGACACCATAACCACAATATCTGTAGACTCAACGGTCATACTCAAACTGGATGCCAATTTCATGCAAATATAAGAGTGAGTAGACCCTGGATCTATTAAAGCAATAAAAAAGGTGTCATAAAGAGAAAAAGTACCCGTTATCACATCTGGGGAGGATGCCTCTTCGCGAGCGCGAATAGCATATGTCCTCGTAGGTGCCCGACCCTCTGGTCTCACAATAGAGTCTCTGGACGCACCTCTACCACTAACCCCACCTCTTGGGTTTCTTGGTGGTCTACCCCTTGTAGGCACATCACTTGGTCTCATCTCTTGCTTCTCTTCCTTATCATCCCTCTCGGGGCAGTTTCAGATAAAATGGTCGGGGGAACTATACTTATAACATTTTTGACTATTTCCCCAACATGCTCCAGTGTGATACCTACCACAACTTGGACACTTCGGTTTACTCTTCGTATTGCCCACACTTTCCATTGAGGTAGCTTGGACTTTCGAACCCGAACGAGTATTGCCCAAGTCTCGATGCGAATAACCCACTGGTACTGTCGTCTGAGGATTTACTTCCTTGGACCTTTTCGACTGGGCTTAATACGACTTGCCCATCGGCCTCTTTCTCTCATCTTGGGCTTTACTCACAGCCCTTCTCTTTTCTGTACTCAACTCTTCGGCCTTACTTGCCCTTTCAACTAACACCACAAACTCTTTCAACTCCAAAATACCCACTAGGAGTTTGATGTCCTCATTCAATCAATCTTCGAACCTTTTTACACAAGATGGTCTCTGTCGACACACATTCTTGAGCGTATTTACTGAGCCTAACAAACTCATGCTCATATTTCGCTACCGTCATTCTTCCTTGCTTCAACTCAAGGAATTCTTTTCTCTTTCGATCAGTAAACCGTTGGCTTATATACTTCTTCCGGAACTCTTCCAGAAAGAAGTCCTACATCACCCGCTCTTTTGGGGCCACTAACGTTAATGTCTTCCGCCAATGGTATGCGGAATCTCTTAGCAAGCATACGACACATTTCAAACTCTCCTCTGGTGTATATGAGAGTTCATCAAGCACTCTCATCGAGTTCTCTAACCAGAACTCTGCCCTCTCAGGGTCATCATCTGCTTTAGCTCTAAACTCCTCAGCCCCGTGCTTCCTAATCTTATCCACCGGGGGTTTCGATATCCTCACTACATCAATACCTTGAGGAGCCACAAGATTTGGCTGAGGTATAGGAGAAGGTGGAGGAGGTTGAGCATTAGGGTTCGCTCGAACATAGTCCGAGTACCAATTACTCATCATCTGGAGAACGGCTTCCCGTGCCTCTTCCCCTTGACCCCTAGCCTCGGGTCCACTTTGTACAGGCACGGTTCCTTGCGCAAGAGCCAGCGTATTACTAGCTGCTTCATCAGCAGTAGATTGATCGGGATCCATATACTATATGAAACAAGATTTAAAATCATTAGAAACCACCACACTATAATTGTACACTTATGGCATGTATAGCTAGACTCTTACACCCGCTATGGTAATCGTAGAACCGACTAAACCATAGCTTTGATACCACTAAATGTAACACCCCTTACCCGGATTTTACGCTGAAACTGGGCCCGAGGCGTTATTGTATTAAAACTACATGATTGCCCCTTAGGCTCATCGACTACTCTTTTAAGTCACCTTAACGACCTCATTCTCGACTTACAAGGCCTCACTCATACACACGAGGGCTCTCGAGGCTATACCGGAACTTTTTTTTTTAAATCTTAAAATTTTTCTCTTTTATACTAGGCTCACACGCCCGTGCAAGATGAGACACGCCCTTGTATAGACACGCACGCCCATGCCTTCCAACCGTGGTGAACACTGACTATCTACCCACGGCCTCCAAGCCTAGTCACACGCCCGTGTGCCTAGCCCGTGGCCAACACTGATTAACTCACACGGCATAGGCACACGCCCGTGTGACTAGTTCGTGGTCTATTTTGACTTAATATGCCAACATGCAGGGGACACACGGCCAAGTCACACGTCAGTGGACTGACCGTGTGTCACACATGGTCTAGACACACGCTCATGTGTCTATCCACATGGACAAGAACAAAGCTATATGCCAAGTTCTTTTCACCCCTTTAGCATACATAACATGTACTCATTCAACACATCCATAACCAACTCATAATGAAGTGCAATTTCACATGGATAATTACATCTTTTCATATAATAAAGTAGCCAACAACTATGGCATTATACAAAATAGATTATCCAACTATGGGCTAACACATCTTAGCCATTTACAACAAAATTAACTAACTTTTCTAGCCCATATACATGCCATATACAAAACTTTGAGTGTCATGTACCAGAGTGTGATGATAGCATGGGTGATTCTCCAATTGATCCTCATATCTTGAGTCAACTATATTGCTCGATAAGACAAGGGAAAAGAAAGAGAGTAAGCTTTGAGCTTAGTAAGTTTACACATAAACAATTAAGCATCATAGTATAAGCTAAACAACAATTAGCATTATACTAACATATAATACATAACTATGCTTACTCTTTCTATCCCTTACCACATCTCCAACACATCATGAGTCATATACTCATAACCATTTAAATGCACCCCTGTATTCAATGTCACAATTATACAGTATACAACACAACATCATTCCTCGATAATTCATCCACACAGCTAATTAACTCAATAATACAACCACGCAGCTAATCCACACAGCTAATCCACAAAGCTAATTTCTTAGTGGTTTCGCACTTAGCCCACCACAATCAATTATAAGGTAGTATCACACTTAGCCTACCTCAAAGGTAATCATAGTGGTTTCGCACATAGCCCACTAGACGATATACCTAACGATAGCATCACACATAGCCAGCTCATCGTCAATATGCATTAGGATGGTATTGCACTTAGCCTACCATTTAGCATTATCACTACACACTCTCATATCTACTTACTCAATCATTCATCCATTCACAATATCTACCACATTCATTCCACATAGGTTCTGAAACGTGCTACACACCAGCTAGCATTAACAAATTGTAAGTATGAATGCATTGTTTATGCATAAACTTACCTCGGTACTCAAAGTGTAGAAACGTGTAATTTAGTCCACCACTTTGCTCTTTCCTCGATTTAGATCCGGGCTTCATCTTTCTTGATCTATAATGAATAAATCAACTTATTCAATACACACATTAACTAAATTGACCCACATCTCATACTTTAGCAAAATTACATTTTGCCCCTGAAACTTCTCATATTTACACTTTTGCCCCAAGGCTCATAAAGTGATTTTTATTCAACTTTCTAGCCTTTCATGTTTAGCCAAATCACTTACTCAACTAAAGCATTCATCAATTCTCATTAAATCATACATGTATGACCAAACTCAAGACTTTCACAAACAAGTCCCTACATGCATTTTTCATGGAAAATCACTTAGCAAAAGATGTTTCTACTACATCAAGCTTTCATATTCTTCCATAAAACATCAAAATACACATGCATGTCATACATGGGTACATTTTTGAACATCCATTATAGCTCATCAAATAGCTAAAAATAGCTTACTCATGCTACTAGGACTTCAAAAATACGAAGAATATCAAAAACGAGGCTTAGATGCACTTACTAGCAAGCTTGAAATATTTGAAGAACCCTAATAATGGCTCTTGAAAATTTCAGCAGCTTTGGAGAAGAAGATGAGTGCATTTTGTCATCTTTTCTCCTATTTTAATCATTTATTAGCCAAATAATCAAAATGCCCTTTTTGATAAATTTCTTATTTTAACTCATCCATGCCCAATTTTGTCCAAAAACTAAAAATTGGGAAAATTACTCATTAAGGACCTCTAATTAATATTCTAAAGCTATTTCACACAAATAACTTCTAGAATCTCATATGTTGCAATTGCAATTTAGTCCTTTTGGACAATTTAATCGTAATTTCACAAAATTGCTTCATGAAACTTTCACACTAGCATGCATACATAGCATAAACCTCAAAAACTCATACATATACCTCAGATTTGTGGTCTTGCACCACTATTTTGACTAGGCCCTAAACCGGGATGTTACAAAACTTCTTATCATTTATTCTAGAATTAAGAAGTGAACCGTAAACTGTAGATTTTTAACAAATATATTAAAGACTGACATTCCAAATGCCTTGACAATTTCAGGAACTTATATCTCATTTCCATTCCAACATCATCACTAACTGTAACAATTCTAAAGGTACTTGATGTTCGGTTTTACCTTGTTGACAAATCAAACATCTGGATATAAAGTCAGAAATCTCACGTTTCATACCCGACCATCGATACATTTGTCTCAAATCACTGTACATTTTATTTTTCCCCAATAAAAAAACAAGTTACCTCTGTGAGCTTTGTCCAAAAATTTTCTGTATAAGTTCTGGATTCTTCGGTACACAATTTCTACATCAGAATAATAAACAGTCATCAAATTTGACCTAAAATTTAGAATCAGAAGTCGACTCACACTGTACTCGTTTAGCTCACAATTCCCTATCATATTTTTGAGCTTCTCAAATTTGTAATAAAAACATCGATTTAACTTTTAACTCAGCTAGGATCAAACTATCATCAGACAAGATTAATCGTGTAAGCCTCGTTCACAAGGTAAACAAAATTCTCCATTCAAGCCTCTACAACTATATTTGCTTTTCTCCAAGGTTAATCAATAACTACTCATAATCTTTCAATAGTTCGCGGCATCTCCGCTATCTCAGATTCAGATCTCTCTGTGACATCAGATATTTTAAACTCTTGTGATCATTAATCACGTGACATATTTCACTGAACAAAAGATGTCGCTAGGTTCTCAATGTAATCTGTTCAATGACACATTGCTGAAAACCACGAATTCTTTACCCGATTCAGACCGAACCAGAACTAGTGCTTCCGTTAACAATACTTTCGCTGTTTAAAATTTGCTAACATGTATTAGACCATTCAAACTTCACAAACGCGATAACTTCATTAATCAGGACAACTGTAACTCATAATAACTTCTTTCAATTAGAAATAATCTAATAGATATATGTTTTTGTATCATGTCTTCTAGAATATGAATTCTTCATTCAAACTGTTCACCTATGTACCCGTGAATGTAGGAAATTTATTTCCATGTCTGAAGATAAACTTAAATGCATATAACTCAAAATAATTTTCAACTAAATAACCGCTCTATTCGAAATAATTGAGTCGATCTTCAACTATCAAACAATAATATTTTAAAGTAATCTCTTCTTTGTGTTGTTAGAGTAACTCAAACATACAATCCTTCATAATTCAACATGCTAGTCAAGATCTTTACAGACTGCATTAGCTCAATGAAACATAATATCCCGATTTAACTCATTGACCTTAATCAAGCTTACTTGAGAAAAAAAAACCATTATACAAATTTGAGCTTTGAGCTTCCAATGTCTATACTTTTACAGATGTCAATCCCTTTCACAGAAACTAGAAAAACCTGAGATCAGCATCACCATGCTCCCATGATCAAACTAGAAATTATAACCGTAATAAATATAATTATTTCCGATCATTGAGTACCTTTACAGATGAGACATGTTTGATAAATTAAATAGTAAGAACAATAAGAAAATTGAGATAATGAAAGCCAAGATGTGAGACCATCTGAATTTTTGAGAACTCAACCCATATTGAATAATAAAGATCTTAATGGTTCCTCGGAGAAAAACCAGGAGAAAAACATTTCTCATACGAACAGAAATTAGTTGTGACGGTGACAATATATTTTCTATATATATATATAAAACAAAACAAAAACCAGTAGAAACAGAATAATAGCCTCATATAAATTTCACCGTCAACTTTTATTTCAAACATAATAGAATATAATCCCAAAAAAAGGATAAAGAAATGCTGATCATAAACCAACCAGACCAACAGTGCTTTCGTCTAACATTATAGTTAGCTAGCTTTCTCATACAATAAGAATTTCATCTAAAAACGAACAGATATATATACCTCTAAAAATAAATGAACACATAGAATACTCGGAAGAGATCGTCATAATCTATTCAACTATAATTGTTGTACTCAGATATCTTTATAACTCAAATATTATTCCACTGATTATTAGAGTCATCCCTACTTTTACATTATTCCATTTACTAACGAAAATTAATTCAACAGAAGTTTCAGTTAATACATTCTATAGACATCATACTTGAATAAGTCGATTAGTCGAGATTAATTTCTTCTTTAAAAGCGACAATACGTAATCCGAATGATCTTTTGAAAAATCGAATATCCCTTCTAGATCTTTCCTTACTCGATAACCCATTCTCAGCTCTGACTGCATTATTAATCATTCGGCCACTGAACACTTTGGTTTCACACTTGCGAGCTTATTAAATCTAAATCTTGTGGATTTCATTGTACCATACTATACTGGTAAGGAGGTGAAGATTGTAAAGCCTCTAAATTTAACTCTCATATATACATACATATAACATGATATTTATTATCAACACAATATTATGAACTTTTGTCCATACCTTTATGAGTTTCAACTCATCATAAATATATCTTTACTCAAATACTTGAGTATCAATTCTAATACCAGCGGAATTAGCTCGGTTGGGATCCATTTACTAAATGAAAACACAATTTAAATTGTCAAAAGTCATCACACTATCACAAATTATATATGGCATGTATAGTTAGACTCTCATACACGCTACATTAGTTCGAGAATTGACTAAGCTGTAGCTCTGATACCACTAAATGTAACACTCCTTACCCGTATTCAACGTGGAATAGGGTACGAGGCATTACTGGACTTACAACACAAGCATTCACACAATTCCAATTCATAAAATTGCGTCCAAATTTAAAACCATTCAGAATCAATCATAAAGTCCTTAATGCGAGCCTATGAGGCCCAAAACATGCTTTAGTAGTGGTTCGAGACTAAACCGAGAACTTTAGAAATTTTTACAAAACTTAGAAAATTTTTACTATAAACAAGGGTTACACGCCCGTGTGGTTTTGGGACATGCCCGTGTGGGCAGGCCGTGTGGTCATACGTCCGTGTCCCGACCCCATGTAACTCTCAGTTTGTAACTCATGAACAAATTGAAGTCACACGGCCAAGTCACATTCCTGTGTGCTAGGCCGTGTGGTTGATTTAATTTCATGATTATTCATAAAATAGGTGCAGACTTCACACGCTTGGACACACGCCCGTGCCTGAGGCCATGTCCCTCACATGGTTGAGACACACTCCCCTGTCTCTGATCGTGTGCTCAATAATGAGCATTCTGTTTCTTAAAATTTAGATGCAGGGGACACACTGCCGGAACACACGCCTGTGGGACACACGCCTGTGGGACACACGCCCATGTGTCTACCCGTGTGGACAAAATAAAGGCTATTTACCAAGCCATTTTCCACCCTTATTCACACATCCACAAATTCAAAGGCACAAAATATAACATACTTAGTTAACCAAAACATCCACAATTATGACCAACACATGCCAACACAATATCAACATCCATCATACTCACAACAATTGGTAAGCCACAATTGACTGCTTTCAAGATACCTAATTGTACATTACTTTATCATCTCTTCAATAGACCATATTGCCAAACATTTCACATTCATGTCATAAATCACATTTTCATCATTCACCAAGCATACCATGACCATATCACCAAAGACATTGGCACATATATATATACTTAGGTTTACAACTATGATAGCCCAAATAAGCCAATCTACATGGCCATATATCAAAACAAGCCATTGACAATCACAAGCCAACACATTAGCTACAATCACAATGACACATATAAAAAAATGACTAAGTCCCTATAGATGCCACATACTCCAAATGTTAAGCTCATTAATACCCAAAATAATCGTTTGATAGTGTGATGCGAACTCCGACGATCTTCGATCCCAAGCTAGCTTGGTGACACTATAAGATAAGGGAAAGAAAATGGGGGTAAGCTATATAGCTTAGTAAGTTCATATGCAAACAATACAAAACATTATTCATACATCTAACATATAAGTAACTTAACATATATTAACATAAATGTAACAGCCTGATTTAGGGGCTAGTCGAAATAGTGGTCTCAGGACCACTAATCCGAGGTCAGAGAAATTATTTTAATTTTATTTTATGAGTTATAGCATGATTATTAGGGTGCATGAAAATTTTGGTACTTTAATTTTAGCGATTTCATGCTCAATCACGAAAAAGGACTAAATCGCATAAAGTGCAAAAGTTATATTTTATTTGCTAAAGGTGCCAGATAGCCATAGAATATTAATTGGAGGTCTTTAAAGTGCAAATAGGCCATGGGGGGAGTGATGGCCGGCCATGGGGGACAAAGAATAGACTTTGTCATTTGGTTAGGTGAAATTTGGTGATAAGAAATTATTTTTATCATAAAATAAAGAAAAGAAAATATCACCTTTTCTCTCCATCTTCTCTCCACCGAAAATGAGCAGAAAAAATGGGGGTTGAGAACTCAAAATTTCAGCCAAGCTTTCCTCCTTGCAAGTAAGTGATTTTGGTGACCTTTCTTGAAATTTTTTGTACTTTTGGAACCCCTAAAGCTTAAGCTAACTAATGAGGGGACTATTTTGCAAAATGGTTAAGGGGTCTAGGGTCTTTCCATGAGAGCAATTAAGTTGTTTGCTACATTTTTATGGAAGGAAATGAGTCTTAGTTGTGAAGTGAACAACTTTTGTTAAAGGTGTTACCATGAAAACACCTAAAAGGACCTTTTTGTAAAAGTTGTGAAATGGATGGCAAAATGTGTGTAATAGTTAAAATCTTGAGTTGCTATAGGAAGGAATCTGAATCGGATAGGCTTTTTAACAAAGAAATTGGATGAAAATCGATATACGAGCCTAGGGGCAAAATCGTAATTTTGCCAAAGTCTAAGGGTAAAATGGTAATTTTGCCAAAGTAGGAATTTTGAAATTTATTGATTAGTGTGGTGATTAAATGGGTATATTTTATTGTTATAGATCAAAGCAAATGAGATTCGGACCTAGAACGAGAGAAAAGAGAAACGTGGACAAATAGGTTCCTTTTTACCCTTTTTGGTATCGAGGTAAGTTCGTGTGCAAATAATGCAATCTTATGTAAGGTATTTAATATTTCAATGTTTAATGGATTGTATATTGTCTTTATGAATATATATTCAATACATTTTGACGAGATGTCAAGAAATGAAAATCTCCAATTGAGCTTAAGTATAAAATAGAAGGTAAATATCATAATACTACGATAATTAAGGTCCAGTGTAAGACAATATTTGGAATATGGCCTCGGTGTGAGATTTCGTATAAGACCATGTCAGAAACATGGCATCAATATGATATTTCATGTAAGACCCTACCGGGGATATGATGTTGATATAGTACTAAATGTATGAGACTCGAGAGCATCTTTTAGCATTTTGAATAATTCAACAGTTATGTTGAAAATGAGAAAGTATGTGGACATGTCATGAGAGGTAGAGGTATGTGCCCAGAACTCATTTGAAGTGAATTCGGTAAGTGATGAACCTATGGTAAGTTCATGTGTAAACGATGCCTCTTGATTGCATATGTTATACTTATTAACGCATTGTGTGAATACGAATGATTATTGTAGATGAGCATTTGAAATAGAAAAATAAATGTAGATAGATATCTGTGAATGTGTAATTAAATGTTGGGCTGTGTGCGATACCACCTTAATATTTATTTACGATGGGCTGTGTGCGATACCATCGTATTTATTATTAATGGTGGGCTTTGTGTGATACCACCTTATTGTTGTTATCAATGGGCTATGTGCGATACCGTCATGTTTAGTATTAATGGTGGGCTGTGTGTGATACCACCTTATTTATTATTATTTCGAGGTGATTTCGAGAAACTTGACTAAGTAAAATTCTGCATGTCGCTTTGTGGTGATAAATGCAGGGTATAAATGCTAGTAAAGGTGAACAATGTTTTACGCTATGTATTTGTAATGTGTGAAGGTTTGGAATGAGTAAGCATTACGAATGATTGAATGAGTAATAATGAGCTTATATGTAAATCTCATTATAATACCTTTGTGGTGGAGTAAAGTAAATGAATGTCAATAGTTTATCTATATTTTCATATGAACTTACTAAGCGTTATTGCTTACTCCTCTTCCTTTCCTATCTCTTATAGGTTAACTTAACTAGCTCCAGTTGGAGAACGCCAGAGATGTTTTCACACTATCGAGCAGTCACTTGGGCATAAGGTTTCAAGTCTTCTTGAGATATTGCATGTATAGGGATCTTACTTATGTTTAATATAGTCATAGTTAAAGTAGCCAAATGTGTTGGCCTAAAATAGTTTATGGTTCAGTTTTGTATAGCCATGGATGATGGCTTATGTAGATTGTAGTTGTGCTAGTAATAGTTCCCCCTCGTATATGGGAAGATTGTTGGGTTTTCATGGTTCAAATGTAAAAAATTCAAGTGTTATAATTGATGATTTCAGAATGATATGTGATGATGTGTGAATGTGTGCAAGTGAGGGTGGCTAAATGGCTTAGAAAATAGCCTTGAATTGGTCCACACGGGTAGACACACGGGCGTGTGTCAAGGCCGTGTGTGACACACGGTCAGTCCCATGGGTGTGTGACTGGGCCGTGTGCCTCCTATATATGAATGTTGCAAGTCAGTATCAACCACGGGCCAGACACACGGGCGTGTGCCTAGGCCGTGTGCCCCTTATAAGGTTGCTGACATCATAAACCGAATACCCAGGTTTTCTCACACGAGTGAGGACATGGGCATGCCTAGGCCGTGTGGAGGACATGGGCCAAAGACACGGGCGTGTGCCCGGCCGTGTGAAAACCCCTGTAGGTTCAAAGTAAAAATAAATTCCACATGGCCTAGGGATATGGGCGTGTGTGACCACACGGCCTTCCCACACAGGCGTGTTCCATTTCACACAGGCGTGTTCCATTTCACACAGGCGTGTGGCCCCTGTTTAGGCAAAATTTTTCTAAGTGTGTGAAAGTTTCTGGTTAAATTTTGAGACATTCCGAATGTATGTTTAAGGCCTCATAGGCCCATGATAAGGATGTTATGCATATGTATGAGAAGTCTTAAGTTGGGAATGAACTTTTAAACCCAAAGTTGTATGTTCAAGCAAGTTAAGTCTGGTAATGCCTCGTACTCTGTTCAGGCGTTGAATACGAGTAAGGGGTGTTACAATAAATGTCATTAAAACTTCATAAATACAACTTACTCAATCACATTCTTACCAATAACTCATCATATTAATACCATAACATATATCAACATAAATGACATTAAATTGCATGAGCATAACTTACTCAATCACATTCTTACTAATAACTCGCCATATGAATAACATAACATATATCAACATAAATGTCATTAAACTTCATGAGCATAACTTAATCACATTCTTACCAATAACTCATCATATGAATAACATAACATATATCAACATAAATGTCATTAAACTTCATGAGCATAACTTACTCAATCATATTCTTACCAATAACTCATCATATGAATAACATAACATATATCAACATAAATGTCATTAAACTTCATGAGCATAACTTACTCAATCACATTCTCACCAATAGCTCATCATATACTGAATCCATTTTCCTTTGAGTTTTCTGTACATACATGTACCATCTCATAACATATTCACATACTTTCTCATCTTTGACATACCTGTTGAACCACTTCGAATACTATCAGATACACGGAAAACTTTGCACATAAGTGCCACATATGTAACTAAAGCTACTACCAATCTCATAACATACATAGGCTCGCTTTCGAGCTATCCACGGGCCTGCTCACACAAGCTGTTAGGTATCCGCAACATACGACGGTATACCAAGCCACCAGTAGGACGTACACGACCAGCACCCGGGACACATAAATCACCTAATTACATATTCACATGGGTTCCTAGTAACATGTCACTTGTATCCTAATCTATTCCTAAGGTTCAACCGGGATTTTCTCATTTACCGAAACTTCGTCAATTACAACCATAGAGTCGAATATACAATTCATGCAATATCAAAACATATTAAATACCATTGTAACGTTGCATTATTAACATACGAACTTACATCGGTAGAAAAATAGCAGAAATAGACCTAATCATCAAACACATTGTTTTCCCCCCGATCTTGGTCCGAACCTCATTTTTCTTGATCTATAATACCATAGTTAACTCATTCAATCACCACATTATTCAATTCAGCCCAAAAGTCACATTATGGAAAATTTACATTTTTGCCCTAAACTTTTAACATTTTACACTTTTAGTCCCTAGGCTCATAAAATGAATTTCATTCAATTTCTTAAAAACCCAAGCCTAGCCGAACCATTTTCATACTCATAACAACCCACATTTCTCATTTATTCACATTTTTTCTACTCATTTTATAGACTTTTACAACTAAGTCCCTATTTGTCGTTTTTACCGAAAATCACTTAAAAAAGCCGCTTAACAAACAAAAAACATGCATGTTATATCATCAAACATCAAAATACACACATATTTAACATGGGTAAAATTTTAGACTTCAATCCCTCTTCAAATTAGTCCTTGGAAAGGCTAGATTAGGTTGAGACAACTTCAAAAAAATAAAAATCATGAAAAACGGGGCAAGAGCGGACTTACAATTGAGCTTGGAAGCTTGGAAAACCCTACCTATAGTTTCCTTTGGCACATTCAGCCATGGGGGGATGAAAATAGAAAGATGAAACATCTTTTATTTGTTTTATATAGTCTTTATTAACCAATTGACTAAAATGCCCTTAATGAAAAACTTTAAAATTTCACCATTTTTGTCCACTCTAAAGTATTATGGTCTAATTACCATTTAAGGACCTCCAATTTGGATCTCATAGCATTTAAACTCCTCTAGCTTCCAGAACACATATTTTGCATTTATTACAATTTAATCCTTCTAGCTAAATTGAGTGCTCAAACGTTAAAATTTCTGAACGAAATTTTCAAGAAATTATTCCATAAAACTGTAGACCATAAAATAATAATAAAAATAAATTTTTCTTCGTCAGATTTGTGGTCTCGAAACCACTATTCTGACTAGACCCAAAATCGAGCTGTTACAAATGTTGTATGGTGGTGATGTGACATCATATGATGTAAGAGATGGGTGACAGATTTCTTGACAATATGACGGGCTTTCTACTAGAGGCGACTCGAGTGACCCCTAGACTAATGGTGAACAATATGTTGGAGGAGGCGTGTTGGTGGACTTGGTTAAGACCAGTGAAGGTGGTTGGTTGGTGAGGATACCTACGAAGGTTTTCTACACAACAACTCCCTATGTTCCAAAATTTTAGCAAAATTGTTAATGTAAAAATTATGGACTCAAGGTAATGCTTGCGAACCAAATTTGAGAATGATACGTTGAAACATAAGATTATCTTGGAAATGTAAGATGACTTGAACCAAGCACTCTTAAATAGTAAAAAAAAGGTCTTTATTTCTAACTTGATTAACAATTTATTAGGGGTGTGCATACTTCTATTAAAATCTAATTAACTCACCATATTGAACTAGTTTAGTTAATTTGTTGATGACCATCTATAAACGTGTTATCGTTTATAGTAAAAATATCACACCAAAAATATAAGAAATTAAATTGACGGTGTCTGCAAGTATACGGGTCAAATTGTAATATAGTATATGTGTTTACAACGAAACACAATAAGTATTTCAAGGATCGTACCCAAGGGAGGATGGAACAAATCTATAGAAAATCTAGTATTAATTAAATCCTATATTACAACAAATAATAAAAGTGATTAATAAGATAAATTAAATAATTAAAATAAATAAACAAGAAAATAGACAAACGACTAAATTGATAAAACCAATCAGGAAGATTAACTTGCTTTAGGATTTGTAATCAACTTTGAATTAGGGTTTTAGGGTGGATTAACTACCAATTAACCAATTATTACCTTCCGGCATCTAACTGACTAATCGATTGGTTGATACTCGCTTATCTCTCGACCTCACTTTGTCAACTAGGATAAACTACGATTTACTCAGTTAAACTTATCTCTCGATCTCGTTTAACTTATGATTACTTCCTAAAGCTGTCAAGCCTAAGGTTTAGGAACGTGTAATCTAAACCAACTAATCCTCTTAGAAAACCTTAAATCCTTCGTTAATCATGTCTTCACCCATTCGTTAATCTCCCCTAACGGATTTATCCATTCGCGTTCTTCTTAATTTTAATCTCAATTGAATAAAACATGTAAAGAACAAAATTAAATCGAAAGAGAAAAGAGATTAGATTAATCACGAATTTGATGTTGATTGAAGAACGGAGTAGTAAATCTATCGATCAGAATAATGAATATCGTCACTTCCAAAGGTAAATAACTGAAATACTTCAATATTATAAAAGAACTCTTGGACCGGAATCAATTCCAAGAGGAAAGAACTTAGAGTTTATGAAATCCGAAAGAAAACTAAGTTTAATCATACTCTTAAACTACGAGGTGTTTTGAAGGCATCAAAGATGACCTAGTTACATCAAACCCCTAAGGTCTTATTTATAGGAGTGTTGGCAACCCAAATTAGGTTTTTGGAACTTCTTAGGTCTTCGTATAAAGTCGATTGTATGGACAAAAATAACCTCGAAAGACTTGGGCAGCATGTTGATCTATTTGGTGCTATACAAGGTCTATGGCGTGACACGACATGTGATTCATGCCTTGTATGGTTCGTTTCATGTTTTAATGGCTCAGAAAGCTTGTGCATCACTCGTCCCTTCCTCCCCCGTCAATTGGGCCTATAAATCATCATCTTACACACTCAATTACAAACATTAGCCCTACCTAAGGTTCGTGTCAACCTAATAGGTCACAAGACTCACAAGTTGTGTTAAAACACTTATTTTTATTAACTTTTAATACTAACTACTAAATACCAAAAACATAATAGTAAATAATAAATTGCCTAGAAAACTAGCTCCTTGAGTGTGGAAATAGACCAAAATACATTTGACGGTAGGTCAAATACCCCCACACTTAAGTCTTTGCTTGTCCTTAAGCAAACTAAACAAAAATAAAATAAAAATCCTAAAACAAAGTAAACTGAAAATATGAAATAAACATACAAAGAAAAAAAAATACTCGAGCTAGCTTGAAATTGGATAGAAATATATTAACAAGATAATGTAAATAAACATATAATTCTAGAATGATACATAATTGACTCAAAATTTCTTAAATTAGACGGGTTAGTTCAATAAATTACAAATTAAACAAATAAAAGAATATTAAGCATAGATTTCCATCAAAACAGATATATAAATATACAAGTATGTTCAAATGAATATAAGTGGTAAAAGTATCAACCATTGGCACAATGTTATCCAAGTAAGGTACTACCTAAGTCACATAAGACTTTTTGGCTTGTTACGTTCTACAGCTTAGGTTGGTTTGGAATTCAAAGAAAATGCTCGACAAAACAGCTAATCACAAAAGTAGTTTGACACATTATATTGTTCCCGATTCTCCCCCGAGTATACATATAGCTCACCACCTTATATCCACTTTTCTCACCTTTTTTATCTCTCCTTTTACTAAGGCATCATATAATATTCATGAGTACAATCATCTATGCTCGTATTTTTTTTTCAAACAAACATGAACATACTTTTTTTCCACCTCACTTTACTTTTATTTTTTTCATCGAGATTTTCTCTATTAATATTTTCCTTATTTTTCTACAAGCTCAAGAAATACTATACTCACTATAACACACAATTCATTAGCTCACTTTTTTTTTTTCTTTTCGTTTGAAACCACCCTAATGTATCTACCTAATCCTTCAATATCAATAGTTAGATGTCTAAATTCATGCAAGGACCAAGAAATAAACGATCAAATAGAATATTCTTTACGCTTAGGGTTTCAATTACGGTTAATCAAGAAAATGGATTTAGGCTTCAAAATAGGTAGTAAGGAAAATATTTACTAGATAGCTTTTTGGCTCGAAAAATTGTCTACAAAATAATGCTTTTGGTTATCCCTAGGTAATTCTATACATGGTTTAAATAGGCCAAGTCTATCAATTTCCACAACCTATAATTCAATTAAACATCATGTAATTTATACATCTATTTATCATGCGGTATACTCAACATCTTAAATCTATTCCTAGTCTAAAATTAGAAAATTTAGAATAAATTATTATGAAAATAAATTTATAAATTATTTACAAAATCCTATTAACATGCTCCTAACCAATCACTTTATTTCTACAAGCTCAAGAACATAGAAAATATGCAAAAATAAAAATTTAAAAACTATTAAAAACTAGAAAAATAAAATAACAAAAAAAATTTAAAATTTTTTGTAAGCCACCCCCACACTTTATTTGACACATTGTCCCCAATGTGCAATAAAAATATAAAGGGTAGAGGTTACGTGATTGATGCGATTCGTGCAACTCAATAGGTTGGACTACTCCTTCTTTTGGTTTTAGCTTGCATTAGTAGTGCCGAAAAAAATTGTGGGTTCCTACAAAGAAAAATTAAGACACACAAATATATATAATACTAAATTCTAACTAATTAAATTAAAAACTAAAAATCATCCCAAATAAAATTAAAGTACAAAGTCAAAATTAAAATGTAACAACCCTAACCTGAAACTGTCACCGGAATAGGGCTAGGAGGCATTACCGGACAATCGGAACATTTCACACCCATTTCTCGACACAAAGTCAATCATCAATCAAACATACTCAAATACGAGCATATAGTCCCTTATCTAGGTCTACAAGACCATAAACACGTGTTAGAAAGAGGTCGGGACTAAACTGAACACTTACGAAAGTTTTTATAAATTCAAACATTCTTCAACACTGTTGAGGTCACACGCCCATGCAGTCAGGCCGTGTGCCTCACACGGCTACCAGACACACCATGTGTCCAGGTTGTGTCAAAACAGAGCATACATACTGACTTATCCCTACGGCCACTAGACACGCCCGTATGCCATGGCCGTGTGAAATTAGGCTAGCTACTGACTTGGCCGCACAGCCACCATGCACGTCCGTGGGCCTCGGCCATGTACCCTGTCCAGACACACCTAGAAGTGATCCTTAAACCACACGGCAGAGACACACGCCCGTGTCTCTTAGCTATGTATGGAAAATAGGCCATTTGCAAGGCTAATTTGCCGCCCATACAAGGGTCAACCCTACAAGCATAAATAAGCATATTTTCTCACACAATTTGGCAACCAAATACATGTCAAATGATCAACATATCATCCCATCCAATTTCATTTCTAATCATGTCAACTTATAACCCAAATTGCACAACTAGAACACATACATCACCAAACAGGATTCATCCTCATTATCACTAGATCATATTAGCATCAATCCATCACTAAGCTTACCATTCTTAAGACATTTTCATTACCAACAAACCGAACCAAAACATACTTCACATACCATAATCATTCATGCATATTACCAACATTTTGTCTAGCCAAATCACATGGCTATTTACACATCTTAAACATGTCTTAATTAACTAGCCTATACATGCCATATTCAAATATACACATCTTCAGAAGTACCACAATAAATTTGCCGATAGTGTGATAGAGATGCTGACGATTCCCAGATCCGAGCTAGCTTTACTGACACTGTAAAACAGAGAAACAATCACACAGTAAGCTTTCAAAAGCTTAGTAAGTTCGTAACATAATACATTAAACCAAAACAAACCATCACATAGATCATTTCACATCTACATATATCATACCATCAAAGCTAGAATTTTCTTTAACCTTCCATAAACTCATTCATAGATTCATCAACCACATAGGTTCTGAACGTACCTTAGGCAACACTTAGTTGTCGATTTTATATGCTACTCAATACTCACTATTTCATTTCAATCAACTTTCGTCCCTTCTTCTGTTTAATCGCACACTTAGTGCTCAAATAGTTAGCCGAAGCTCAATTAACCTCGCACACTTAGTGCATCCATATCAAACCGATTTCAAATAGGTATCGCACAGACAGTGCCAACTACAAAGCCGAAGCTTATATTATTTCGCACACATAGTGCTAATCATCTCGGTCACATTTCTGAATACACACACTTAGTGTCATATAACTCAAGCCCTCACATAGCATTCACCATTCAATAATATCATACCATTCATTTTATAATATTAACATAGTTAAATACACATATTATGTTCGAACTTACCTCGGACATCGAAATACTAAAACGGTCAATTAATCAAGCACTTTGTCTTTTCCTCGATCTCGATCTGAATGTAACATCCTGAATTTTTGGGCCTATGCGTTTAATAGGTGGATATGTTTAATGTGTTAATTTAAGTGTTAGGGGTCCAAATTGGGCTCAGGCTTAGGTAGAGGCCTTGATTAAAATTATTTGTTTGGGCATTATAGGGTTTAAAAGGTAGTATCTATGTTTAAAATACCAAAGTGAGCTTGTGGCCCAATTTTAGGAGGTGACGCCACACAAGGGAATAAGGGGCCCAAATTTAAGTTTCATGGAGCCCAATTCTTTTAATTTAAGTTAGCTAATTTTTGGGCATTAGGGTTAGGTGGATTGGACGGCAACAAGGCTCAAAAATAGGAGGATTTATGTCAATGGGATAATGTAGATATTATAGTTGATAATATGGAAGATAAAAAAAAGAGAAAAGATAGGAGCTATTCGCAAGGCTAGGTGTTGGCCGAAATTCCATCACTTAGAGGAGGGAAGAAATTGATTTCTTTATGGCAAGGGGTTGCCGAATTTTCCCTTTTTATTTGCTTAAACTTTAGTTATCAGGAAGGGCACTTTCGGTTCTTGATAGGTAAGTGCCGAAATTTCTATAAATAGGGGGGATATCTCATCAATTCCAGCAATTGAACCCTACTCTTTTCTTCTTTCCTTGTGCCGAAATTCTCAGTCTTCCTCTGCAATTTCTTTTCTTTTGATTTCTTCAAAAGCCGAAACCTCCCAATCTTCTCAACATCTTTCTTTCAAAAAGCCGAAAACTTTCTTAAGCCATCTTTCTCTTCTTACTCCTAAAAGCCGAAACTCCATTGTTCTTTTCTCTTCTTTCTTCTAAAAGCCGAAACCTCATAATCCTTTTTCTACATTTTTTCTTTTGGTCTTTGCTAAAGCCGAACCTACCTGTAATTTGTCGAAATTCTCTTTTCTTCTTCTTGCTGATTTCTTCATTAAAAGCCGAATCTACATAGACTCTTTCCTATCATCTTTTCTTCTGATCTTCTCAAAAAGCCAGAATCTCTAAGGGGTAGTAGAATTCTTTGTGTTAAGGTAAGTGCCGATTTCCCTATCTCTTCACTTTCTCTTTCGGGTTTTGGAAGACAAAGTCGAAACGCTAATGGTTTAATGGTTCTATGTATTCTCTTGTTGGGCGACATTCAGGAATTGAAGTAGATCTCTTAGATCTAAAAGCCAAAAACACTAGTCCCTGAATCTCATATACTTTTCGGGATTTCAGGGCAAATAGCGGTAGTGTTGGCTACGGATAGCATTGACTTAAAGGGTCTCGTTCTAACGGTAATCAGGTGTGTAGATCTCTAACACAGTAGTTAACTGTAATATATATATGTGTTATGGGCTAAAAGCCGGAAGGCTGTGTAGACAGTCGAATAAAACCCTAAAAGGGTTAGGCAAAGGATGCCAGGTACGCGATCATAGAAATCTCTATGTGTATCGATATGTAAATATGAAAGCCTGTTTTCTTAAAGATGGTATGATGTTTTCTGTGTGTATGCATGGGATGGGATTGATATGATGAAGGGGAAGAAGGTCGCATAGCGATCGGTGGCTTTGCCACATAGGTTACATAGTGATTGGTCTTTATGACAGGCAGCTCAGCTGTCGAAATGCTATGATGTATTATTAAGGTCGCATGGCGATCGGTGGCTTTGCCACATAGGTCACACAGTGATCGGTCTTTAAGACAGGCAGCACAGCTGTCGATATGGTGTGTAGCGGTTGGCGGGTTGATTGTAGAAATCCCCGAGGTGTGATGGTTGGTATAGGCTGGTGTGTAGAGGACGGAATTCTAGGATGGGCTGGACTATTCATCATTTATTATTTATCATGTAATTATGATTGTTGCGTTTATGTTTGGGCCAGGGCTCATAATGTGTTTGTGGGCCCAAGCCTTTTATGTGTTTTCGAGATTTGCACACTGAGTCTTGGCGACTCACCCTTTATTTTCCTTAACTTTTCAGATGAGCAGTAGATCGTGGACATGGGAGCCGAGACGGACTCGAGGGGCCATCAAGTTTTTATCTTTATAGATGATTTCAGTTTTTCTTTAAGTTTTTAATTGTGGGAATATTTATCTAATAAGGCCCCATATTTTATATTCAACTAAGTAGCTTTTTAATATTTGCAACTTATGAGATTATGTCAAAGGTTTAATTATTCAAAATAATGATAATACAAGGTTTTTTTTAATGTCATTTATTTATTCAAATATTGTCTGATTAACTTACGGTTTCCAAAACCAACAAAGCAAAAGTTTTCAATGTACAACCTATAGCATACCAGATCTGGTCGAAACGTATGGGCCGGGTTTGGGGTGTTACACCGAACCTATCCTTTCTTGGTCTATACACATTCAAATTCAATCCATTCAATCACCAATTCATTCAATTAAGTCCTCACACACTTATTTAGGGCATTTTACAAAATAGCCCTCATATTTTCACATTTTGACACTTTAGTCCCTATTTCATAAATTCATCAAATACACATAATTTCATATCACCCATGCTTAGCCGAATATTCATGTATCTCATACAAGTCTATATATTTCATTTATTTCACAATTTAGTCCCTCAAAATATTATTCTTTCAATTTACTCCAACTTATTCAAAATCATCAAAACTCCAAAAATGTTAATCAAACACATACCTGTCATATTTTATCCTCAAACATCATAAAACTCACATGTTCATCAATGGTACATCACAAAATATTCATCAATTCACAAAATTGAAACATGGGTTTTGAAGCACTCAAAGCAACAGTTACAAAAACGTAGAAATTATCAAAAACTAATCAAAAACACATACCCGATTTAAGCATAAACCATGGCCGAATGAAGCAAAGCTCAAACTCTTTCTTTCCTTTCAAAATTCGGTGGAAAAAATGATGATAGTGGATTCGTTTTCATGTTATTTTATTATAACATATATTATTAATAGATTTACCAAAATATCCATTAATAAAAATATAACACGCTACATTATGGATGGTCATAAATCTCCATTACCATCCACTATCCTTTAAAAATGGCTTAATTGCCTCATCAGTCCTCCAATTTATAAAGACAACAACAATTAAGCACTTAACAATCAGCACACAGCATTTTGCACTTTATGCGATTAAGTCCTTTCTCTTAATTTGACACACAGTCAATAAAATTACCACACAGAATTTTCACACAGGCTATATCACATACAATAAACACCAAAAATAATATTAAAAATATTATTCCGACCTCGAATTTGTGGTCTCGAAACCACTGTTCTGACTAGGGTCTAAATCGGGCTGTTACAAATCTCCCCCTTTAGGGATTTTCGTCCCCGAAAATCTTACCAATGAATAGATTTGGATATTGTTCTCTCATAACGTTCTCAGGCTCCCACATAGCCTCTTCAACTCCTTCTCACTCTGCTCAGTCCAATACAATGGAGTTCGACATTTCCTACCATAAAGAGCCTCATAAGGTGCCATTTTGATACTTGTTTGAAAACTATTATTGTATGCAAACTCAATCAATGACAAATATTTTTCCCACGTAATTTCAAATTCAAGTATACAGCATCTCAACATATCTTTGAGAACCTGAATGATCCGCTCGGACTGACCAACCATTTGCATATGAAAAGCAGTACTGAAATGCAGTTTTGTGCCTAAAGCCTCTTGCAATTTCTTCCAAAATCACGAGGTAAATCTTGGATCTTTATTGGATACAATAGATAGTGGCACCCCGTGCAATCTCACAATCTCAGCAATGTACAATTCAGACAATCTATCGAGTGAATAGTCTGTTCTCATTGAAACAAAATGAGCCGATTTCGTCAATCTGTCAACTATCACCCAGATTGCATCTTTCTTTCCCGGAGATAAAGGTAACCCCGACATAAAGTCCATCATAATTCTCTCCCATTTCCACGCAGGAATCATGATCGGCTGTAACAAACCGGACGGAACTTGATGTTCAGCTTTAACTTGCTGACAACTAAATATTTTGACACAAAGTCAGAGATGTCTCGTTTCATACCGTGCCACTAATAAAACTGTTTCAGATCATTATACATTTTTGTACTCCCTGGGTGAACAGTCAAAAGACTATTGTGAGCTTCATTCAAAATCATCTGAGTCAACTCTAAATTCCTCGGAACACAAATCCGATCTTTGAATCTCAAACAATCATCACTATCAATTTGATATTCTGAATTGGAATTCAAATCACATTGAGCTCGTTTTGCTATCATCTCCTCATCACTTTTTTGAGCATCACGAATTTGATGTATGAACATCGGTCTTATTTTCAACTCAGCCAACACTGAATCATCATCACACAGATCTATCTGAGAATTCATAGCTCGTAAAGCACATAAAGACTTCTGACTTAAGGTATCAGCTGCAACATTAGCTTTGCCCGGATGATAATCGATTATAAGTTCGTAATCTATCAACAATTCTAACCATCTTCTCTATCGCAAATTTAATTCTTTCTGAGTCATCAAGTACTTCATACTCTTATGATCTGTATAAACATGAAATTTCTCACCAAATAGATAGTGACGCCAATCAACAAAAACACAATCGCGGCCAATTCAAGGTCATGCGTCGGATAGTTCTTCTCATGCGGCTTTAACTGCCTCGAAGCATAAGCAACAACTTTGCCTTCTTGCATCAGCACACAGCCCAAGCCATTCAACGAGGCATCACTGTAAACTATGAATTTCTTGCCCGATTTAGGCTGAACTAACACTGGCGCCTCTGTCAACAATACTTTCAACTGCTCAAAACTCTGATGGCACTTTTCTGACCACTCGAATTTAATATCTTTTTGTAGCAACTTCGTCAACGGAGTCGTAATCATCGAAAAGCCTTTCACAAACTGTCTATAATATCCCGCTAGTCCCAGAAAACTACGAACTTCAAACACATTTCTCGGAGGCTTCCATTCTAATATAGCAGAGATTTTACTCGGATCAACTCATATTCCCGCAGCTGACACAATATGCCCCAGAAATTCAACCTCATGCAACCAAAATTCGCATTTGCTAAACTTTGCGTACAACTGTTTCTCACGTAGAGTCTGTAGCACAATTCTCAAATGTTCGGCATGCTCCGTCTCATCACAGGAATAAATCAGAATATCATCAATGAATACCACAACAAAGCGATCCAAATACGGTCTGAATATCCGATTCATCAGATTCATAAACACTACAGGAGCATTTGTTAGTCCGAAAGGCATCACTAAGAATTCATAATGTCTGTACCTTGTTCTGAAAGTAGTTTTCAGCACATCGTATTCTTTAACTCTCAACTGATAGTAGCCCAATCTCAAATCTATCTTAGAAAACACTGTAGTTCCTTTCAGCTGATCAAACAAATCATTAATACAAGGCAACGGGTATTTGTTTTTAATAGTCACTTTATTCAACTGTCTGTAATTAATACACATTCTCATAGTACCGTCTTTCTTTTTCACAAAAAACACAGGTGCACCCCAGGGCGAGAAACTCGGTCGTGCAAATCCTCTATCAGTCAACTCTTGCATTGAGACTTCAACTTTTTCAATTCTATTGGTGCCATTTTATACGGCGCTATTGAGATAGGAGTCGTTCCCGATGCCAAATCAATACCAAATTCAACTTCTCGAATCGGAGGTAATCCCAGTAATTATTCAGGAAATACATCTGGAAACTCACAAACCATAGGCACAAATTCCACTTTCTTTTTTGACACTTTTGTATCAATCACATATGCCAAATAAGCTTCGCAACCCTTTCTCACATAGTTCAAAGCTTTCATTGTAGATACAATAGCTGGTAACCCTTTCATATAACTGGATTCAATTCGAACTATCTCACCATTCTGACTTCTCAATTCAATACTCTTTCGTTTACAATTCACAATAGCATTATGCAAAGTGAGCCAATCCATACCCAAAATTATATCAAATTCATCGAATGGTAGTAACATCAAATTAGCCGGAAAGCATAAATCTCGAAACATCAATGGGCAATTCTTGCACATTTTATCCACCAAGACACACTTGCCTAAGGGGTTTGATACTCTAATCACAAATTCAGTAGACTCAACAGGTAGAGTCTTACTCGATACTAGATTCACACATACATAAGAATGAGTAGAACCTGGATCTATCAATGCAATCACATCAGTATCAAATACAGTAAAAGTACCAATAATGATGTCTAGAGATGACGTTTCTTTTCGTGCACGTATAGCATAGGCTCGGGCTGGTGCTCTCGCCTCTGATCTCACAGTTGTATCGGTAGTCCCTCTTTGACTTCCACTCACATTCCCGACGTTTCTGGGTGGTCTGCCCCTAGCCATCACATTGCTCGACCTCAGATTCTGAATATTTTCTTCTTCAGCTAACTTTGGGCAATTTCTAATGAAGTGATCTCGTGATCCACACTTGTAACAAGTTTTATTATTATACTTGCCCCAACATTCTCCTACATGTCGTCTACCACACTGTCCACACTCAAGTTTATTGCTTCTGACACTTCCAACACTTGATTCAATCGGAACTTAAGCCTTTGAACCAATGCTTAGTCTCACACGATCTCTGCTCGGATGTCCAAATGAAGCATTTGATCGGTTGCTTGTATCTCTATATCTTTTCGTCGATGGTTGAGAGAACTTACTCATCGATCTTTTTCTTTCATCTCTAGCCTCAGAATCGGCTTTCTTCTTTTCTTTACTAAGCTCCTCGGCTTTGTAGGCTCTTTCGACTAACACAACAAATTCATTTATGTCGAGTATCCTAACCAACAACTTAATATCTTCATTCAGCCCTTCTATGAAGCGTTTACACATAGTAGCTTCAGTTGAAACACATTTCCGTGCATACTGGCTCAATCTCACAAATTCCCGTTAATACTAAGTAACTGACAAACGATCTTTTTTCAGTTCTAAAAACTCTTTACGTTTCTGATCTATGAATCGTTGACTAATATACTTCTTTTTGAACTCAACTTGAAAGAAATCCCAAGTGATTCTCTCTCTCAGAACCACGGATGTCAACATTTTCCACTAGTTATAAGCCGTATCTCTCAACAAAGAAACTGCACACTTAATACACTCATCCGGAGTCAACGACATCTCATCGAATACCCAAATAGTATTCTCGAGCCAAAAATCAGCTCGCTCGGCATCATCATCAGCTGTGGCCCTGAACTCTTCGGCCCCGTACTTACGAATCTTATCCATAGGAGGTTTATTCAATCGAATCGGATCTATCACTTGTGGCACAACAGGTACTTGTGGGGGTGGAGGTTGTGGAGTAGCCGGATTCATTCGAACGAACTCCGAAAACCACTCACTTATCATTCAGAAGAAGGCTTGCTTAGCCTGTCCTCCCTCACAACTTTCATTTGGCCTAAATGTGGCCGGCGCTATCCCTTGAGCGGAAGCAGGCGCGTTACTCTCTACATCGTCAACAACTGCTAAATCGGGATCCATTTACTATACGAAAACACATTTATAACTGTCAGGATTCATCACACTATTGCAATTTCATATATGGCATGTATAGCTAGACTCACACACGCTACGTTAGTCTAAGAATCAACTAAACCGTAGCTCTGATACCAATAAAATGTAACACTCCTAAACCGAAATCGTCGCCGGAATAGGGTTAGGAGGCATTACCAGACAATCGAAACATTTCACATCCATTTCTCAACACAAAGTTAATCATCAATCAAACATACTCAAATATGAGCATATAGTTCCTTATCTAGGTCTACAAGACCATAAACACGTGTTAGAAAGTGGTCGGGACTTAACTGAACACATACTGACTTATCCCCACGGGCACTAGACACGCCCGTGTGCCATGGCCGTGTGAAATTAGGCTAGCTACTGACTTGGTCGCACGACCACCATGCACGCCCGTGGGCCTCGGCCGTGTACCCTGTCCAGACACACCTAGAAGTGATCCTTAAACCACACGGCAGAGACACATGCCTGTGTCTCTTGGCCATGTATGCAAAATCGGCCATTTACAAGGCCAATTTGCCACCCATACAAGGGTCAACCCTGCAAGAACAAATAAGCATATTTTCTCACACAATTGGGCAACCAAATACATGTCAACTGATCAATATATCATCCCATCCAATTTTATTTCTAATCATGTCAACTTATAACCCAAATTGCACAACCAGAACACATACATTACCAAACATGATTCATCATCATTATCACTAGATCATATTAGCATCAATCCATCACTAAGCTTACCATTCTTAAGATATTTTCATTACTAACAAACCATACCAAAACATACTTCACATACCATAATCATTCATGGATATTACCAATATTTTGTCTAGCCAAATCACATGGCTATTTAAACATCTTAAACATGTCTTAATTAACTAGCCTATACATGCCATATTCAAATATACACATTTTCAAAAGTACCACAATAGATTTGCCGATAGTGTGATATAGATGCTGACGATCCCTGATCCAAGCTAGCTTTACTGACATTGTAAAATAGAGAAACAATCACACAGTAAGCTTTCAAAAGCTTAGTAAGTTCGTAACATAACACATTATACCAAAACAAACCATCACATAGACCATTTCACATCTACGTATATCATACCATCCAAAGCTAGTATGTTCAATTAACCTTCCATAAACTCATTCATAGATTCATCATCCACATAGGTTCTAAACGTACCTTAGCCAACACTTAGTTGTTGATTTTATGTGCTACTCAGTACTCACTATTTCATTTCAATTAACTTTCGTCCCTTCTTCTGTTTAATCGCACACTTAGTGATCAAATAGTTAGCCGAAGCTCAATTAACATCGTACATTTAGTGCATCCATATCAAACCGATTTTAAATAGGTATCGCACACACAGTGCCAACTACAAAGCTGAAGCTTATATTATTTCGCATACATAGTGCTAATCATCCCTGTCACATTTCCGAATACGCACACTTAGTGCCATATAACTCAAGCCCTCACATAGCATTCACCATTCAATAATATCATACCATTCATTCCATAACATTAACATAGTTAAATACACGTATTATGTCCGAACTTACCTCGGACATCAAAATATCGAAACGATCGATTAATCAAGCACTTTGTCTTTTCCTCAATCTCGATCTTAACCTCTCATTTCTTGGTCTATACACATTCAAATTCAATCCATTCAATCACCAATTCATTCAATTAAGCCCTCACACACTTATTTAGGGTATTTTACAAAATAGCCCTCACATTTTCACATTTCGACACTTTAGTCCCTATTTCATAAATTCATCAAATACACATAATTTTATATCACCTATGCTTAGCCGAATATTCATGTATCTCATACAAGTCCATACATTTTGTTTATTTCACAATTTTGTCCCTCAAAATATTATTCTTTCAAGTTACTCCAACTTATTCAAAATCATCAAAACTCCAAAAACAACATATGTTTGTTAAACACATATCTTTCATATTTTATCCTCAAATCATAAAACGTACATGTTCATCAATGGTACATCACAAAGTATTCATCAATTCACAAAATTGAAACATGGGTTTTGATGTACTCGAAGCAATGATTACGAAAACATAGAAATTATCAAAAACTGATTAAAAACACATGCCCGATTTAAGCATAAACCATGGCCGAATGAAGCAAAGCTCAAACTCTTTCTTTCCTTTCAATATTCAGTGGAAAAGATGATGATAGTGGATTTGTTTTCATGTTATTTTATTATAACATATATTATTAATAGATTTACCAAAATATCCATTAATAAAAATATAACACACTACATTATGGATGGTCATAAATGTCCATTACCATCCACTATCCTTTAAAATGGATTAATTGCCTCATAAGTCCTCCAATTTATAAAGACAACAACAATTAAGCACTTAACAATCAGTACACATCATTTTGCACTTTATGCGATTAAGTCATTTCTCTTAATTTGACACACAATCGATAAAATTACTACACAGAATTTTTGCACAGGCTATATCACATATAATAAACACCAAAAATAATATTAAAAATATTATTCCAACCTCGAATTTGTGGTCTCGAAACCACTGTTTCGACTAGGGTCTAAATCGGGCTGTTACATAAAAATTTTAAAATGTTCAGAATTAGTCAGAATCAGGTTTCGACTCCTTTATCATCGGTGCCCTGCCCCTCTCGTGCCCTGACAACGCTTTGGTAGCTTGTCTTCCTGAATTTTTAGCTTAGCTGTGATGGCTTGGGTCGCAGATCGCCACGCCCTTCATCAATGAGTGGTTTGGTCGAAATACAGGCTCATTATTTGATGGCACGACTAGGGTCTCCTTCTCCTCATCTTCATCATTGGCGCCCTCCTCGCTTGACGATGGGAATTGCTTGAACATGTCCAATAGTGGTCTTGGTGTTGGCCATGCATTCTGTTCCGCAACTCAAATCAGAATGTCGTCCATATCTTGCATCCATCGTGTCTTCCACTCCGAGATGGGCATATCCATAAGTCTCATTATCTTCAACGTATAATCTTTAATCTTACTCTTTGTTGGCCCTTGAGGATCACTCCTATATTTAGTTTGTTGTTCCTTCTCCTGATTTTGTTTCCGTTGGAGCTCAATGAATTGGCCATAAAGGTTCTCCCTAATCACGCTCCTCGTAGGTCTCGTGAATGGCTCGATTGGAGACATATGAACGTCAGCTCGATGACATAGAGCGGTGATTAAATGCGGGAAGTACATATTTTAATTTCAGCTCCGCATGCACTTTATTATTTCCTCGCAAATACAGGAGCTGATACAAATTGCATCTCTCCATAAAAAAAGAATAAAGCATAACTACTCGACAGACAATGTAACTGCCCAGTTTTAGCTAAATCAGAACAGTGGTTTAAGAACCACAAATCTGATGTCAAAAAATTATTTTAATATTATTTTTGGTATTTATAGCATGTTATTTGATATGTGTGAAAATTTCGTGAGCTAATTTTATCGATCGGTTGGTTAATTTGATAAAAAAGACTTAATCGCGTAAAATGCAAAAGTTGCATTCTACTTGTTAAAGGTATTTAGTTGCTATGATTAATTAAATTAAAAGTCCTTATGATGGTATTAGACCATTGGTTGTGTTAATGGACATGCATAAAAAATTTCTTTGTTTATTCATTAAGGGTAAATAAGTAAATTGAGTCATTAAGTTAATAAAATATAACAAAACATGATTTTGTTCATCCATCTTTGCCATTGCCGAATTTCCAAGGTTAAAAAACACCATTTTTATGCATAATAGGGTTCGGTACACTCCTAGCTTGATTAAGTACGGTTTTAGCTCGGTTTTTTTATGATTTCTATGTAATCGTTGCAGCTCAATCTAGCTAGCACGTACCTTTAATTTCGAAATTGTTAAAGATTTTGAGAGTTTCCATTGTTCAATATATGTGTTCTTTGATTTTAATGTTGAAATATGAAAGCTTGATGATAGTTTTACATGTTTTGTTAAATGATTTTTGAGGAAAATGCATAATAGGGATTAAATTGTGAAAAGTGCAAATTGAGTGGTTGAAATGTGAAATAAATGGAAAATATGGGCTGCTAGGGGTATATTGGTAATTCGACTAGCATGGGTCTTGAATTTTGTGAATTTTGTGTTTTGTGAAATAAGGACTAAATTTTAAAAGTTGTGAAATACGTGGGGCAAAATTGTAAAAGTGCTTTAAAGTGTGATATGGACTAAATTGAAAGAATATGTGATTTAATAAGTTAATTTTGAATTCATATAGATCAAGAAAGAAAGAATTCGGATTTAGATTGGGGGAAAAGCAAGGTTATCGATTAGTTGACCCGATCCATCATTTTCGTATACGAGGTAGGTTCGTATAACTGAATTTAAATGTGTATCTATTTATTTGATTGATGAAATTGAGATCGTATTTATTCTGTTAGATAAATGTGGAGATATTAGATTAAATGCATGGTTTAAGTAAACGAGTTGCTGAATAAGACCATAGCTAGGCTATGGCAAAATCGAATGATAAGATTGTAACGACCCGAATTTGGGCCTAGTAGAATTGGGCCTATTGGGCCTTGGGCATGGGAGTGTTTAAAATTTCTGAGAACAAGAGAACGGCACTAATGCAAGTTGGACCTATTAGGTGAGTAATTTTGGAAGGTTAGGGGGCTCTTGGAAGTCCCGGGATCAAACCTGCGCTTTAGGAAAAATTTTTGTTTTATGTGAGTAAAACCTTGGGAGTTAGTAAGTAGGCTTTAAGAATAAAATGTGGTGAAAATGACACAAAAGGAGTTGTGGTCTATTGGCAAATGACGCCACATAGGAGACAAGGGAATGATGCCACACAAGGAAGAAAGGGGTCCAAGGTTCAAGGCTTGGCGCTTGCATTTCATTTTGATTTATGTTTTAAGTGGACTTAGACTTTGGCCCACAGACTTGTATTTAGTTGCGCATGATTTTAGACACAAGAGGAGCTTGTGGCCTAGTGGCTAGCGACGTGGATTAAGTTACAGGGGAGCCTGAGTTCGAATCCCATCGCAAGCAAAAAGGGATATTTATTTTGCTAAGTTGGGACGGCCAAAGTTTGTGTTGGAATTAAACTCTCCTGAAGGAGGGATCCCACATCGGGAAACTAGCAAGAGGGAAGGTGAGAAGCTGGCTTTAAATAGAGCAATCTATGAGGAGAGTAAGGATACCTGGGTTGGCGTTTGGGCATAGGAGTGTTCGGAGCGCCGATCAACTCCAGATTCCTATCAGGTGTGTATTTGGCACTACTCTAGTTGTAGAGCGGCAAATGCCGAAATACCGGTCACACGGCGATGGTAGCCACACGAGCGTGCGAGCGCACGTGTGGGAGCTTCGGCGCGATAGTTGAGGCCATCATGAGTGTTCTTGTGGGTTTAGTCTGTTTGAGCCTCAATGGGCAAAGTGGGCCCATATGAATAAATTGTATGATTGTGTAGTAGATATTGAACTAGTCTATGTGAATCTCATATCTGTGGCTAGGTTTGGGCTAAATGGGCCACACGAGCGTGTGGGCCCATTTGAGCCGAGAATGGGCCCTAGGCCCATTCGCATCGTTATCTCTATTTAGAATACCTTGGTTTACAAAATTACTAGAACACCCTTGATTTACAAAATTACTGAAATACCCTAGTTTACAAATTACTGAAATACCCTTGGTTTACAAATTACTGAAATACCCTTGGTTTACAAATTACCAAAATACCCCTAGTTTATGAAATTACTGAAATGCCCTTGGTTTGTAAAATTACCAAAATACCCCTAGTTTATGAAATTACCAAAATACCCCTAAAGGGTAGGATTACCGAAATACCCTTATAGGGTAAAATGACTATTTTGCCCTTATAGGTAAATGACTGATTTAGACTGTGAATTTGACTGTTTTGACTGTGATTGTATAACTATGAGTTGAACTGACTTGACTGTGGGCGTGTGACAGATATGCTGATAGTATATGTTTAGATGACTGTAACTGAGTATGGCCATTTTGCATACATGTGTAATGATTGAGCATGACATACACGACATATTGCATGGGGTTGGGATTTGTATTTTGGAGGAAGTACTGTACTGGTGACTATGCCACATTTTACTAATTTAGCGGCTTTGCCACGTATACTGATTCTAGTGACTCAGCCACATATACCGTTATTAGCAGCAAGGCTGCATTATTGGAGAGCTTGGCTCTGTGCCATCTTGATTACGGCTTTGTGCCAATCGTATTTACTCGTGGCTATGTGCCTAACATATATCAATGACTCTGTGTCGATCATATTTACCCAATGCCGTGTGCCAATTATATTACCGTCGCTGATGGCTGTGAGCCAAACGTAATACAGTTACTGATGGCTCTGTGCCAATTATAATACTGCTATTGAAGGCTTAAGAGCTGCATATATATATACTAGTAGCTCGGTTGCGCTCTTGGTGTGTAGGGCTGGGTGGGTCAACTTGGTCCCCACATGGTGTGTACGGTTGGTACGAATGGTGTGTTGGCTGGACTAGGTTGGGATGCATCCTCATACTGTTGCATATCTAATTATGAGATCTGTCACTGTACTGGGCTTAGGCCACTTGTTCTGTTATTGGTTTGGGCTAGGCCCAATTGATACTATTATGGGCTATTACCCAAATAATTTCGTAGTGGGCTTTGACTCACGTATGCCTTGAACTGACTGAACTGTTACTCTAAAAGGGCTTTGGCCCAGACTGTTTCAGTTTCAATTTATGTATACTGACTGTTACTCTAGTAAGGGGATTACACACTGAGTTTTCATAAACTCACCCCGTTTTTAACTGTACAGGTAATCCCTAGTCTTAGAGGATTTAGAGTTGCGAGGGACTCGGAGGTGGCCACATGTCAGATATGCTTTAAAGTTAAACTTAGCGACTTTATTTCATTTTATTTTAATTCATTGGGTTAATAATCTTGTAATAAGGCCTCTTTATTTTTAACTTATTATTTCTGATATTTATTTATGATGTTTTCTAACTGCTAAAAGTGGAATACAATTTCCAAAACGGTAACTATTTTCAAAACACTATGTTTTCGCAACGTTTTCAAAATGCTTCTGCAACTCTATTTCTAAACATCACATTTTCGTAAATTGTTATTTCAAATATGCTTCCGTAACATATAAGGTTTTAAAGATAATTACGTTTTCAAGTAGATAACAATTGATTAAATTTTTTTTGGTATAACAAAGAGGCTGTAATTCTCAAACAAGTTTTTAACAATCACAAAGATGGTTTTGAATAACACTTCTATGTGACATGCCAGATTCGGGCCTAACTTCTAGGCTGGGTTTGGGGTGTTACAAAGACCATAACCGGGTTATGGCATGTGAATGAAAGACCACGGCAGGGCCTTGGCAATGTATGTGTAAGACCATAGTTGGACTATGGCATCAAAAAATCGACGTACTTATATCGTAAGTATTTATAAACTCGAAGTGATTCAATAAGCAAATTGATGAGAATAGATATGTATCAGTACAAGTATGTATGGAAAACTGCTCAAGTAACGTGTTAGAAGATGTTGAGGACTTATGAGTTACGATGTGGTTTAATTATATGTAATCTCATTGATTAATGCTCTAAATGATAATTATGTTATCCATTTTGAAATGATAATAAATGTTGAGATTATCTCATATTTACATACGAACTTACTAAGCTTTATAGTTTACTTTGTTTATTTTTCTTCTATGTTTTATAGTAAATCGAAGCTAGCTCAGAACCGGGGATCATCAGGAACTTCATCGCACTATCAGACATCTATTTGGTACTTTTGAGTTGTGTAAATATGGTATATGGCATGTATCATCTTGTGTTATTTTGGTATGTTTGATGGATATGTATTTTGGCCATTTGGGTTGGCATAAGATGATGAACATGATGATGTTATAAATGTGCAAATGGTTATATTTCTAGTTTGGTATATTTACTTATGTTAGGTGAGTGAAGTTGATAATTTGGAAGTTATATGTTTGTGAATTAATGCTTGATGATGCATGTTTGAAATGAATTAGTAAATTGAATTGTATATGTAAATTAGGTATGTAATTAATAGCAAGTTGTAACATATTTGTGACTTACATGGTTGGAGATAGATATAACAAGATTTATGTATTGGTTAATGAATTTTGGCTGCATATTTGTGCCTTGAAATGGTACCATTTGTACTTCTATATGTATGTGAAAAATAGGGTGGCAAATTGGCCTTGAAAATGGCCTATTTTTGTCCACACAGGCAGAGACACGGGCGTGTTTCTCAGCCGCTTGTGACACACGGTCATGTTACTCGGCCATATGTCTCCTAGTGTTGAAATTGAACTAAAGTCAGTATGCTCCACACGGTCTCACACACGGGCGTGTGACTAGCTGTGTGGTACAAGTCAGTTTACCCCCTAAATGGCACAAGACCTAGCACACGGGAGTATGTCTTGGCCGTGTGGCATAAGTCAGTATACCCTATAGGTTTGGCACGGCCTAGCACATGGCCTGGCACACGAGCGTGTGTGGCCACTTCGAAGGGCACACGGTCTAGGCACACGGGTGTGTGGCTGGCCGTGTGACCCAAGTCAATATGTATGCCCTGTTACCACACAGCCTGAGACACGGGCGTGTCTGGAGCCGTGTGAGGTACACGGCCTGTTCACACGGGCGTGTGACCCTTCAATGGTTGAAATCTTTCTAAGTTTCCAAAAATTTTTTGAGTTATTAGTTTAGTCCCAAACCACTTCTAAAGCATGTTTAAGGCCTCGTAGGCCCTTATAAGGGACAATGTGATTGTGAATAAATGATATTTGAGTATGAATGCATAAGTGTATGAGTTATGTATGTTAAATGATATGTATTGGTCAGCAATACCTCGTAACCCTACTCCGATAATAGATATGGGTTAGGGGTGTTACAGACAGTAACATTAGAAGCGTTATTGTGTTGGTGCTAGGCAGGTGCAAATGTAACACCCCATGCTCAACCCGATTGTCGGATCTAGGTATGGATTTCGACGAGTCAAACTGTTGAAATCACTAAACCTTGTTTATAAAACCAACTTTTTGATTTGGCGGGGTACCCATTTACCATAGTTGTGTTGCATACATTTGAATATATATAATTGAAAACGAAATTAAAATGGTACCACACCACTTTAAAAGATTAAAGATACAAGCAAATAGCCTTTGACAGTAGCTTAGAAAAATATCCAATAGTTCGTATGAAATTTCCTTTTATGCTACTGCTTGAGCTATAGTTTAAGCCTCTACTTAATTTAATCCAATAATGCTATAAATCACAATTAATAATAAGCCAACAAGGCTGCCAATAAGCATTCAAGAGTTCAAAATATTGTTTTCAAAATATAATGTGATGGATTATAAATGGTTGCATCTAACAATCGTCCTAGTACCCCTAGTAATTACATGTCACATAAAGAAAATAAAAAGGCTTACAAATAGGCCGCTAGTTTGGCTGTTCCCTGGCTACCACCACATTTAACTAACGACCTAAATGTAAGATGAGGAAACTAGGTAAGTTCGAGAGAACTTAGTAAGTTCCCAGGAAATGAATCCCACTAAAATACCATTAGACATGTAAGGGTTAGACTCAAACTAACAGACTAACATGCCAAATTCGACAGATACAAGTCTCCCTCTAATATGAAGTATCTATTGGTGGCTATTATTGCCATCAGACTCAACCTATCAGCAAACACTAACTGCATTTGAATGTTCGCCTATGACAGACGCGAGCACAACTATTTCGTGTGTACGTGCACGGACTACCCATTTATAAATATTAGGCTCAGTATTTACATTTCATGCAATGTACATGTAACTCTCGATTTGTGCAAGTGTACACAGACATTATCAAGTAATAAGTAAATAAAAGAGTTATCGTCTCCACAGGGACTGTGTATATTAATCAATATTTTGCAAGATTAAAGTTAAGAATTTGGTGATAAAAACACAATATTTTGGGTGACGATGATTAATCTATCTAAATGCAAGATGATCGCTAATGCAATTTAATCTAAATGCCAAGTATGAAATGAATTTAGCAGCAAAGATACAAAATTCAACAATAAATAACATGAATAGGCTAGGAATATTACACCTTTCATGTAACACCCCTAACCCGTATCCATCGCCGGTAGAGGGTTATAGAGCATTACCGAAGTTTACAGACCAAATAGACAGAAATTTCAAACATTTCATATCATATAATATTCATGTCAGAAACCAATTGAAATCATACATACTGTCCATTATACAAGCCCTCAAGGCCTAAAATATGCGTTAGAAACAAGTCGTGACTAAATCAAAAACTCAGAAAGCTTTTTAAAGCTGCAGGGGTCACACAGCCAAAAGACATGCCTGTGTCTTAGGCAGTGTGGGCATTCAAAATAGGGACACACAGCCGTGTCCCAGCCTATGTCCGTCCCCGTGTAACTCACTGTCTTGGGTCACACGGCCAAGCAACACACCTGTATGCCAGGCCGTGTACCCTTTCGAAGTAACCTCACACGCCCGTGTGCCAGGCCATGTGCTAGGCCATATAGCAGCCTGACTTGCAAACCTTTATAAAGCTACAGGGGACACACGGTAGTGTCACATGGTCGTGTGTCACACACGCTCGTGTCTCTGCCCGTATGGACGAAAATAGGCCATTTTACAAGCCACATTTCTCACCCAAAACCTAAATTCAACATTTTGCATATACACAAGTCATAAATAGGCATCCAAAACAAGCCAAAATCAAGCCTTAAACATGTAACATCTTCATATAGAACTAATATGCCCTTAGGCACCTCAAATGACAACTTATAACATGTATATCTAAACATTCAGTATATCCAATTGTTTAACTAACTTATATGCATATTTGTACCAAAACTTACCATGTAGGTCATTAATCAAAACATACCATTTAGTACCATGTATGTACTTGATCTCTAGCATCAAATGGTCATATAAGTCACTTGTGACTTATGCACTAAAAACACCAATAGAAACCATTCAAAACTAACATCAATATACATATGTGCTTTCCACAACAAGCACTAAATCACTCCAAATTATAATACATATCCATATGCATATTCAACTACAATTTAATTTTCATCCATCAAACATAAATCAATTCACATATTAACCATACCAAACCACATGTCAAACATGATAAGGCCATTTATATATACATAGCAAAATATACCAAAACACAAGCCAAAGCATATGTTCACGACCACAACATCACACATAGGCCAACATTAGCCGAAATAACCAATACATGCCATTATAACCGAAATGAAACAATTGAAAGAACCAAAAGAGCCGATGGATAGTGTGATATAACTCTGACAAGCTTCCAACCCGAATGATCTTCTAAATCACTATAAAACATGGAAAATAACACAGAGTAAGCATTTAAGCTTGGTAAGTTCGTATAACATAGAATGTAACTTACCATTTAATCACAGTTTAGATAAGTAAACATATCATATCCCAAATCAATTTGGCCAAAAGCCTAAACCCATATTCACCAACATGTTAGCCATGTAAAGCACATATAATATCCAATACACATGGATGAACTCAACCATTATTCAAATTTCATATACATGTATCATACATTTCATATATCAATATATCATGTAACAACATTTCCATATACTTCATGTAAATACTTGTAGTAGTTCATATCGAACTCATATATTCTTGTAATAGAATTGTGCCCGTTGAACCATTTAGAATATTGTTGGATACTTGGGTAGCACACATAAGGTGTACTGAACTGTAATCCATCAATTCCTGTACATGTATGCTCATACGAGCTCTGAATTGGTATGCTCTTACGAGCTGTAAATGGTAAGCTCCTTCAAGCTAAATAATGGTAAGCTCATACAATTTGAATATCGGTAAGCTCTTTCGAGCTGAGAATCGGTAATCCTAATGACATGTCATTTGTATCCTAAGAATTCATAAGGTTCAAACAGGACTCGGTAATTGTCGTACGTCGTCGAATATGCTATCGATATTCATTCATGGTAATTACACAATTCACAAACATATAATTTAATTTAAAACATATAAATGTACAATTTAATTACACGAACTTACCTCGACAAGTGTACGTAGATACGGAGGCGACTTGTAACATCCCCAAACCCGGCCTATTCACTACGACCGAATTTGGTTATGTCACTGCAGAAAAACGGTGGAAAATTCTATTTAACTTAGAAAAAAATCTAGTAAAACTTGTTAAACTTTTGAAAATCCATGTTTTCTTGATATTGTATGAGAAAAACTTTGATATCATATAAATATTATAAAATGCCCAAAAGTAAACCTTAGTGAATATATAAGACTAATTTCGAATAAATAAGTTGTCAAAACAAATTCGTTTCCACTTAGTAATTTAATATAATCCACTCACAATTTAAAATAATAATAAAATAATTCCCAAAGTAAATAGAAATCAAAAGGCCCTTATTACATCAATATTTAAAAGATCAAGAACTTAATATAAATAAGCTTTAAAATATTTAAAATCCTCTTTCTGCATGGGCCACCATGAGTCCTCTCCGATCCCGGTCCATCTCATGAATCACCTGAAATGTTAGGAAAATATTTGGGTGAGTCCACAGACTCAGTGCATAACCACAACACATATTTCCACACGTATGGGCTTGGCCCATACCTTACACAGTCCTCATAACAAATCATGCAAGAATGCATTTCAGCCCAACCCATTGTCCAACCGTACACCAACCTTAGCATACTCCCCGCCTAAGGCCGTGGGAAACTCCCCACCGATCACATCGTGATCCATAACATCTTACCTTGGCAAGCTCGCTGCTCAAGGCCGTGGCTGAGCCACCGATCAACTAAAGTGATCCAACAACATACTCTGCCTACAGTGATGCACGTAGCCATCGACCGCCGAGATGGGCACCGAGCCAACATCTCCCCTGAGGTAGCACAAAGCTAGCCATCAAACGCTAATGTAGCCTGAGCTAACATTAGACCACATACATCCTGTGTACACTTCTTCCTCCATCGAGTCAAGCCCAAATCCCATGTATGCATGCATAAGTATAACATGTCAGATTAACAAAAGAGTAAGCATCATATGTGGATTATCATATCATGTATATATCATAAATAACTCACCATTCAAGCCACTATAATCGGCCATCACATATCACGCATATGTAAACACATTAGCAAACCAAAGACCGAGAAATAGTGCGATGATTACGCACCTTAACACCTGTAGTTCTAAGCTTTCAATCCCTAAGCTATCGCTCAAAGAAACGACAGCTATCTGCCTATAGCTATCCCCTGCTGCTGGCCCACACCCCGGTGGCCAATCCCGAACCGCCGAGACCGCCCTCTTCTTGAACTTCGGGATAGGGACCTTCCCTTGCCCACTCTGACTGGTTGTTGCCTCCATCAAAAAGCTTAATCAGGTAAACAGGTTAACCTCCAAAACACTACTTAAGTACTTAATCTTACTAACTAGCCTTACCTCACTGTGATCAAATCCTGAATGCTCTTACAACATTTGATGAATCCGACCTAAGGGTCCCTTCTTACCGCTCCTACTTGCCGGCTACACAAGAAAGAATTACCACACTAAGACCACAAGAACATTCGACCAACCACCACTAGAACAAGGAGGAAGGTTTCGGAAATAGTTGAGGAGAGATTCGGCTCAAGGAGTTTCGGCAAAAGTGTTTAAGGAAGAGAAAGAAAGATGCCTAGATGCTTTCGGTTTTGAAGGAACAAGGAAGGGATAAAAGAAAGAGTGAAGGATTCGGCCACTTGGAAAATGTGAGAGCAAAAAGAATTTGGGGAAGAAGGTTTCGGCAACCAAAGGAATTTGGGAAGCAAAATTCGGCAAGGGAGAGAAAGCAAATGATGAATGGAAAAGGAACACCTCCCCCCCTATTTATACTATACGGCCAAGCTCCAACCTCCCACAAAAAAAATCCTCAAATCTCCTAAAACACCTCCCTTCCATCCATTCAAAATAATTTGAATGAGTCAAACCTACCTAGCCGAATTTAAAAAGAGAAGACCAAGTCTTTCTCCACCTTTCAAGCCTTCAAAAACCGTCCACCACCAATCCTTAATGACGCAAAAATAAGGCCCCAATAGCTGCCCTTGCGAATCGAACCTGAGACCCCCCTCTAGCTCCCTGAGGCGTCACTTCCCCCATGCCTTATGTGGCGCCTCCTTGCCACTCTGCCACACCAATCTTTATGCCAAAACTCCACCTAAATTTCTCTTAAGGCCCCCTCCATCCAAGCTCCCCCTTTTAGCCCCTAAAACTAAAAATTTTCTAAAGCAACCTACCACCACCTAGGGTTCTCAGGACCCCTAAAACTTACCCAACCACACACTAAAGTGTGCCAACACCTGAGATAAGCACCAAAAATCTAACCCCTAAAACCAGGGTGTTACACGACTAATTCGAGATTTTCTCTTTACCTCGATCTAACTCCGTACAAGGTCTGACAGGATCTATATGGATAAATTTAACCCAATTCAATAGATTTCACATTCAATTTAGTCCAACATTTAATTTTGGAAAAATTACAATTTTGCCCCTGTACTTTTAATTTTTTACAATTTAGTCCTTAGGCTCGTAAAATGATATTCATTCAATTTTACCCCTACCCAAGCCTAGCTGAACTATATACATGCTTATAGTAGCCCACGTATTTCACAAATTTACAAATTTAACCATATATTTATCACAACTTTCAATTTAATCCCTATTTGAAAAATTCACTAAAAATTCATTAACAAAAGTTATTTATCCAACAACCATTCATTTGCTATCATCAAACATCAAAAATAAAGCATGCTCATAAATGAGAAAACCCTAATACTTTAACAGTTTTGCAAATTAGTCCCCATGCTAGCTAGATTAAGCTACAACGATCCCAAAAACATAGAAATTATTAAAAACGGGACAAAAATGATACCTAATTGGACAATGAAAGCTTGGCTGAACCTAGGTCTCCAAAAATGGCTTCTTTTCTTTGAATTTTTGGGTGGAGAAACAAATTAAAGATGATAACTTTTAATTTGGTTTAGTTATTATGTCATTATTAACTAATTTACTGTAACGACCCGAAGTTGGGCCTAGTAGAATTGGGCCTTGGGCACGGGAGTGTTTACAATTTTTGAGAACAAGAGAACGGCTCTAATGCAAGTTGGACCTATTAGGTGAGTGATTTTGGAAGGTTTGGGGGCTTCTATGAAGTCCCGGGATCAAACTCGGGCTTTAGGAAAATTTTGGTTTTAGGTGAGTAAAACCCTGGGAGTTAGTAAGTAGGCTTTTAAGAATAAAATGTGGACAAAAATGAAACAAAAGGAGTTGTGGTCTAGTGGCAAATGGCGCCACATGGGAGACAAGGAAGTGACACCACACAAGGAAGTAAGGGGTCCAAGGTTCAAGTCTTGGCGCTTGCATTTCATTTTGATTTATTTTTAAATGAATTTAGACTTTGGCCATAGACTTATATTTAGTTGCGCATGTTTTAAGATAACAAGGAGCTAGTTGGTAAAGTGGCTAGCGGTGTGGATTATGTTATAAGGGAGCCTGAGTTCGAATCCCATCGCAAGCAAAAAGGGATATTTATTTTGCTAAGTTGGGACGGCCAGAGTTTGTGTTGGATTTAAACTCTGCTGAAGGAGGGATCCCACATCGGGAAGCTAGCAAGAGGGAAGGTGAGAAGCTGGCTTTAAATAGAGCAATCTATGAGGAGAGTAAGGATACCTTGGTGGGCGTTTGGGCATAGGAGTGCTCGGAGCGCGGATTAGCAGCTTCAGATTCCTATCAGGTGTGTATTTCGCACTACTCTAGCTGTAGAGCGGCAAATGCCGAAATTTCGGTCACACGGCAATGGTAGCCACGCGAGCGTGCGAGCGCACGTGTGGGGGCTTTGACGCGATAGTTGAGGCCATCATGAGTGTTCTTGTGGGTTAGGCTGTTTGAGCCAAAATGGGCCGTAATGGGCCATGTGGGGCCCGTGGGCCCATAGGAATAATTTGTATGATTGTGTAGTAGATAGTGAATTGGTCTATGTGAATCTCATATCTGTGGCTAGATTTGGGCTAAATGGGCCACACGAACTTATGGGTCCATTTGGGCCGAGAATGGGCCCTAGGCCCATTCACATCGTTATCTCTATTTAGAATACCCTTAGTTTACAAAATTACTGAAATACCTTTAGTTTACAAAATTACTGAAATACCCTTGGTTTACAAAATTACTGAAATACCCCTGATTTGTAAAATTACTGAAATACCCCTGATTTGCAAAATTATCGAAAACCCTTAGTTTCCAAAATTATCGAAATACTCCCGATTTGCAAACTTACTGAAATACCCCCAGTTTGCAGAATTACTGAAATACCCTCAGTTTGTAAAATTATAGAAATACCCCCGATTTATGAAATTACTGAAATACCCTTAGATTGTAAAATTATCGAAAAACCCCGGTTTGTAAAATTATCGAAATACCCCTGGGTTGTGAAATTACTGAAATACCCCCGATTTGCAAAATTATCGAAATACCCTAAGGGTTGCAAAATTACAGAAATACCCCTAGTTTGCAAAATTACTGAAATACCCCTGAAGGGTAAGATTATCGAGATACCCTTATAGGGTAAAATGACTATTTTGCCTGAAACACCCCAAACCCGGCCCACGAGCTTTGACTAGATTTGGTATGTTCCTCAAGTAAACCGGTTCAAAGTTCTTTTGTTCCTTAGGAAAAACTTGTGCAATTTTTAAAAAAATATTGTTTTGGGTTGGGCTTGTGTTGAAAACCAATTTATCTTATATTGAAATCCATTTATTTAGAGTGACAAACATTTAGGGTTAATCGTTAGTAAGTAAAAATAGAGAAATTCAACTATGGCCTTATTACATCAAATAATTCCCAAAATTAAATTAAAGTACTTGATTAACATAAAAGTCCTAAATAGTAAAAATTTTCTTTGCTGTGCATGGCCACCTTTAAGCTCCTGCCGACCCGGTCCATTACTGTTCGTCACCTGAAAAAGGTTCCCACAACGGGGTGAGTCAACAGACTCAATGTGTACACAACACTAAGTCCAAATAGATTTAGGCATACCATACATATCAAACCATATAATAACCCATATAGCAAATAGTAATGCAACTTATTCACATGTGCTCACTTATTGGGCTTGGCCCATAACCATATCACATTCTTATAATAGGGTAGTTAACCACATAATTTCCACATACTGGGCTTAGCCCATTTCCACACTGATCCACATTCATATACTGGGCTTGGCCCATTTCCACATTAAATATTCATATCAGATATAACATGCAAAGTGCACCCAACCCAACCTAGGGTCCATCCTCTACACACCCCCATATCCAGCCTACCACACACCAGGGGATTAACAAATCACCCTCTCCTTTTCACTCCAAAGGCAATCAATGCCGTCCACGTACAATTAAGCACAATAATCCATAACGCGACCTCAGTCAGCACCAATCCATGATATAGCCGTAGCTAACACCAAAACCACGATGGGACACATAGTCACTCATCAACCACGATATGGCACATAGCCTATATCAACCACGATGAGGCACAGAGCTACTCATCAAACCACACGAACTTAATCGCAAATAAATCCACGACGTGACCTCAGTCAACGTCAATCCACGATGTAGCTCAAGGCTAACATCAAACCACGTACTCGAAGTACACCCGTACCTTCTTCCATATCCCAACCCATGCATATGAAACAAGTAATAGTGGCATAATAATAAATGCATGCATATGTTATTAAGGCAATCAATCACATTTCCACAGGCATAGTCACATTCACATCGGCACCTTCACATTCTTATCATTATTCTCATGTTACATATAACATATTTCATAATCCTAGTAGGAGTAGGAAACGTACCTGAGTACTTTTGTACCATAGCATGGTACTTAGCCATATTCACATTCTTATAACATACATGCATATTTAAATATTGCCATAAACTTATTAAGAATTAGTGTGGGGTACACACCTGATTCGCTTAGGGTTTCCAATCCAAATCCCGAAAAGCTTGATCTAATGCCTTAGATCTTAGATCTCTACATTTAATCAATCATTTAATACTTAGTAAAGAACTATTCGGCCATAAATCCAAATCCTAGTAGGATTAGTACACTAAAACTTACCTTGGTGTCGAATTGACTATAGTCAAATCCCGAAAACTTTGTTGTACACCTTCTTGCATTCGGCCAAACATTAAGTCACATCATAGGTTAGTTTCGGCTTTTAAACAAAGTAAGAAATAGATCTAGATATCCAAAATAGGCCTTGGCCGAATGTTATAGACACCTACCTTGTGGATTTTAAATCCCGAAACTCACCGAATAACTAGGGAACACACGGCTTATGGTGTACCTTCGGGAAAAGAACTTCTCCTTCCTTGTAGTCGACACTTAGTAAGCCCCGAAAGATCTCTTCAAGGTTTCGGCAACAAGATATTAATGGGGTTAGTCCTAGATTTCGGCAAATCTTAAAAGAAAAAGGATGAAACCGAATGAGATCTTACCCTTACTTTAGATATCGATAGTTCCTTTGCTTGAAGTCTCAAACTATTCGGCTATGGCCTTGATCTTAGCAAGCTTTCGGCTTTTGGAGGGATTAGAAAGAAAAGAGAAGGAAGAATAAAGATGGAGGATTCGACTAGAACACAAGGTATTTCGGCTTGGCAAAAATAAAAGAAGAAGAAGAAGATTTGGTGAAGAGAATTCGACAGAGGCTTTCAAAGAACAGAAAATAATGCTGAATGGCCTCTCTTTTCCTTTTTATAGCCGAATTTACTAGGCTAGAGTCCCTTACTTGGCCACCACTCTTCTATTTTGATAGCTTTATCCCTTTAATTATCACTTTAATAAAAAGAATTTAATCCAACTATTAACTCTTGAAAATAATGATAAATAAATCCCTTATTTATCCCCTATTTAGCCAAAATTTAAAGAGAATAAAACTCCTCTTTTAAGAGCCTTAATGCCATCCACCTCTCTGCTTCTGGAAGCAAAAATAAAACTTCTTTTATTTGCTTCCCAAGTGACTCGAACTTAGGCCCAACACCCTTGCATGTGGTGCCATTTCCAGAGGCCCTAAGTGGCATCTTCAGGCCACTTTTCCAAGCCTGCTTGTGTGTCAAATTCCTCCTACTAATTTTCTTAAGGCCACCTTGCCTTAATTTCCTCTTTTTAAACCTTAAAACGTGACATTTCTTTACATTTCCAAGTTTCCAAAAATTTTCGTTTGCCTCCTTTAAACTTAACATTTCCTTACATTTCCAAGTTTCTAGAAATGTTCACTTTCCTCTTTTAAACTTAACATTTCCATACATTTCCATGTTTCCAAAAATGTTCAAAATATATTCATAACACATAAGACATGTCATTTCATACAATTAAACCGAAAATGCATAGGCCCTTTTCAGGATGTTACAGTTCTACCCCCCTTAAAAATAATTTCGTCCTCGAAATTACTTACTAACGAACAGTCGTACTTCCTAGCTCACCACACTACGCTACTGCTTCGCACTCTGATCTTAAGAAACTATCATACTTTCTAGGCACATTCTCTTAGTTTACAATCAAGGTTCCATACACCATACTAGCAACATAAGAACGAACTGACTTTACAACGAACAAGGCAATTAAGATATTCCAGAACCACGTCCCCTAGAGCTCATTTCTACGATCGTGCTTTAATCTAATTAAGAAATTTTATGAATTAGCCTTTATTCCACTGATTACCCGCGAAGTTTTATGAAAAGAATTTTAGAAGTGGTTCTTTCGTATTCATACATGCATACAGTCTTTACATTCATACATTCATCAATCAATTATGAACTTTCGTTCATTCAGAGAAATGTTGTAGTTTTCATTGTTGCTGTTTTTCCACTACCTAGGGGCATTTTCGTAATTTGCCCTACAGGGGTATTTTCGTAATTTGTCAAAATAAGGTTCCTTGGTGATTTTGTCAATAAGGGTATTTTGGTAATTTTTTTAAGATCCCAGGAGTATTTCGGAAATTTTGAAATTACAGGGGTATTTCGGTAATTAACCAGGGTAAATTTGTAAATCTTAATAAATCAAGGGTATTTCAAAATTTGTAAAACTTGAGGGTTCTTTTTGAGAATCTGTTTTCCAAATCGGTGATGTTGCAAAAAGTTTGAAAATCAGGGTTATTTTGGTAATTTTGTAAGTTAGGGGCAATTTCGTAAATTTTTCCAAATCGGAGTATTTTGGACTTTTTCAAAATAGAGGTTTGGGATACTTTTACAAAATGAGAGAGTTTTATTGAAATTGGGGTAATATGGTAATTTTCAAATCCCAAGGGAAGTTTTGTAATTTTACAACTAGGGGTATTTTAGTAATTTTCACAAATCAAGAATATTTGAGAGAATTTTATAAAATCTTGTTTGCAATTCAAAAGGGTAATTTTTAAAAGTTTTAAAACTAGGGTTTCCATAAAAATGCGGCTGGTCCCTTTCGGGTTTTAGTTAAAGGTTTAGCCCATGAGTAAGTCCTCTTGGTTAGGGTGAACCGAAGCTATGCACTAGGTAGGATTCGAGTGGAGAGGAGGTGAGTCACGCGGACTGCTTAAATACCAAGCTCCCACCGAATACCAATCCTAGACATGCGCACAATGGTTGTCACACCCTAACTCGGCGACTTAGACACAGGTTTGTTTAATTAGGCATTTAAGTCTTATGTGATTGTTGGGGTAAACTAGTCCTAGGGTTCAAGTACTTATCATGCTATTCTACGTTCCATTCCATTTCTACCCTTCTACAATTCATACTATAATTCACACAAATGGATAGGGGTACTTACCTGGTGGACTTCGGGTCGGAGACTTAGGTGCCATGCCAGAAAAACCTGCTTAGTTTCAAAAATATTTTCATGAAAACTCATTTAGGCTCGATTTGAAAATGTTTTGGGCCTTAAACCCCAGGCCGAGGGTTTGAAACTGGGCTCTGATACCAAATTGAAACACCCCAAACCCGGCCCATGAGCTTTGACCAGATTTGATATGTTCCTCAAGTAAACCGGTTCAAAGTTCTTTTGTTCCTTAGGAAAAACTTGTGCAATTTTTAAAAAAATATTGTTTTGGGTTGGGCTTGTGTTGAAAACCAATTTATCTTATATTGAAATCCATTTATTTAGAGTGACAAACATTTAGGGTTAATCGTTAGTAAGTAAAAATAGAGAAATTCAACTATGGCCTTATTACATCAAATAATTCCCAAAATTAAATTAAAGTACTTGATTAACATAAAAGTCCCAAATAGTAAAAATTTTCCTTGCTGTGCATGGCCACCTTTAAGCTCCTGCCGACCCGGTCCATTACTGCTCGTCACCTGAAAAAGGTTCCCACAACGGGGTGAGTCAACAGACTCAATGTGTACACAACACTAAGTCCAAATAGATTTAGGCATACCATACATATCAAACCATATAATAACCCATATAGCAAATAGTAATGCAACTTATTCACATGTGCTCACTTATTGGGCTTGGCCCATAACCATATCACATTCTTATAATAGGGTAGTTAACCACATAATTTCCACATACTGGGCTTAGCCCATTTCCACACTGATCCACATTCATATACTGGGCTTGGCCCTTTTCTTAATAATCCACATATCAACTGGGCTTGGCCCATTTCCACATTAAATATTCATATCAGATATAATATGCAAAGTGCACCCAACCCAACTTAGGGTCCATCCTCTACACACCCCCGTATCCAGCCTACCACACACCAGGGGATTAACAAATCACCCTCTCCTTTTCACTCCAAAGGCAATCAATGCCGTCCACGTGCAATTAAGCATAATAATCCACAACGCGACCTCAGTCAGCGCCAATCCACGATGTAGCCGTAGCTAACACCAAAACCACGATGGGACACATAGTCACTCATCAACCATGATATGGCACATAGCCTATATCAACCACGATGAGGCACAGAGCTACTCATCAAACCACGCGAACTTAATCGCAAATAAATCCACGACGTGACCTCAGTCAGCATCAATCCACGATGTAGCTCAAGGCTAACATCAAACCACGTACTCGAAGTACACCCGTACCTTCTTTCATATCCCAACCCATGCATATGCAACAAGTAATAGTGGCATAATAATAAATGCATGCAAATGTTATTAAGGCAATCAATCACATTTCCACAGGCATAGTCACATTCACATCGGCACCTTCACATTCTTATCATTATTCTCATGTTACACATAACATATTTCATAATCCTAGTAGGAGTAGGAAACGTACCTGAGTACTTTTGTACCATAGCATGGTACTTAGCCATATTCACATTCTTATAACATACATGCATATTTAAATATTACCATAAACTTATTAAGAATTAGTGTGGGGTACACACCTGATTCGCTTAGGGTTTCAAATCCAAATCCCGAAAAGCTTGATCTAATGCCTTAGATCTTAGATCTCTACATTTAATCAATCATTTAATACTTGGTAAAGAACTATTCGGCCATAAATCCAAATCCTAGTAGGATTAGTACACTAAAACTTACCTTGGTGTCGAATTGACTATAGTCAAATCCCGAAAACTTTGTTGTACACCTTCTTGCATTCGGCCAAACATTAAGTCACATCATAGGTTAGTTTCGGCTTTTAAACAAAGTAAGAAATAGATCTAGATATCCAAAATAGGCCTTGGCTGAATGTTATAGACACCTACCTTGTGGATTTTAAATCCCAAAACTCACCGAATAACTAGGGAATACGGGGCTTATGGTGTACCTTCGGGAAAAAAACTTCTCCTTCCTTGTAGTCGACACTTAGTAAATCCCGAAAGATCTCTTCAAGGTTTCGGCAACAAGAAATTAATGGGGTTAGTCCTAGATTTCGGCAAATCTTAAAAGAAAAAGGATGAAACCGAATGAGATCTTACCCTTACTTTAGATATCGACAGTTCCTTTGCTTGAAGTCTCAAACTATTCGGCTATGGCCTTGATCTTAGCAAGCTTTCAGCTTTTGTAGGGATTAGAAAGAAAAGAGAAGGAAGAATAAAGATGGATGATTCAGCTAGAACACAAGGTATTTCGGCTTGGCAAAAATAAAAGAAGAAGAAGAAGATTTGGTGAAGAGAATTCGACAGAGGCTTTCAAAGAACAGAAAATAATGCTGAATGGCCTCTCTTTTCCTTTTATAGCCGAATTTACTAGGCTAGAGTCCCTTACTTGGCCACCACTCTTCTATTTTGATAGCTTTATCCCTTTAATTATCACTTTAATAAAAAGAATTTAATCCAACTATTAACTCTTGAAAATAATGATAAATAAATCCCTTATTTATCCCCTATTTAGCCGAAATTTAAAGAGAATAAAACTCCTCTTTTAAGAGCCTTAATGCCGTCCACCTCTCTGCTTCTGGAAGCAAAAATAAAACTTCTTTTATTTGCTTCCCAAGTGACTTGAACTCAGGCCCAACACCCTTGCATGTGGCGCCATTTCCAGAGGCCCTAAGTGGCATCTTTAGGCCACTTTTCCAAGCCTGCTTGTGTGTCAAATTCCTCCTACTAATTTTCTTAAGGCCACCTTGCCTTAATTTCCTCTTTTTAAACCTTAAAACGTGACATTTCTTTACATTTCCAAGTTTCCAAAAATTTTTCTTTGCCTCCTTTAAACTTAACATTTCCTTACATTTCCAAGTTTCCAGAAATGTTCACTTTCCTCTTTTGAATCATTTCCAAATCATTTCCTTACCTTTCTTAGTTTCCAAAAATGTTCACTTTCCTCTTTTAAACTTAACATTTCCATACATTTCCAGGTTTCCAAAAATGTTCAAAATATATTCATAACACATAAGACATGTCATTTCATACAATTAAACCGAAAATGCATAGGCCCTTTTCAGGATGTTACATTGCCCTCGTAGGTAAATGACTGATTTAGACTGTGAATTTGACTGATTTGACTGTGATTGTATAACTATGAGTTTAACTGACTTGACTGTGGGCGTGTGACTGATATGTTGTTAATATATGTTTAGATGACTGTTACTGAGCATGGCCATTTTGCATACATGTGTAATGATTGAGCATGACATACACGACATATTGCATGGGGTTGGGATATGTATTTGGAGGAAGTACTGTACTGGTTGCTATGCCACGTTATACTGATTCAGTGGCTCAGGCACGATATACTGATTTTAGTGGCTCAGCCACGTATACCATTGCTGGCAGCTTTGCTGCATTGATATTGGCAGCTCGACTGTGTTCTTGGTGTGTAGGGCTGGGTGGGTTGACTTGGTCCCCACATGGAGTGTAGGGCTGGTACTGGTGGTGTGATGGTTGGATTGGTTTGGGATGCATCCTCATACAGTTGCATATCTGTTTAAGAGATTTGTCACTGCACTGGGCTTAAGTCACTTGTTCTGTTATTGGTTTGGGCTAGACCCAATTGATACTGTTATGGGCTGTGACCCAAATAATTTCGTAGTGGGATTCGACCCACGTATGCTCTGATCTGTACTGTACTGTTACTGTTGAAAGGGCTTCAGCCCAGACTGCTTAGGTTTCTGCTTCTGTATACTGACTGTTACTCTGGTAAGGGGATTACACACTGAGTTTTCGTAAATCACCCTGCTTTTAACTATGCAGGTAATCCTCAACCTTAGACGGATCGAGCTGCGAGGGACTCAGAGGTGACCACACATTCGATTGGCTTTAAAGTTAAACTTAGCGACTTTATTTTATTTTAGTTTAACTTGTTGGGTTATAAATTTTGTAATAAGGCCTTAAGATTTCTGAACTTGAAGTTTTGGGATTTTATTGACTGTTTTATAAATGCTAGAAGTAGAACACGATTTTTCAGAAATAACTACTGTTTTTCAAAATATCACGTTCCGCAACTATTTTAAACTAAGCTTCCGCAACAAACAAGGTTTTAAAAATATTAATTTTTTTCCAAGAATGATTTAATAAACCACGTTTTGAAAATAAGCAAACAAAATATGAGGTTTTGAATAGCAGAAAGTTTTAAGTTGTATGAAGGGTTTCTAATGAAAGCATGGTTTTCGAAAAACTCTTCAATGTGACACGTCAGATTCGGGGATAACTTCTAGGCCGGGTTTGGGGTGTTACATTTACTTAATTAACCTTTTAATTTCAACCAAATTTCAACAATGCCAAACCAATATCTTCCACTAGCTTATTAATGGGATACTTACCATATAAGGACCTCTACTTTTAAGTTCTATAGCTATTAGAACTCAGCTTTTGTACTTTACGCGATTTAGTCCTTTTTATCAAATTAAGCATGTAAATGGTAAAACTTCTTAACAAAATTTTTATACGGTAATGCTATCATGTTGTAGACCATAAAATAATAATAAAATAAAATTTTAGAACTCGAATTTGTAGTCCCGAAACCATTGTTTCGATTTCACTGAAAACGGGCTATTACATTTCAACTTACTTCATTTTCCTCATGTTTAATAGTGTTCGAAAAATATTCCATGGCAACTCGATCTTTCATGAGTTTTGAAACCAAATTAAGTCCTATTTGAATCTTTTACTTAGTAAAACATGCATTTTACAAATCATATTAAACTAAGGATTTTTTAGAATTCATGTGAAGTAACAGGGACGGGTCAGGTTTGAAATAATTTAATCACATAAACCTAAAAAGTATACAAGATAATAGAGTTCGTTAAAGTTATTATGAACCTTCAATTTAATCAGGTCAAGAACTAAATTAAGCATGAACATTTCAATCATTGTGTCCACTAATCGTCGTCTGGTCAGGTTCGATCAGCTAATTCTAATGCATCCAGCTGTGTATGAATGAAATACACACTTGAGTTTAATTAAAAACATGACTGATTGAGGCACAAACACTACAAACATGACTTAAAAAAACTTCATTGAATCAATGCAATCATCCTAGATAAATATATTTAAGCTACCATTGTTGTTGACAAGATAACAAAACACATTGCAAACATGATTAAAATCAAAATAACAAAGTAAAGGAAGAATAAACTCTGTCGAATCAACAGTCTCGTGACTTTGATGAAAGATGTTCTCCTCCTATCCTTGTGTTGCTCCTTTGCTAATGGCTCCTCAAGGTCGCCGGCTAAGAGATGATCTTCTCAAGGTTTTGCTAGCTAAGTGAAATGGGATGCTATGCGTGGGAATGACGAGGGGAAAGAATGAGAGGAAGAAGGCTTATGAAATGAGAGATGGGGGTATTTATTCTTTAAGTAGATGGTAGATTTTACTAAAAATAGGGATTAGAATCCCTTCATTTTCTCCTTTTCTTGGTCAGCCACATATAGTGGAAGTAGGTGGATAGTGGTTACTTGATTTGAGCATAGAATCATGCTAAATTTAGGCATCGGTTGGATGGTTTCAAGGGCAATCTTTGTGTGCTAATTTCCAATGATTCTCCAAATGTAGGGACCTCCAAATAATTGTCCCAAAAGTTGATTCTTGGCTGCCCAATATGCTTGTGCCGAATTTGGGCTTGACTCCCCCTTGTTGGATAGTTTCAGGACCCACTAAGCTTGTCATACTTGTCCATCATGTATAATCTTTTTTACTAAGTCAAAGTAACATCTTGATGACCCATTTAGCATGGTTTTGTCGTCCAACATAGGAAATAAATAGCTCATGTTCATGCAACTTTATAATAAGCTCCATATTATATCATCTCCATGGTTCCCTGCATAATAAAATATAACACATTAATAATTAACATGAAATAATTTAAATTATGCACAAAATTAATACAATAAAGCTTATATTTGCTTTTTTTATAAATTCATGCCCATAATCGAAATGTAAACAAAATCCATGTAATTAATTAACAAATACTCGGGATTAGTATTATTATTAAGTAAAAAAGGCGGTAAAATGACTAGAAAAACCTTATATAATCTAGAGTTTACACACCCCCAAACTTAATCTATTGCTCGTCCCGAGTAATGTTTCATATAAAGCAAAACTTTTACTAAGGCAATTTTTTGCAAAAATTTTAAGTAGCATCACTCTTTGCACAATATCATGCTCACAAACTCTTTTTATTGATAAGTAGCTCATATGCAAACATCATTTCAAAATTTTATTCTAAGTGTGGAAAAATGCTAACATAAGTCATAGAGTGCATGATTTCCAAGATCATACATAACATTCACCATTCAATCAAAGTTTCCTTATCAATCAATCAAAGAAATCAAAAGGTCTAATTTAATGGTCCTCATATGTTGAACTTAGCAATTCCTCTACACTAATGTAGTCGGCATAATCATCTAATCCAATAGGATTTTTATAAAGTTGTAATGGGGCTAGGTTTAAAGTAGGGATAAAGATAAGTGAATTTTTAGGTCCAATAATCTTAACCCTATTTTTGTCTTGGATCAATTCGAGGTACATCCTTCCAGCTAATGGGTTTTACCCTCCAAACTTAATTTTGAAGCATATGCCCAACAATCTTTCTCAATACATTGAATATTTATTTTTGCTATTTTTGCTTGACATTTGAATAGAGCTTTGTTTTTAAACATATGAAGAACATGTACATATTTTTGAATTTTTCCTCAATCTTTGCACACCAAGACAAGTATAGTTAAGATAGGTGCAAAAATAATATAAGATTTAAAAATATGGTAGCATGGCTTATAATATAGGTAAATAGCTTAAGGCTCAAATTAAGGTTTCAAGGGTCAAAACTTATATGATAGGCTTGAAAGGCTCAAACAATCCAAAGAAAATGTTCCTAAATCATGTTTAGATTCTTATGACTCCTAGGATTTTGACTCAAGAAAGTTACTAAGACAATTCTAAGAACTTAAACCTTCATGCATGTCTGTTTCTAAGGGAGTTTAATTTTCATCGAAAATGGCTATATAAAATCTAAGAACATACAAACATTCCATAACTCAAGAAAACATAAAAAAACTTGGATAAAGTCATAAATCATGCTCACATTTAAACTAACTTATGACCAAAAATCTTCTTTGAACATAATTTTATTTTCCATACTTATATGAAAAGATTGAAACATACTTGAAAATTTTAAAAATATATGGAAATATTGCCTTACTCCCCCTTTAAAAAGAAGCAATGTCCTCATTGCAAAAACAAAGTAATGAATGAAAACTGAACACCAAGTAGGGTTGTAAGAAGAAGTGAGTCATGAAGACTGCTTAAGTACCAAGTCTTTCTCAACAATCCATCCTAGACATGTTCATTCCCATTACCATAACACTTCATTTTTTTTCCAATGAAGAGGCATTGATCTTATTCTATTCATGCTTTCAATATCTTATTTATTATACGAAAGCAAAATAATAACTAAGTAATAAAAATAAACGCCTAAAAATAAATACTAAGGACAAAGAAATCCCCCTTTTTATTTACATCATCCTCCATGTCTTTTTCCTTTTCCTTTCTTTGTCGCACTTGATCCCACAATCTCCTCTTTCCATGTCTTGAATATATGATCTAGGAACTCAGGAACAAAATTGTTAGAGATGTTCTTAAAAGTATTTTGTAAGGTATCATCTCTAACTTTTGCATATCTCCAGTAATCTTGTTGTTGGTTGTGTATGAATTTTCACATATCTATCATAGTTGAAAATTCTGATTTGTTCATAGCATTTGTGGAACTAGGAATGGTCAACTCAGGATTAAAACTTTGGTCCATTAGTTCAACAACATTAGGATCTACCCTCGATTCAGAGCTTTTTGGTTCCTCTACAGTTTCTGCTTCTTTTGTCTCATCAAATGAGTTAGCTTTTGGTTCAAATTTGGTTGATGACCCATCTGATTCTGGTTCATTTAGCTCATTTGGTTCAACAAGATTAAAAAACCCAATATTCTTCACTAACCTTTCAAGGTCATGCCTTGTTATGCAACCTTGAACATAACGGTCCTTCAGATTTTTTGATCTTACTTAGGCCCTTAAGCAAAGTGAAGTAATCAATGGTGGAATGTAGGAACTTCCTGCCTTCATCCTTGCACAGTCTTAAATCTCCTTGAGAATAATTTTCCCAACATTGATAGACCTTTTTGTCATAATCGCATACAACAAAAGCATTCGTTTCATTGAGTTGGTGGAACTATGTGAGATAGGCATGAAGCTATATCGAATAAAGTAAAACCATACCTTAGCCACTAGATTTAAAAATTCCCTTCGGCAAGAATGACTACCATACTTTCTTATAATCCATTGGGATCCCGAATTTGTAACTACATTAAGAACTTGTTGAAGAAAATCTCAATTGATATTTGTTATCATGGCAGAGTATTCATCTTCTTCAACATTAGGTAAGTTAAACAAATCATTAATGGACTTAGAAGTAAGAGATACCTTCTTCTTATGAACAAGAACTTCATTAACATCTTGCATGGTCAAGTTGGCATAAAAATTTCATACTAAGTCTTCATCAAGCATTGATCGCGCATAATAGAATTGCCCCCAATTTAAAGCATTAATCGTCTTTCGAAGTGACAATGGTGTGATTATCTTGTCATTTCTATCCAAATTAAAATATTTTTCCAACATCATGGGTTTATTATTGAAGATAGAATCAAATCTTTCCCTTGTTTCCTCATCTTGAATTATAATCAGATTCTCGGCGGAAGTCTTGGAAGATCTAGTTCTTTTGCGAGACATGGTGATTTTTCCCGAAAAATAGGCAAAGTTTTGGCAAAGGAAAAAATAAGAAGCCGACAAGGTGTGTTGGTGAAATTTGTGGCGGTGATGGAATTGTGGCAGCGACGATGTTGTGACAACATTGGGATTGCAATGGCAAAGGCGTTGTTCCGATGAAGGCTTTGCGGCAGTGGTAAGGGAGACTTGCGGCAAAGAAAGAAAATTGGGGAGAGGCTCTTGGGAACTTAAGGCCGACGACTAAGAGAAGAAAATTAGGGTGAAAGCTAATTCTTAGGTGTTGTGAATTTTATAAAGGTATGAAGGGGTTTATATAATGATGGATTAGGGCCAATTTGTAGCAAATATTTAGCTATAAGGGTTGATTGGGCAGCAAGGTAAGGATGGAAGGGGAAAGTAGTGGAAAAATTAGGGTTTTTTGAACCTTAGAGACGGCATCTAATGGGTAAATTTATCCTCTTCGCTGTTGTGGGCCTCGATCCCAAACTGCAATTATTTACTGTACTAAAAAAATTAAACTGAACTAGAAAAATAATTAGTCAATATTTGGGCCAAATTGACCCTCTTATTAAACGTAAATAAAAATTTGCAAAATTTTTTCAAAGCCTAGTGAGCTTTATTCTCCAACTCAAGTGGCAAATGAAACACCTTTCCAAATACTAACCATTAAGGATTCATTCCTAACAGTGTCTTAAAAGTAGTTTGAAAGGCCTATAGAGCATTATCGAGCCTTCAAGACCAATCTTTTCTATTAGGTCGCACTACCTTCTCAAGGATTCCTCTGATCTCACGGTTTACCTGATTGTGGATGATAGGCAGCAGCAATTTTGTGTTTCACATTGTACCTGTCAAGCAACCACTTGAGCCATTTGTTTACAAAGTGAGATCCTTCATAACTAATTATAGCTCTCGGAGTCCAAAACCGTGTAAACATATGCTTATGTAGGAATCGCATGACTACCTTAGCATCGTTCGTTGCTTATGCCTCGGCTTCAACCCACTTGGATACGTAGTCGATGGCCACGAGGATATACCTGTTGCCATATAAAGAAGGAAACGACCTAGAATGTTGATGACCCATATGGAAAATAATTCTACCTCTAAAATGTTTGTCTAGGGCATCTCATTTCTCCTTGATATATTTCTGATCCTCTAGCATCTACCACAATTTTTCACATACGCATATGCATCCTTAAATGCTGTAGGCCAAAAGAATCCTACTTGTAAGATCTTTGTTGCAGTGTGGGAACCACCCAAAGTGTCCCCCACTTGGAGATGAATGGTAGTGGTTCAAGATCTCATCAATTTTACTTCCAGCTACACACTTCCTGATAATGTTATCTGCACATTGTTTAAACAACAAAGGATCCTCCCAAAAATAATATCGATTATCATGAAAGAATTATTTCCTTTATTGGTATGTCATTTCTCGAGGAATTATTTCACATGCTAAATAATTCGCATAATCTGAAAACCAAGGTATTTCATGAATTCGGCTTACCTCAAAGATATGCCTATCTGAAAAATTTTTATTAATTGGTACAAGTGAATGAGTTACCTCATTTTGTTCCAATCTTGACAGATGATCAACTACTTGATTTTCAACACTTTTTTTTATCTTGGATCTCAAGGTCAAATTCCTGGAGTAAAAGTATTCATCGAATTAGCCTCGGTTTAGCATCTTTCTTCATGAGTAAGTATTTAATGACTACATGATCAATAAAAACTATAACTTTGGTACCTATAAGATATGAACAGAACTTGTCAAAAGCAAAAACTATAGCAAAAAGTTCTTTTTCAGTTACCGTGTAATTACGCTAGGCTCTGTCAAGGTTCTGCTTGCATAGTAGATAGGGTGAAATATTTTGTTTCTTCTTTAACCCACAACAACTTCAACAGCAAAATCGCTTGCGTCACACATCAACTCAAAAGGTGAGTTCCAATAATGTGTAACAATTAGTGGGGCTGAGATTAACCGACTTTTCAACTCTTTAAAAGCTTCCAAGTATGCTTTTTCAAGCTCAAAAATAATATATTTCTCTAATAGCAAACACAAAGGCTTAGAAATTTTTGAACAGTCTTTTATAAACCTTCGGTAAAATCCGGCATGGCCTAAGAAACTCCGAACTCCTTTCACAGTAATTGGAGGTGGTAATTTTCAATCACTTCCACCTTTGTTTTATCAACTTCAATTCCTCTTTTGGAAATGTTATGCCATAAGACAATTCTGTAACACCCCAAACCCGGCCTAGAAGTTAGGCCCGAATCTGGCGTGTCACATTGAAGTGTTTTTCAAAAACCATGTTTTTGTTGAAAACCCTTCTTAATATTTAAAAACTTATTGGTATTTAAAACTTGTGTAAAGCCTCAACTTGCGTTTGTTTATTTTCAAAATGGGGTTTATTGAAAAAGGTTGTTCACTTTTAAAACGTTATTGATTTCCTTCAAAATCTCCTTCAACTGCGAAAGTTTTTTTTAAAACGTTGCTGAAAGGTGATAACAGAAAACAGTAGGTGTAACGTAGTGTTTTGAAAATAGTAATCATTTTGGAAAGACCGCAATTTACTTCTAACATATATAAATTAAAATAAAACCAAACCTAAAATTTAAGCTCTGAAAACTTTAAGAGGCCTTATTACAAACCAAACAAAAACAAAGTACTTATGAATAACTTATTGGAAAAACAGAAGCAGTTGTGTGGCCATCTCCAAGTCCCTCACAGCTCTGATCCGTCTAAGGCTGGGGATTGCCTGCACAGTTAAAAACGGGGTGAGTTTACGAAAACTCAGTGTGTAATCCCTTAATATAAAAACAGTCAGTCAGATAGATAAAATTCAAAAGTAGTCTAGGCCTGAGCCCTATTCAGTCACAGTACATTATTAGTGGGCCTAAGCCCATTGCAAAATTGTTTAGGTCTCAGCCCATAACAGAATCGTTTGGGCCTAGCCCATATCAGTATCGGATCTCATAAACAGAAATGCAATAGTGTACGAATGCACCCCACCCCAATCTAGCCAGCACACCACTCGTACCAACCAACACACCATGTGGGGATAAAATCGACCCACCCAGCCAGCACACTAATGTTAGCACCGATTGCGGCACTAACCAATATTGCAGCAGAGCTGCCAGAATGTCATTGGCTTAAAGCCGTCGGTAGGTCCACAGTCGTCTCGGGCGACCCATGCGACCCTAACAATCAAATCAGTGGGTCCATAGTCATCTTAGGTGACCTGTGCAACCCTAACAATCAAATCGATGGGTCCACAGTCGTCTCAGGCGACCTGTGCAACCCTAACAATCAAACCGGTGGGTCCACAATCGTCTTGGGTGACCCGTGTGACCCTAACAAATCAATCACTTCCTCAAATTACAAAATCCCAATCCCGTGCAGCATGTCATGTATGCAAAGCACATATATATAAATCACATGGCATACTCAAGAAAGGCAGACAAATCATAGCTCAGGTCAGTCGAAACATAGCATAAAAAATCATTTATCCACGAGGGCAAAATAGTCATTTCACCCTATAAGGGTGTTTTAGTAATCTTACCCTTTAGGGTTATTTCGGTAATTCTACCCTACAATGGTATTTCGATAATTCTACCCTACAGGGGTACTTTGGTAATTTTAAAAATTGAGGGTATTTTGGTAATTTTGCAAACCGGGGGTATTTCGGTAATTTTACAAACTGGGGGTATTTCAGTAATTTTACAAATCGAGGGTATTTCTATAATCTCACAAATTGAGGGTACTTCGGTAATTTTACCCTTCAAGGGTATTTTGGTAATTTTACCCTTCGAGGGTATTTCGATAATTTTCCCTTTGAGGGTATTTCGGTAAATTTACCCTTCGAGGGTATTTTGATAATTTTACTCCCTAGGGGTCTCTGTACAGTATACGACCTTTCCAAAGGCCTACCATCATCTCGAACGACTCGAATAACTTATATGGCCAAAATAGTGTAATTGGGCCAATGGCCCAATACTCGGCTTACGTGGGCCCACATGATCGTGTGGCCTGCTTAGCCCAAATTCCATGACGGCTATACGAATTTCACTACCCAATCCATTAGTATTCGCTTACCGTGGATTTTACCCATGAGCCCATTGGGCCCACATGGCCCATTTCGACCCTACAAGGCCCATTACGACCTAAGCCCACGAGAACATTCGTGGCGGCCTCTACGGTCTATCGCCAATGGTTGTGGCTCGATTTGTCCCTACGAGCGCTCGCACACTCGTGAGCCTTCAAATGCTGAAGTTTTGACTTTTCGGGTTTTCGGCTTTTGCCGATTCACAATTAAGCAGGGTTGTGAATACACCCCTTCATCCATCGTTTTGACAGAAACAACATTGGGTGGACGATTACACACCTTTTTCGTAGCTCTTGCAAGCAACCCACGAATGCCAAACCTACATCCATCAACTTTTTTCCTTCGTTTAATATCAATATCTAATACTAACGTTCAATCCCAACGATCATGGAATTGATACTCACCTTTCCCCAAGAATGCTGTCCAACCCACTTATGATGCTAACCGAAGATGTCTACACCCCTATCCTGTTGAAATGTTGCATTAATCAAAAGAATCCAACACAAGAGAAAGGTCTAAGAGTTAGCAACCTTAAACCGAATCATTTGGCTTTGTCAGCGAAGAGCCATCAAAAAGGGACCAAGAACCGAATAGGGACAAGGAATACTTACCAAAATTAGTTGATAGAAATGATAGAATAAAAAAACAATCGGCCAATTGACAGAGGTTGGCGTCACAAGGGAAAGAGACTAATCGGCTGAGGGAATCAAGAGAGACAAGGAGTTAGATTCACCCAAAGGAGAAAACCAAGAGAAGAAGAAGATGAATCAGATTCGGCAAAGAGAAAGATGTGGAGAAGAAAGGTAGGCTTCAGTGAAGAATTCGGCAATTGGCAATTGGTATTGTGTTTGACAAAATGAATGACAGTTGAGAGAAAAAGAAAGTAGAAGGAAGAAAGGCCCGAATGGTCAAAAATGTTGCACAAGATGCCACGAAAGAAGTAAATCCCGAAATGAAAAAGAGGAAAACCCGAAATTGCAGAGAGGTTTTTGGTTTCTATCCTCACACAAAGCTGCCGAAAATGCACAAATGAAACCCCCTTGGTCGAAATCCCCCTACTCAAGCTCTTCCATTCGGCCAAGACTCCCTTCTCATTCAAATTCCCTAAAAATCTCCACTGATTTCTCCTTGATTCACTCCACACCCCCTATTCAAACTTGATGACCAAGTCTCCAACCTCCTCTACAGAGTTTGAATCAAACTCTACCTCTCACACCACAGAGATAAAAAATAAAACCTCCCACTTGCATGCCATGGGATTCGAACCCCCTCCCCCATGCATGCCCAACACTCCACTTGTCACCATAACACAAGCTCACTTGTGTCCTAAAACAACGCAACTTAATATATAAACCCTTAAAGCTAACATCCAGGTTTTAATTCACCAAAAACAAAAATTTTTGCTAAAGCCCAGGTTTGAACCCAGGACTTCTCCAAGACCCCAAACACTCCAATATTGCTAACCTAGTAGTACTAACATGCATTTGTGCTGTTACCTTGCTCTTAATAATTTTAGGCACTCCTAAGCCCAAGGCCCAATTCTTCTAGGTCCAAAATTCGAGGCGTTACAAATTCCCTCCTTAACCATAAAATGACATTTCTCCCAGTTAAGAATAAGATTTGTCTCATCGCATCTTTTAATTACCTTAGCAAAATTACTCAAACAAACATCTTAAGTATTACCAAAAACAGAAAAATCATCCATGAAAACCTCAACAAAATTTTAAACCATATCAGTAAATATTTCTATCATGAATCGCTGAAATGTGGTAGGTAAATGAACTGTACGAGCAAGTAAAAGTTGTTTTGTGTTGGTCTTCCGGGGCTACAATTATTTGGTTATATCTCGAATATCCATCTAAGAAACAATAAAACTTGTTACCTACCAATTGATCAACATTTGATCCAAAAAAGGCAGTGGAAAATGGTCTTTTCGAGTTTCTTTATTCAATTTTCTGTACTCAATTTTTGCGTGTGAATATGATTTGCAAATTGTGCAAGTATACACAGCGAATCAAGTAATAAAGTGATAAGTGAGACCATCTCCACAAGGATCGGATTAGGTACAGAAATGGTCAATTTATGATAATGATTACTGTTATGGCAAAGTCAAGTTAAGTACACAGTGGTAAATTAAAATAATAAAGATGAATGTGAAATATATACTGACTAATAGTGGAAAATGCTAAGGCAAAGCAAGAGTAAAAATGCAATAGTAATTAGAAGAATATTTACATGAATAAAACACAAGTGAATAAATAAATAGCTAAGACTGCTATGACAAAGATGCTGCGTGTAACACCCTTAACTCGTATCTGTTGCCAGAATAAGGTTACGGAGCATTATTGTAAAAACATAACCTAAAACAATCATTTCCAAACATTACAATAATCATAGCATAATATAATCATACACATGAACATTGTCCCTTAATCGAGCCCTCGAGGCCTTAGAATAACTTTAGAAACTATTCAGGACTAAATTAAGACCATTTTAAAAATTAAGGAAAAAGTTAGAAAAATTCAAACTACATGGGTCATATGGCCGTGTGACTCACACGGTTGAGACACACACCCATGCCTCAAGCCGTGTAACATTCAAAATAGGGACACACAACTGTGTTTCAGCCTGTGTCCGTGGCCCGTGTAACTCTTTGACTTGGGTTACACGGCCAAGCCACACGCCTGTATGCCAGACTGTGTAACTTTTGAAATGGCCTCAGACACCCGTGTGCCAGTCCGTATGCTAGGCCATGTAACTACCTGAATTGTAACCTTTAAAACCGACAGGGGACACATGATCATGTGTCACACACGACTAAGACACGCACCCATGTCTTAGGCCATGTGGAGAAGAAATTGGCCAAAATCAAGCCATTTCTTTCACCCATTCAAGCATGTTCCTACAAGTAATATGCACATATAATAAAGGTACCAAAACATGCATAAGAAGACCAATTCAATAGGCTATTTATCCATCCAACCAATATGCCAGATAGGCACCTCAATCACAATCAAGCACATATACCTAATCTTATACATATTTGGCCATATTCATCCATACATGTCTAGATTAATTCTATAGCAAATTATACCATAATTGGTATAACATCCCAAGTTAGGGGATTCTGCATTTTATATTTTTTTTTGTGTGTTGGGCTTGTTCTGCATGCTATTTGGATGTGTTTGGGGGTCTTAGGAGGGCTCAGTTCAAGCAGGAGCCTTGGTTAAATTTTTTTTTAGGGCACTTTAGGGGGGAGAGCTTGTAGAGGTAGGCCCTATGTATATTTGTGTGTGGTTGGTGACACAAAAAGAAGGGTGGAAGAGTGATAAGTGACACCTCAGGGAGCAAGGGGGATGACGCCACAAGGGAAGCAGAGAGGGTGAAGGTTCGAATCTTGCATGCCACACAAAGGAGCTTTATTTTTGGCGTCAGGATGGAGAGGTGGTAGCCTTCGGGTTGGACTCTGATAAGTGGGAGTGGAATGAGTCAAATATTTTGAATGGATGGACAAGAGGGGTTGTGGAGGTTTGAATGGGTCAAGGTTGTTGGGAGATTTCAAATGAGGGATTGAGAGTGAAGGGTGGAGAAAATTATGGGATGTGGAGAGAGGGAGAGTGTGTGGCTGAATAAGGGAAGGTGTGGGGGTGCATGTGCGGTTTTAACTTGGTTAGGGAAGGGCCGAACCTTCTTTTTGGTTCTTAGGCATTTCGGTGAGCATTTTCGGCCATAAGTGTAGGGGAGTGTCGTTTTCTCAAGTTGTCATTTGAGAGTAGAGTGAACCGAAACCATTTTAGAAGCTTCCCTTTTCTTTTGCACTTTGGTCATCTTTCTTTTCTCTGGATTACCAAAAATCGTAGCACCTTTACTCTTACTCTCTTTGGTTCTTTCATTTCTTCTTCTCTACATCCTCTGCTCATAACTGAAACCTTTTTTGAATTTTCTTTTCTTGTAGCTGAACCTACTCAACCTTGTGACATCTTCCACTTCACACTTTATGCTTGTGCCGAATCTCTCAAGTCTCCCTCTTCATTGTTTCCTTTCATTTGTGTTATAGCCGAAACATTCCCTCTCCTTCACCTTCCTTCTTCTACTCTTCTCCCTAAGCCGCATATTGTTCAATCGGAATCTTCTTCCATTGTTTTTGCCAGTAGCCGGATATAGCCTCTCCAATCGATTTTCTCCTATTTTTCAGTAAGGATCCTTCTTTCTCTATTTCTTTTCATCCTTTTCCTCCTTTCTCGTTATTTTGGGTGAAACTGAAGATTTTGATTCGCTTCTTTTGGGCATTGGCCGATTGTAGGGGGCTTATTCCCATCTTCTCTTCTTTGTGTAGCCTACTTTCGGGAGATCTTTGGTAAGTTTGGATGTTAACCGATTGGATGGAAGGGGTCCTTTCTCATTTTTATTTGGCTGGAAGGCCATTTCCTTTGTTTTGTTTTCAGAATCGATTCTAACTTGGTGTTATCTAGGGACTCATCCGGTTTCGTAAGCCAAACCTTCTGGTGTTCAGTTTCCGTTGATCAAGGTAAGAAGCTTCTTTTGATTTGGTACCTATTCTCTCTTTCTCTTTCGTTGCTTTAACCTAGTTCACTGATCAAGACTCTTATCGTGGGTATGAGTGCTAGCCGATCCAAGGGGGGTGCGTCTAAGGAGCCTGAAGGAAGCAGACCCGTGGTCTCTGCTCTTAGGTTCAAGCGACGTGCGGTGTCAGCCGTTCGGGATTTTCCACTGGGTTGTGGGTCGACTTCGAATCTGAATAGACAGATCGTGGTGGTTCGTGAGAGTGAGGGGCACGTCGATCAAGAGTGTATAGTCTTTTTGCGTAATCAGGTGTGTAATTCCCACACCTTCTTCTTTTGTTCTGTAATAGATATATATGCATTGCTTAAAAGCCTAAACTTCGGTAATGTCTGTTAGGTTACCTTTGGAGGGTAAAACCGAGATACCAGGTCAGTGAATTTCTTATTGTGCCATCTATACACTTTAGCATGAACATACGTATGATATGATTAATCTATGCATGTTAATAAATGTTGCATCTATTTGCCTAATATTGTATGTTGCATGGGAATGGGAACATGATGTTGTTGAAAGGGGCAATGTAATTAGGTGGGTTTGCCACATATTTTGGGTGACCTTGTCACATTATTTCAGTGGCTATGCCACATATTTGGCGATGAGCAGCTGGCTGCAGCACGACTGCCATCGATGGTGTGTAGCGGTGAGGGTCGATTGTAGAAATCCCCACTGGTGTGATTGGCAAGAACGGGCGGTGTGTAGCGGATGGATATCTAGGTTGGGTTGGGTTTTGCATCATTTTGCAAATGTTATCTACTATACTGTGCTATTAGCGCTAAGGCCCAATCCGATTTTGAATGGGCTTCGCCCAATGTGATTTTGTAAGGGCTAAGGCCCAGATGGCATTTGAATGGGCTTGGGCCCAGTTATGGTTCATGTGAGGTAATTGCACACTAAGTCTTCTTGACTCACCCCTTCTACTTAAATTTTTGCAGGTAATTCTTAGTTCAGTGGATATGGGCCGGAGTGGACTTCGAGGTGGCCATGCACGATTTTAGTAAAATATACTTTACTTTTCTTTGAGCTTTCTTTAATTTGGGGATTCTGTTATGTAATAAGGCCGCTAATATTTTGGGTTTGATTTGAAACGTTTTAAATTATGAATTAATTGGTATGTTGTTTTTTTAATAAAATGTAAATGACAGTTTTCCAAAACTTAACCAACGATTTACAAACGATATTGGACAACATCTCAAGCTAACTTAAAGCAACAACAAGGGTTTTCAAACATCACCTAAAAGCAGTTTTTGAATTAAATGTGTAACACCCCAAACCCGGTCAATACGCCACGACCGAATTTGGTATGTCACTAAGGAAAATATTTTTGAAGGAATCGAATTAACAATTAAATTCTTGTAAAAAAACTCTTTGTTGAACTTTATTTGTAGAAAATAAGTTAAAACTGAAATTTACTTTGAAATTACATAAAACTTTAAAATAAGTAAGTAAATCATAAGTTAGAAAGGATTTATATCATTTTAAGAAAACTCGAATTATTACTTTGAAAACCATTTGCATTTGATTGTAGAAACTTAATTTTTAAAATCATTTAAATTATCGAAAGCACTTAAGTTGTTAAAATTATCAAATGATTTATGTTACCCGATGGTAACGTTTTAAAAACCATCGCGTTGTGTAGTTTAGAAAACTTTGTGCTCAATTTATTATAATAATCATGAAATTTATAAACCATATTTAAAACATGTTCAAAACATAAAGATAATCCAAAACATAATTAAACAGGCCTTAGTACAAATCCATAAAATATGAAAACCAAATTAAAATAAAATACCCAAATGGAAGTTCATATAAAACCAACTTTTATTACATGGCCTCCTCGAGTTCATCCGGCTCCTTATCCGCAATCTCACGAATCACCTGAAAAGATAAGGGAGAAGGTGAGTCACCAAGACTCAGTGCATATTCCCTCTCCCGGGTAAATACCACATACTTACACAAATTATAACAAAGCAACATATATGTAAAATGCACCCAACCTAGCCATCCATAACTCCTTTTCTACCCCGTGTGGTACCAAACCACTGGTGGTGCCAAACCACTGGTGACCGTAGTCACGAATAATCCATCTGTGGGGCCAACCCACGTGTGATACCAAATCACTGGCGACAATCCCATATCTCAAAAGTGGGGCCAACCCACGGTGGTGTTAACCACAGGGACGAGTCGCTATGAGGTGCCAAACCTCTGGTGTCCGAAGACACGAATGTGATACTAAATCACTGGTGGTGCCAAACCACTGGTGACCAAAGTCACAAATCATCAAGTTGTGGGGCCAACCCACGTGTGATACCAAATCACTGGCGTCGATCCCATATCTCAAAAGTGGGGCCAACCCACGGTGGTGTTAACCACAGCGACGAGACGCTATGAGGTGCCAAACCTCTGGTGTCCGAAGACACAAATGTGATACCAAATCACTGGTGACCGAAGTCACAATATCAATCTTCCCCCTCCTCTCATGTTGCCCATACCAATGCAATAAACACATCATGTCAATATACTTTGATATGAATCATATAACAAAATCTCATAAATCGTAGATCATGATTTCAATCCTCATGTATTAACAACATATCGAAACGGACTTACCTGAATCCTCATTCATACCATCATGGTATCATACCAAAATCTCATCATTTCGGCTTTAACAACATGAAAAGTTATTTAACACACATATATACAAATATGAACTAAGTTATAAAGTGTGTAAGATACACACATTTCACCAATGCAAGAACTATCTTCCAAAGATCCGATCTATCGCACTAGATACCTTGTCCTACAATTGGTCAATACTAAAATTATAAGCAAAGGCCATTCGGCCATTAACACCTTAATCCAAATGAGTTATCGCTTCGAAATACCAATCTTACCTAAAAGCTTACCCAAAACGAGAGACAAAGATACGAGGCTTAGATTGATTGCTTCCAACGTCCCGAGGAGCCTAAAAGAAATCGGTTCCTAGAATGATTAAAACCTTGCAACAAATGCCCATAGGTTCGGCCTTTATCCACAAGAAAATAACATAGAGAGGAGAAAAGAATAGAAGGAAAAACGGCCAAGAATACTTACTTAATAACCAAAACCGATCGAAGAAATCAAATGAAGTCCTACCCTTGAATATTCGGCCAAAAAATAAATCAAAAGAATATGAGAGTTTCGGCTATATGGTTATGGAAGATGAAAAATATGTGAGTAGAAAAGAGAATTGAAATGAGAGAGAATTCGGTTTAATCAACAAAAGAAAAGTGAGAGATGGGAGAAATGAGGTTCGGCCAACACCTATTTTGCCTAAAAGAAAAGTGCACAAAATGCCCAAAAATCAAATGTTGTTTCGGTTTCAAATGGATGAATGAAAAGAAAGAAAAAGTAGGATTTGGTTCCAATAAAATAAGGCTAAAACCAAAAGGAATTTTGCACTAAAAGCATAGCACACATTCGGCCAAGGAGGGGAGTTTTTTAGAGAGAAAGAAAACAATACAAAAGATGCACAAAAAGCAAAGGTTGACCAACTATCCCCCCCCCAAAACACCTAACAACATTCGGCCACCCCTTAGACACCCATGCCGTCCACATACATGCACTAAATGCCTAGGATTACTTTCCAAAACATCCTCCATATTCCATGCCTTTGTCCCCTCATCATACCATAACCTTAAGATTCTTATCCCCAATTTCAAGCTTTCCTTAAACATATGTTCAACTTACCAAAATTAATAGTCCAACCTATCATGAATAAGGTTGACCGTCCATCAATGCTAGAATATAAAAATAAAGTCTTCAAGATGCTAAACATGCTACTCGAACCTCTAACCTCAAGCAACCTTTCAAGCTCCTTAACCATCTTGCCACTTACTCCTCTTATGCTTTAATTTAACACTTAAATTAACTTAAGTGTCAAGCTCACTTACTCCACTTCATCAAATAAACTATACTAAAAATTATTCTAGCTTCCTAATATTTCCAAGCCTTCACACAAATATACTAAGCACACAATAACAATTATACCCGAGCTAAAACAAGTAACAAAATGTTCCTAAAGCCCAAGGTCCAATTGGCCTAATCCTACTAGGCCTAATTTCGGGATGTTACAGATCTACCCTCCTTAAAGAAATTTCGTCCTCGAAATTTTCCAATCCAACTACTAACACACTGCTCAAAACACACCACTATGCTTTCGCTGCGCACTCTGATCTTAATAACACTACTATACTACTAACGACATTTGAATACGTCAACCCACATCAATCAAAGCAGTATATGGAAATCCAATGATCAAGAACATACTGGTGATGACGTCCGGTGCGTCGCCCTCCTCTCGACGTCTCGCTGCATACACCGACCCAGGCTGTCTTGCCTCAGTGTTGCCTGCACCTCTGCCTGATGCTCTGCGGCCTCGACCAGAACCATTACCTCCTCTACCGTTATCACGACCCTTCTGTGGTGGCGGTCCCTCATTTCTGAACTGAGCACGACCTTGACCTTCAGATTGATTCCTGGCTTGCTTACGTGGACAGTCTCTCACACGATGATCCAGAGAGCCACACTCGAAACATCCTTTTCCTCCGGTCTAACATTCGCCCCAATGAAATTTTCTGCATCTGTTACACTATGCTGGTCCCTGATTAGCAGTAACAGGCCTCCCAGACTGATTCGGCCCATTCTGCCTAACCCTTTTTTTGAGAATCTTCGACCGACCCAGATGATTCAAAATCTCTCTTATGCTTATTCCGATCGTAACTCTGCCTTCTAGATTCCTTTATCCCTTCAGCAATCTTAGACTTTTCAACCAACGCAGCAAACTCTCGCTCCTGATGTGGAGCAATCAACAATCTCAGCTCGTCCTTCAAACCATCTTCAAATCGAACACATCGCTCGTGCTCCGAAGCCACAATACCTCCAGCATACCGGCTCAATCTTAAGAACTCAGCCTCATACTCTGATACAGATTTACTCCCTTGGACCAAACTCAGAAATGCCTTACGCTGCGCATCAACGTAACTAGACCCAATATATTTCTTCTGATATGCTGCCTTAAAATAATCCCAAGTGAGATCCTCCGCCGCAGCACCATTCCGAACCGTGAGCCACCACTGATATGACTCATCTCGAAGAAGCGATACTATCCCTTTCAGCTTTTCCTCGGCATTCAGATCCAGATCATCCATGATTCGCTCTGTCACCTCTAACCAATATTCAGCCGAGCTGGGAGCTACACCCGAAACACCTCGGCTCCGTTGGCTCGGAGTCGCTCAGGTACTGACTTTCGAGCTCCCGCGCCTCCACCTACTCCAGCTACCCTCTCAAGAACTCGCAGCATCGCCTGAGACACTGCGTCATCCCCCGTTTGATCATGATGCTCAACTCCAACCGCTGGTGGTGGGGCTGGTGGTACCTCATTCTCGGATCCTTGACCAGACCTCACTGGCTCAAACACAGCCATCCTACCTCGACCACGTCCACGAGTAACACGACCTCGACCACGAGTACTCATGTCTAAGATCTCGACTTATCTGATTTAAAAGTTTTATGCATTAATCAATATTCCACTTTCTTTAAAGCATAGTTTTATGAAAAGTTTTAATAAGAGATTTCACGAGTACACCAAACCTATAGTTTTGGGTCTCTAAAGTAGTTCATACTACTATATAGTCATATCAATATCACTATAATCATATCATCAAAATCAACAGTTTTAATGTACTTACCAGGGTGGATTGATGCCGGAGACTCGGGCCATGCCTTTCAACCATAAAATTTTCAACAATAACATTTTAAAACCATACTTTAAAACATTTTGGGCCTCGGACCACAGCCGAGCTTTTGAACTTAGCTCTGATACCAATTTGTAACACCCCAAACCCGGTCAATACGCCACGACCGAATTTGGTATGTCACTAAGGAAAATATTTTTGAAGGAATCGAATTAACAATTAAATTCTTGTAAAAAAACTCTTTGTTGAACTTTATTTGTAGAAAATAAGTTAAAACTGAAATTTACTTTGAAATTACATAAAACTTTAAAATAAGTAAGTAAATCATAAGTTAGAAAGGATTTATATCATTTTAAGAAAACTCGAATTATTACTTTGAAAACCATTTGCATTTGGTTGTAGAAACTTAATTTTTGAAAATCATTTAAATTATCGAAAGCACTTAAGTTGTTAAAATTATCAAATGATTTATGTTACCCGATGGTAACGTTTTAAAAACCATCGCGTTGTGTAGTTTAGAAAACTTTGTGCTCAATTTATTATAATAATCATGAAATTTATAAACCATATTTAAAACATATTCAAAACATAAAGATAATCCAAAACATAATTAAACAGGCCTTATTACAAATCCATAAAATATGAAAACCAAATTAAAATAAAATACCCAAATGGAAGTTCATATAAAACCAACTTTTATTGCATGGCATCCTCGAGTTCATCCGGCTCCTTATCCGCAATCTCACGAATCACCTGAAAAGATAAGGGAGAAGGTGAGTCACCAAGACTTAGTGCATATTCCCTCTCCCGGGTAAATACCACATACTTACACAAATTATAACATATATGTAAAATGCACCCAACCTAGCCATCCATAACTCCTTTTCTACCCCGTGTGGTACCAAACCACTGGTGGTGCCAAACCACTGGTGTCCAAAGACACAATTGTGATACCAAATCACTGGTGACCGTAGTCACGAATAATCCATCTGTGGGGCCAACCCACGTGTGATACCAAATCACTGGCGACAATCCCATATCTCAAAAGTGGGGCCAACCCACGGTGGTGTTAACCACAGGGACGAGTTGCTATGAGGTGCCAAACCTCTGGTGTCCGAAGACACGAATGTGATACCAAATCACTGGTGGTGCCAAACCACTGGTGACGCCAAACCACTGGTGACCGAAGTCACAAATCATCAAGTTGTGGGGCCAACCCACGTGTGATACCAAATCACTGGCATCGATCCCATATCTCAAAAGTGGGGCCAACCCACGGTGGTGTTAACTACATGGACGAGACGCTATGAGGTGCCAAACCACTGGTGTCCGAAGACACAAATGTGATACCAAATCACTGGAGATACCAAATCTCTGGTGTTCGAAGACACAAATGTGATACCAAATCACTAGTGACCGAGGTCACAATATCAATCTTCCCCCTCCTCTCATGTTGCCCATACCAATGCAATAAGCACATCATGTCAATATACTTTGATATGAATCATATAACAAAATCTCATAAATCGTAGATCATGATTTCAATCCTCATGTATTAACAACATATTGAAACGGACTTACCTGAATCCTCATTCATACCATCATGGTATCATACCAAAATCTCATCATTTCGGCTTTAACAACATGAAAAGTTATTTAACACACATATATACAAATATGAACTAAGTTATAAAGTGTGTAAGATACACACATTTCACCAACGCAAGAACTATCTTCCAAAGTTCCGATCTATCGCACTAGATCTCCTTGTCCTACAATCGGTCAATACTAAAATTATAAACAAAGGCCATTCGGCCATTAAAACCTTAATCCAAATGAGTTATCGCTTCGAAATACCAATCTTACCTAAAAGCTTACCCAAAACGAGAGACAAAGATACGAGGCTTAGATTGATTGCTTCCAACGTCCCGAGGAGCCTAAAAGAAATCGGTTCCTAGAATGATTAAAACCTTGCAACAAATGCCCATAGGTTCGGCCTTTATCCACAAGAAAATAACATAGAGAGGAGAAAAGAATAGAAGGAAAAACGGCCAAGAATACTTACTTAATAACCAAAACCGATCGAAGAAATCAAATGAAGTCCTACCCTTGAATATTCAGCCAAAAAATAAATCAAAAGAATATGAGAGTTTCGGCTATATGGTTATGGAAGATGAAAAATATGTGAGTAGAAAAGAGAATTGAAATGAGAGAGAATTCGGTTTAATCAACAAAAGAAAAGAGAGAGATGGGAGAAATGAGGTTCGGCCATCACCTATTTTGCCTAAAAGAAAAGTGCACAAAATTCCCAAAAATCAAATGTTGTTTCAGTTTCAAATGGATGAATGAAAAGAAAGAAAAAGTAGGATTTGGTTCCAACAAAATAAGGCTAAAACCAAAAGGAATTTTGCACTAAAAGCATAGCACACATTCGGCCAAGGAGGGGAGTTGTTTGGAGAGAAAGAAAACAATACAAAAGATGCACAAAAAGCAAAGGTTGACCAACTATCCCCCCCAAAACACCTAACAACATTCGGCCACCCCCCTAGACACCCATGCCGTCCACATACATGCACTAAAGGCCTAGGATTACTTTCCAAAACATCCTCCATATTCCATGCCTTTGTCCCCTCATCATACCATAACCTTAAGATTCTTATCCCCAATTTCAAGCTTTCCTTAAACATATGTTCAACTTACCAAAATTAATAGTCCAACCTATCATGAATAAGGTTGATCGTCCATCAATGCTAGAATATAGAAATAAAGTCTTCAAAATGCTAAACATGCTACTCGAACCTCTAACCTCAAGCAACCTTTCAAGCTCCTTAACCATCTTGCCACTTACTCCTCTTATGCTTTAATTTAACACTTAAATTAACTTAAGTGTCAAGCTCACTTACTCCACTTCATTAAATAAACTATACTAAAAATTATTCTAGCTTCCTAATATTTCTAAGCCTTCACACAAATATACTAAGCACACAATAACAATTATACCCGAGCTAAAACAAGTAACAAAATGTTCCTAAAGCCCAAGGTCCAATTGGCCTAATCCTACTAGGCCCAATTTCGGGATGTTACAAAATGCAAGTTTTCAAATTGAACCCTGAGTTTTTCAATAATCAACCGAACTTGAAGATTAAAAAGGAAAGAAAGTTTCTCTAATATTTTCGAATGATTACGAAGTTTCATGTGACGCACCAGATCCGGTCATAGCGTGTGGGCCGGGTTTGGGGTGTTACAATTGACCACATTGAAACTACACCATCACATGCAAAATTGGTCATTCAAAACATGCATCATCTTGACCATAATAACACCAACCATCAATGCATCAAAATACCATAAGTACTTCAACCATAATATCATTCATACATGCAAAAAACAATTAAATCATTAAACACAAGTTCACCTATACATGACATTATAACCTTGACCAAAACATCAAAATCTACCAATATAATCGTTGGATAATGTAATAGGTCTCTGACGAGCTTCCAAACTGACCGAGCTTCCAATAATCTATAAAACATAAGAAAGAAAACTACGTAAGCATATAATGTTTAGTAAGTTCATAAATCATGAACATAGCTTACTATTTCAATGCAGAACCTTATAAATTAAACATGAATCAATCCAACATAAGCTCGGCATAAGCCTAAGCATCATCAACAACACAAGTTAGTGCTTTAATACATAACTTAACAAAATCATCACATGGTAAGATAGAGTTCATGAACATTGTACAATTGAATTCACACCTTTCATAAGTATATTTATACATACTGTAACATTCCGATTTATACCCTAGTCGGAACAGTGGTTTCGGGACCACAAATTCGAGTTCAAATAATATTTTAATATTATTTTCCGTGTCTATGATATATGATTAAGTATGTGCTAAAGTTTTGTAAGTTAATTTGACCATCTGTATGTTCAATTTGATAAAAGGATTAAATTACAATGAGATGCAAATTTGTATGCTTTATGAAAAGATACTTATTTGTCATGTCTTTATCAGTGTGAAGGCTGTATGTGGCAATTAAGCCAATATTAAGGTTAGTGGATGGGCAAATGACTAAATAACCTTAGAAATTATTTTGTTTTATATGTTTTAAAAGGGTTGAAATGGTAAAGTGATAATAAAATGTTTATAACAAAAACAAAACATGAAAAATGGCCATTTTCTTATCATCTTTGACCAAAATTTAGAAAGAAAAGAAGGAAGAAAACCTAAGCTAAGTTTCGGCTACTATCAAGCTAAATTAAGGTAAGATTTTGACTCGTTTTTTGATAATTTCTACGTTTTTGAAATCGTTGCTTTGTCTACTATCAAGCCCATGTCTCAATTTTGTGTATTGATGATGTTTGTGTAAAATGCCATTGATGATATGTTGAGCTTTGAGATGAGTTTAGTTGTTAAATGAAAGATTTGAGCTAAATGAACATGTTTTGTTCTTGAAGTTTTGATGAATTTAGCTAAATAGGGCTAAATTGTGAAAATATTATTTTTCAGGACTAAATTGCAAATTTGATGGAAAATATGGGCTTTTATGATATATGTGTACCTTCGGCTAAGCATGGGTGTGGGTTGATTTTGTGAATTTGATGTTTTGAGAAAAATGGACTAAATTGATAAATTGTACAAATGTGAGGATTAATTTGTAAATAGCCCTAAATGTGTGTTTTTGGATTGAATTGAATGAGTCGGTGAATAAAAGGATCAATTCTGAATATGTTTACATCAAGAACCGAGGAAAATAGACTTAGATCGCGGGAAAGCGAAATTAACCGAGTAGTCGTTTTCGTTTCAGTTAAATCGAATTCGAGGTAAGTCATTTTGCAAATAAACGTACTTGTATGGAATTGTAAATGCTCATATGACTAATAATGATAATGAATGCATATGAGAGGTTGTGCATATGAATTACGAGATAAGGTCGATATAGCGACAATGTCTGAGAAGTCCCGTACGAACCTAGGAATAGATAGGATTAGCTATGTCATGACATAGGAATCTGTTCTGTTTTATCATGTAAGACCACGTGTGATTTTTGGCAGGATCGTCATCACATTACTAAACTCATTTTGGTACATTTTGGAAATGTATATAGCTAGATATGGCATGTATAGGCTAGTATTTGATATAAGTTTGTTTATGAACTTTGCCATGTGAATTGGCTAGTTATGACTTGAGAATTTGCTTGAAAGAATGTGATATGTGTGAAGTATGTTTTGGCATGACTAGTTGATTCCTGAATTGGTCAAGTTTTTGGGTAAGCATTTGGATGAATTATGCTTATATTATCTATGTTTTAGCCTTGTAATTTGGCATAGTTGAAATTGGTTTTGAATGTGTTGATAGAATTGTTGTTTTGGTGTGTTATTGATTGATAAATATGCATGAGAGGTGTTGGTATATTGCTTGTAGGTAAGACCCAAGTGGGTGGCATTTTGGCCTTGAAAATGGCCTATAATGTCACACGGTCGTGGCACACGGGCATGCCTAGTGACCGTGGGCTAAGTCAATAGCTAGCACAAGAGTACACGGCCTTGGCACACGGTCGTGTCTACTGCTAGTAGCCGTGTGATTTTTGGAAGGATCGACCATAGCCTGGGTACACGGGCGTGCTTTGTGGCCGTGGAAGATAAGTCAATTTTGACCACGGGGAGGACACATGGGGGTGTCTAGCAGCCGTGGGAGGCACACGGCCTGCCCACACGGGCGTGTAACCCCTGAAACTTAGAAAAGTTTTAAAATTCTGAGAATGTTTGTATGTCTTTCGGTTTAGTCACGACCGGGTTTATAAGCATGTTTTAGGTCTCGTTGACCGTATTAAGGACATTATGTTGAGATTGATGGATGAATGTATGAACTTCTGAAAATGTTTCCGATCTGTCCGGTAACGCCTTTAACTCTAGTCCGACGACGGATATGGGTTAGGGGTGTTACACATACTTTGATCATTATAAATTCATACCTTTCCATAAGTTCATAATAAAGTCTCAATCCCATTTACATGCCAGTTGAAGCATTTAGAATAATATCGGATACGCGGGAAGCTCACACAAAGTGTGCTAAACATATGGCTGAAACCATTCCTTTCCTTTTCCTTTACGTCATTTCTCACTTGAGCCATAAATGGGTCTACTCACACAAGCTGACGGTTCCGCAACAAATTTCCAAACTCAGCCATCGGTAGGACATTCAGGACCAGCACCTGAAACATGGTAACCCTAATCACATGTCATTTGTATCCTATATATTCCCAAGGTTCAAACGGGGCTCGATAGTCATCGTCCATGTTGGATTTCCATCATTTCATAACATGATATATAGCACAATACATAAATATCAAAATAACATTACAACATTATTTAACATATGAACTTACCTCAATTTTAAGGATGTCAAAATAAGATCACTAATCCGAGGCATGAGCTTTTCCTTGATCTAGATCCGTACAAGGTTTATCATGATCTAGATAAGAAAATTCAATCTATTTAATACACATACTATTCAATTTAGTCCAAAGTTCATACTTTTGCAAATTTACACTTTTGCTCCTAATATTTTAACTTCTTTACAAATTAGTCATTAAGCTCGTAAAAGGAAATTTATGCAATTTCATCCATATAACATGCCAGTTGATTTACCTAAAGACTCATATCAATCCAAAAAAAATCATCATTTCATAAATTTATCATGGTATTTTACTATTTTTACAAATAAGTAATTTGATAAATACATCAAAAATCATTTTACAAAAGTTATTTATTTAACAATAAAGACTCATAATATTTCATCAAAATTCATAAATCATGTAAGAAAACTAATGGAAAAACCCTAAACCTTTAACAGTTTTGCAAATTAGTCACTGGACTAGTTAGATTAAGCTATAACGACTTCAAAAACATAAAAATCTTTAAAAACGAGACAAAAACCACTTACATGCAAGCAAGGAGAAGTACCTGAATGTTCAAAGCCCTAAAATGGTGTTTTTTTCTTCTATTTTCGATGGTGTTTCTCATCTAAGAAAATGGTACCTTCTTTTACATTATTTTTACTTCATTTATTCATTAATTTACTTTATTAACCTTTAACTTAAACTACTTAAAACATCAATTTCATGTCCATCTTTGTCCACTAAATATAATAATGGTCTAATTACCATTTAAGCCCTTTAAATTTAAATTTTGATAGCTATTTGATACTTTCAGCTACTAGAACTCTACTTTTGCACCTTTTATGATTGAGTCCTTTTCACGAAATTAAGCATGCAATGTTAAAATTTCTTAACGAAATCTTTATACGACATTACTAACATACCGTAGACCTTAAAATAATAAAATAAATATTTTCACATCGAATTTGTGGTCCCAAAACCACTATTCCGATTTCACTAAAAACGAGCTGTTACAACTCTCCCCCTAAAGGAATTTCCATCCTCGCAAATCTTACCAGAAAAGAGGTTCAGGTATTGTACTTTCATAGCTTCTTCCGGCTCCCAGGTAGCTTCTACTACGTGTCATTGCCAAAGAACTTTCACTAAAGCTATGCTTTTATTTCACAATTCTTTAACCTTTCGAGCTAGAATTATGATCGATTCTTCACTGTACGTCATATCTAGCTGAATCTCAATGTCAACAGATGAAATTACATGTGACGGATCTTATCGATACCGTCGTAACATCAACACGTGAAAATCATTATGAATATTTTCTAATTCTGATGGAAAAGCTAATCTATAAGCTATCGGCTCGATTCTTTCAATAATCTCATACGGCCTAATAAACCACGAACTTAGCTTTCCTTTATGACCGAATCGAAGAACTTTCTTTCAGGGTGATACTTTCAAAAACACTTTATTGCCAACTTAAAATTCAATGTCTTTTCTTTTAAAATCCGCATAAGATTTCTGTCGATCTAAAGCTACTTTCAAACTGTTTTGTATCACTTTAACATTTTCATTTGTTTCTCATATTAAATCAACCCTGTGAAGCTTATTCTCACTGAGCTCAGTCCAATACAATAGAGTTTGACACTTTTGACCATATAAAGCTTTGTAAAGTGCCATCTTTATGCTCGATTAATGACTCTTATTGTATGCGAATTCCACTAACTTTAGGAATCTCTCCCAGTTACCTTCGAACTCTAGAACATAGCATTGAAGCATATCCTCGAGTATCTGAATCACTCGCTCAGACTAACCATCAGTCTATGGATGAAAGGCGATAACAAACCATCATGACACGTTCCCATTTCCACTCTGGAATCATCACTAGCTATAACAAACCAGAAGGTACTTGATGTTCAGCTTTAATTTGCTGACAAACTAAACATCTCAATATCAACTCTGAGATCTCACGTTTCATACTTGGCCACCAATACATTTGATTCAAATCATCGTACATTTTATTGCTGTCAAGATGAATAGACAAGCTACTACTGTGAGCTTCATGTAAAATATTTTGAACGAGAGTAGAATTTCTTGGAATTAAAATCTTGTATTTAAAATACAAACTATCATTGGACCCAATCTGAAAGTCTGAATCAAGAGTCATCTCAACCCATTTCTGTTTAACTATCAACACATCCTCACATTTCTGAGCTTTGTTAATTTGATGTAAAAACATCGGTCTAGCTTTCAACTTAGCTAAAATAGAACCATCATCAATCAATGTCAACCTCGTGTTCAAAGCTCGAGAGACTTTCTACTCAAAGCATCGTCAACAACATTAGCCTTTCTCGAATGATAATTAATGATCAAATCGTATTCTTTTAATAACTCGAGTCATTTAAGCTGTCTCAAATTCAAATCTTTCTGCAACATTAACTACTTTAGAGTTTTATGATCCGTGAAGATATGAAATTTTTCTCCGTACAAATGGTGTTGCCAAATCTTCAAAGCAAATACAATGGCTGCAAGCTCTAAATCATGTGTCAGATAATTCTTTTCGTGCGGTTTCAAATGTTTAGAGGCATACGCTATCACCTTGCCCTCTTGCATCAAAACACAGCCTAAACCATTTAATGATGCATCACTATAAATTACAAATTCTTTACCTGACTCTGGCTGAACTAACACTGGTGCCTTGGTTAACAATGCATTCAACTGATTGAAGCTTTGCTGACATTTCTTAGACCACTCAAACTTAACATCTTTTTGCAACAGTCTCATCAATGGTGTGACAATCATCGAGAATCCCTTAACGAATCTTCTGTAATATCCGGTTAAACCCAGAAAACTTCTAACTTCAGAGACATTTCTTGAAGGCTTCCAATCTACAGAGGCTTCCTTATATGTCAACTCTTGCAACTACACTTTCATCTCTTTCAAATCTATAGGTGCCATTCTATAAGGAGCTATCGATATCAGAGATGTTCTCGGCACTAACTCAATAGCAAATTGAACCTCTCTAATCAGCGGTAATCCGAGTAACTCTTCTAGAAACACATCTGAATATTCACATGACATTGGAACTGATTCTAGTTTCAACTCAGAAACTCTAGAATCAAATATATAAGCAAGATACGCTTCACAACCTGTTCTAACATATTTCTGTGCTGACATAGCCAAAATAATATTAGACATACTATCCAAACTATCTAATTCAATCTGAAGCTTTTCATCATTTTGACATTTTAATACAATAAGCTTTCATCTACAGTTCACTACGGTGTCATGCAAAGTCAACCAATCCATCCCCAAAATCACATCAACCTCATTAAAGGGTAGTAAGCATCAAATCGGCTAGAAAGTTGTAACCCCGAATCATCAAAAGACAGTTTTTATTGACTTTATCAACTAACACATTCTAACTTAAGGGGTTCGTTACTTTAACCACAAATTCAGTAGACTCGAAAGGCAATTTCTTACTTGACACTAGATTCGTGTATACATACGAATGTGTTATTGCCAAACCAATCTGCAATGCTGCAGCATAGTGTCATGTGGTGGCTGAGAGAGACCGCCTTCAGTCTCCTCTTTCTGTCTCTACAAAGCCGCTACCCTCTATTGTTGCCTCCGGATCTCCACACCTAGGGATTTCTCCTTTGGCTTTTTATAAGCATTTCATCCTTGGTTAACTCCAACAGCCCACGATATCTTCTCTTATTTAGGCCAATTTTTCTAGTACAAGTAAACTTGGGCTGACACTGGTATGCGCTGAATGTTGACTCGGTCATCTTCCTGATTTGTCATGGCATACAAGATGGTAAATTGTCCAACCTTTAACCTTGACAAACCTTCACTCCTTTATTTCTTTGTCCACAACTTGAACCTTCAAAATCACCAAACACAACCCTTCCACACGCAAATTAAAGCATCTAACATGTAAATATCATCCAAGCTCCTAATATAAATGATAAATACTAGGAAAATGTCCTAAAATCCCACTAAATGTACCCAATTAGAAGCAAATAACTAAGTTTAAAGGAATGAAATATAACTCTTTTTGAGAGTTATCACACCCCCAAACCTGAGTTATTGCTTGTCCTGAAGAAAATTATGCATGAATGCATGTATGCAACAATATTGCCAATGCATGTTCCCATCTTGTATTGTTAATCTATTCGAAGACCAATATATACATCAGTTATCAACCATTTTCTCTTGTTAAAAACCTGTTCAAGTTTCAAATGTTTGATTTAACAAAGGTAGTGCAAAAAATTGCTCCCTCCAAATAAGATTTTCTAAGTTTCATGCATGTTCTGGCTAAAACACCCCAAACCCGGCCCACGAGCCTTGACCAGATCTGGTATGTTACTCGATGTAAACCGGTTCAAATTTCTTTTGTTACTTAGGAAAAATTTGTGTGTTTTGAAAGTAAAATGGTTTTGGGTTGGGCTTGAGTTGAAAACGAATTTGATTTTATATTGAAAACCCATTTATTTCAGGTGACAAAATATTTAAAGTCTATTTTAAACCAAATTTACTTAATCTTATAACCATTAAAAATTCGTAACATAATAAATAAAAGAAAGAAAAATAAAGTAGTTCAACTATGGCCTTATTACATCAAATAATTCCCCAAAAATAAATTGAAATGCTTAAATAGAATAAAAGTCCAAATAATGAAATTTTCCTTGCTGTGCATGGCCACCTTTAAGCTCCTGCCGACCCGGTCCATTACTGATCCTCACCTGGAAGAAAAATATTCCCCAAACGGGGTGAGTCAAACAGACTCAATGTGTAACCAACACTAAAACTTAACAATTCAGGCATACAATATCATATCACATATTTATTCATATAACAGATATAAAATAATGATGCAAACCCGAACCCAAACCTAGATGCCATCCGCTACACATCACCCGTACCAACCTGCACATTGTGGGGACTAATAAGTCAACCCTCCATCCGCTACACACCATCGAAGGCAGTCGTTGCAGTCGACGTGCTCATCGCCCTTATAAAATTCGTGGTCTTAGGTCACCACATTCAGATATCGTGGTCTTAGGTCACCACATTCAAATATCGTGGTCTTAGGTTACCACATTCAGATATCGTGGTCTTAGGTCACCACATTCAGATATCGTGGTCTTAGGTCACCACATTCACTTCCCCTTTCATATAACCCGAATGCCCCATATCATTCATATCATGCATATTACATAATTTCACATTCTTATCACTTTTCACATGTTACATATATAACATAATTTCATATTCCTAGTAGGAGTAGGAAACGTACCTGAGTACTTTTGTACCATTACATGGTACCTTAGCCATATTCTTACACATTCTTATAGTCACATACATATTAATTATTGCCATAAATATATCAAGAAATAGTGTGAGGTACACACCTGATTCGCTTAAGGATTCCAATCCAAATCCCGAAAAGCTTGATCTAATGCCTTAGATCTTAGATCTCTACATTTAATCAATCATTTAATACTTGTAAAGAGCCATTCGGCCATAAATCCAAATCCTAGTAGGATTAGTACACTAAAATCCTTACCTTGCCGATTTGTTTACTAATCAAATCCCAGAATGTTGTAGATTCCCTTCCTTGTAATCGGCTGGTATTGAATCCCTTCATAGATTAGTTTTCGGCTTTTAAATCATGTAAGAAAATAGGTCTAGTGCTAAAATAAGCCTTGGCCGATTGCATATAAACACTTACCTTGTGGATTTTAAATCCCGAAACTCACCGAATAACTAGGGAACACGCGGCCTATGGTGTACCGTCGGGAAAAGAACTTCTCCTTCCCTGTAGTCGACACTTAGTAAATCCCGAAAGTATTCCTTGCCTTAGATGTCTGTCGAAATCCCTATAACTTCATGTTAGATCAATTTCTAACATTTATTCACAACAAATAACCCTTAGCCGAATGTTAAATATGACTTACCTTAGATTCTTAAATCCCGAAATAGTTGACTTGTCTTATGAAGTTGTCGACAATGGCAGAAATCCCGAAGAGCCTTCTTTCCAAGTTTCGACTAACACAATAATGGGGTTAGATTTCCTAGTTTCGGCTTTTGGAATATTGAGAGGAGAAGAATGAAGAAGAAAAGAATAGTTGCTTAAGAGAATTCGGCAATGCTGAAATAAGGAGAAGGGAAATTCGGCAAGGCTTAGGGGATCTTACTCTCGTTTTTTTTGGAGAATTGAAGAGAAAAGAAAAGGGGTTGCAGAGAAAATTCGGCAGAGGTTATCAAGGAAGAGAAAATAATGCTGAATGGCCTCTCTGTTCCTTTTATAGCCGAATTTACTAGCTTAGAATCCCTTACTTGGCCACCACTCTTCTATTTTGATAGCTTTATCACTTTAATTATCACCTAAAACTTAATCCAATAATTATCTCTTATCTCTTAATAAAAATATCAATAAAAATCCATCATTTATCCATCTATTTGCCGAATTTTAACAACAATAAAACACCTCCCTATAGAGCCTTAATGCCGTCCACTTCTCTTGTTCCTGGCACCAAAATAAAATTCTTTTATTTGCTCACCAAGTAACTCGAACCCAGGCCCAATTGCACCTGCTTGTGGCGTCAACTCCAGAGGCCCTAAGTGGCGCCTCCAAGCCACTTTTCCAAGCCCATTTGTATGTCATATTTCACCCATAAATTTTATTAAGGCGACCTTGCTTTACTTCCCTCTCTTAACCTCAGAACTTAACTTTTCCTAAAACGTTTCCTTACATTTCCTTACATTTCCTTACATTTCCAAGTTTCCAAAAATGTTCGTTTGCCTCCTTTAAACTTAACATTTCTTACATTTCCAAGTTTCCAAAAATGTTCGTTTGCCTCCTTTAAACTTAACATTTCTTACATTTCCAAGTTTCCAGAAATGTTCACTTTCCTCTTTTGAACTTAACATTTCTTACATTTCCAAGTTTCCAGAAATGGTCACTTTCCTCTTTTGAAACATAACATTTCTAAATCATTTCCTTACATTTCCAGGACATTTCCCTACATTTCCAGAACAAGACATTTCCTTACATCTTAGGGTCCCTAAAACTCCTCAGAACACATCCAACACACCCACTGAGCCCACTATCTCATGAATTACGCACGAACGCATAACCCCTAATCTAGGATGTTACAGTTCTACCCTCCTTAAAAATAATTTCGTCCTCGAAATTACTTACTAACGATTAATCGTACATCTTAACTTGCCGCACTACGCTTATGCTGCGCACTTTAATCTTATAAAAATATCATACTTCCTATGCACAATCTTTAAGTCCATACGCAAGGCTTCGAACACTTTCACTACAAGAAAACTATACAACAATCAAAGCAATTAAGGGTATTCCAGAAATAAGGAACGTACCCGCTGTCACATCTGGCACATTTTCCTCCTCGCGACGGCCAACTGCATAAACCAACCTTGGCTGCCTTGCATCTGCACCTTCAGCACCTCCACTTGGTGCTCCACGACCTCGGCTGGAACCATTTCCTCCATGGTTCGGACCACGACCCCTCGTCGCTTGTTGACCATATCTACCAGCCTGATTAACATTCTGGGCTACCGATTTATTCCCCTCCGGCCTCATCGGACAATCCTTAATCATATGGTCCTTTGATCCACACCTAAAGCATCCTCCTGTCTTTTTCCAACACTCCCCTAAGTGTTTCTTCCCACACTGATCACAAGTACAATATTGCCCTCAAGTACCAACTTGCTGACCTCGCGGCCCATCAACTCTAGGCCTCTTATTCTCAGATGATCCAGACGATTCAAAACCTCTTTTTGGCCTGTTCCGATCAGTGTTCTGCCTTGCAGAATCCTTAATCCCTTCAGCTACCTTAGCTTTCTCTACTAAGGAAGAAAACTCCCGTTCCTGATGTGGTGCTATTAACAACCTCAAATCATCCCTTAATCCGTCCTTAAATCGGACACATCGCTCATGCTCCGTAGCTACTACTCCTCGAGCATATCGGCTCAACCTCAGAAATTCAGCTTCATACTCTGCCACGGACTTGTTCCCTTGAATCAGCCCCAGAAAAGCCTTCCTTTGCTCATCAGTATACCGTGTGCCAACATATTTCTTCTGATATGCTGCCTTAACATATTCCCAGGTCAGATCCTCAGCTGTGGCTCCATCCCGAACTGTGAGCCACCACTGATACGCTTCATCGCGTAGCAGTGCCACCATTCCTTTCAACTTCTCCTCAGGGGTCAGATCAAGCTCATCCATAATCCGTTCGGTTGCTTCCAACCAATATTCAGCTGTACTGGGTGCTACACCAGATACTCCAAGAAACATCTCAGCGCCATTGGCTCGGAGTCGCTCGAGTACAGATTTCTGAGCTCCCATACTTCCACCCGCGCTAGCCACCATTTCCAAAACTCGCAACACAGCCTGCGACACAGCATCATCCCCCGTCTGAGCTTGCTGCTCAACACCAACAACTGGGGGTGGTGGTGGCAGTGGTACCTCATTGTCCGATCCTTGACCCGATCTAACGGGTTCCGACACGGTCCTTCTGCCTCTACCGCGTCCTCGTATACTACGACCACGTCCCCTAGAGCTCATTTCTACGATCGTGCTTTAATCTAATTAAGAAATTTTATGAATTAGCCTTTATTCCACTGATTACCCGCGTAGAAGTTTTATGGAAAGAGTTTTAGGAGTGGTTCTTTTGTATTCATACATGCACACAGTCTTTACATTCATACATTCATCAATCAATTATGAACTTTCATTCATTCAGAGAAACGTTGTAGTTTTCATTGTTGTTGTTTTTCCACTATCTAGGGGTATTTTCGTAATTTTCCCTACAGGGGTATTTTCGTAATTTGTCAAAATAAGGTTCCTTGGTGATTTTGTCAATAAGGGTATTTTGGTAATTTTTTTGAAATCCTGGGGGTATTTCAGAAATTTTTAAATTATAGGGGTATTTCGGTAAATTTTGAAACTCGAGGGGTATTTTGGTAATAAATCAGAGTAAATTTGTAAAGCTTAATAAATCAAGGGTATTTTCAAAATTTGCAAAACTTGAGGGTTCTTTTTGAGAATTTATTTTCCAAATCGGTGATGTTGCAAAATTTTTGAAATTCAGGGTCATTTTGGTAATTTTTTAAGTCAGGGGCAATTTCGTAATTTTCCAAAATCACAGTATTTTGATATTTTGCAAATTAGAGTTTTTGGACTTGTTATAAAGTAATGAATTTTTTTTTTGAATAAGAACTGTGGGTATTTTGGAAATTTCATAAACCAATGGCATTTTTGTAATTTTACCACTAGGGGTATTTTAGTAATTTTGTAAATCAAGAAATATTCCAGAAAAATTTTATGGGATAGCTTGTATAAATCAAAAGGGTAATTTAGTCATTTTAAAACTAGGGTTTTCATAAAAATGTGGCTAATCCCTTTCGAGTTTTAGTTATTGGGTTTAGCCTGTGACTGAGTCTTCTTGGTTAGGGTGAACCGAAGCTACGCACCAGGTAGGATTCCTGCGAAGAGGAGGTGAGTCACTAGGACTGCTTAAATACCAGGCTCTTCCGGATCCAATCCTAGACATGCGCACAATGGTTGCCACACCCTAACTCGGCGACTTAGCCATAGGTTTGTTTAATTAAGCATTAAGTCTTATGTAATAGTTGGGGTAAACTAGTCCTAGGGTTCAAATACTTATCATGCTAGTCTACGTTCCATTCCATTTCTACCCTTCTACAGTTCACAATAGATATCACACAAAGGTTAGGGGTACTTACCTGGTGGACTTCGGGTCGGAGACTTAGGTGCCATGCCAGAAAACTTGCTTACTTCCAAAAATATTTTCATAAAACTCATTTGGGCTCGATTTGAAAATGTTTTGGGCCTTAGACCACAGGCCGAGAGTTTAAAACTGGGCTCTGATACCAAACTGAAACACCCCAAACCCGGCCCACGAGCCTTGACCGGGTCTGGTATGTTCCTCGATGTAAACCGGTTCAAATTTTTTTTTTACTTAGGAAAAATTTATGTGTTTTGAAAGTAAAATGGTTTTGGGTTGGGCTTGAGTTGAAAATGAATTCGATTTTATATTGAAAACCCATTTATTTCAGGTGACAAAATATTTAAAGTCTATTTTAAACCAAATTTACTTAATCTTATAACCATTAAAAATTCGTAACATAATAAATAAAAGAAAGAAAAATAAAGTAGTTCAACTATTGCCTTATTACATCAAATATTTCCCCAAAAATAAATTGAAATGCTTAAATAGAATAAAAGTCCAAATAATGAAATTTTCCTTGCTGTGCATGGCCACCTTTAAGCTCCTGCCGACCCGGTCCATTACTGATCATCAACTGGAAGAAAAATATTCCCCAAACGGGGTGAGTCAAACAGACTCAATGTGTAACCAACACTAAAACTTAACAATTCAGGCATACAATATCATATCACATACTTATTCATATAACAGATATAAAATAATGATGCAAACCCGAACCCAAACCTAGATGCCATCCGCTACACATCACCCGTACCAACCTGCACACCGTGGGGACTAATAAGTCAACCCTCCATCCGCTACACACCATCGAAGGCAGTCGCTGCAGTCGACGTGCTCATCGCCCTTATAAAATTCGTGGTCTTAGGTCACCACATTCAGATATCGTGGTCTTAGGTCACCACATTCAAATATCGTGGTCTTAGGTCACCACATTCAGATATCGTGGTCTTAGGTCACCACATTCAGATATCGTGGTCTTAGGTCACCACATTCACTTCCCCTTTCATATAACCCGAATGCCCAATATCATTCATATCATGCATATTACATAATTTCACATTCTTATCACTTTTCACATGTTACATATATAACATAATTTCATATTCCTAGTAGGAATAGGAAACGTACCTGAGTACTTTTGTACCATTACATGGTACCTTAGCCATATTCTTACACATTCTTATAGTCACATACATATCAATTATTGCCATAAATATATCAAGAAATAGTGTGAGGTACACACCTGATTCGCTTAAGGTTTCCAATCCAAATCCCGAAAAGCTTGATCTAATGCCTTAGATCTTAGATCTCTACATTTAATCAATCATTTAATACTTAGTAAACAGCCATTCAGCCATAAATCCAAATCTTAGTAGGATTAGTACACTAAAATCCTTACCTTGCCGATTTGTTTACTAATCAAATCCCGGAATGTTGTAGATTCCCTTCCTTGTAATCGGCTGGTATTGAATCCCTTCATAGATTAGTTTTCGGCTTTTAAATCATGTAAGAAAATAGATCTAGTGCTAAAATAAGCCTTGGCCGATTGCATATAGACACTTACCTTGTGGATTTTAAATCCCGAAACTCACCGAATAACTAGGGAACACGCGGCCTATAGTGTACCGTCGGGAAAAGAACTTCTCCTTCCCTGTAGTCGACACTTAGTAAATCCCGAAAGTATTCCTTGCCTTAGATGTCTGTCGAAATCCCTATAACTTCATGTTAGATCAATTTCTAACATTTATTCACAACAAATAACCCTTAGCCGAATGTTATGTAACATCCTGGAAAGGGCCTATGCATTTTTGGTTTAATTGTACGAAATGACAAGTTTTAAGTATTATGAATAAATTTTTGATATTTTTGGAAACTCAGAAATGTATGAAAATAAATTGGAAATGAACATTTTTGGAAACCTGGAAATGCATTGGACATGAACATTTTTGGAAACCTGGAAATGTAAGGAAATGGTTCAAAAATGGAAAGTGAACATTTCTGGAAACTTGGAAATGTAAGAAAATGGCAAGTATACAGAGCCGATTGAAAATTTTAGGAAACTTAGAAATGACCTAGAAATGTCGAATTTTAAAGATTAAAATAGGAAATTAGGGCAAGGAGGCCTTAAAAGAAAAAGTTGGTAAGATTTGACACACAAACAGGCTTGGAAAAGTGGCCTGAAGGTGTCACTTAGGGCCTATGGAAATGGCGCCAAGTGCAAGAGGAATGGGCCTGGGTTCGAGTCACTTGGGAAGCAAATAAATAAGGTTTTATTTTGGCTTCCAGAAGGCTGAGGTGGACGGCACATGCTTCTAGAAAAGGAGGTGTTTTATTTTCATAAATATGTGATTAATAAGGTGATAATAAAGGATTTTTATTGGATTATTTTTTGAAGAGATAATAGATGGATAAATATGGATTTATCCCTTTTATTTTGATAGATAAGGAAGAGATAAAAGAGGATTATTATTAGTATTATTTTTATTAAGAGATAAGAGATAATAAAGGATATTTCTTTAATTATTTTAAATTAAAGAGATAAAGCTATCAAATAAAGAAGAGTGGTGGCCAAGTAAGGGACTCTAGCCTAGTAAATTTGGCTATAAAAGGAAAAGAGAGGCCATTCATTCATTCACTTTTCCTTTGCCGAATTTCTTAAGCAAATTCTCTTCTCTCTGCCGAATTCTCTCTGTCATTGTTCTTCTTTCTCTTTTCAATTCTTTACAAAGCCGAAAGCAGAATCCCCCTAGTCTTGCCGAATTTTCCTAAGTTTTATATCTTCCTCTTCTTTCTTTGAAAAACCAAAAATCCTCTACTGTTCATCAAGAAGCCGAAATTTTAATCCACATCAAGGCCATAGCCGAATATTGTTAAAGGCTCAAGCAAGGATTGTCGATTCCTAAAGTAAGGAGATCTTTCGGGATTTACTAAGTGTCGACTACAAGGAAGGAGAAGTTCTTTTCCCGAAGGTACACCATAAGCCGCGTGTTCCCTAGTTATTCGGTGAATTTCGGGATTTAAGAATCTAAGGTAAGTCATATTTAACATACGGCTAAGGGTTATTTGTTGTGAATAAATGTTAGAAATTGATCTAACATGTAGTTATAGGGATTTCGACAGAGGGATACAAGGATTTCGGGATTTGAGAATTTCAAGGTAAGTTTTAAGATTACTAATCCTACTAGGATTTGGATTTATGGCCGAATGGCTTTTTATTAAAGTAGTAAGTGATTAATCAAATGTAGGAATTTGAGATCTAAGGCAGTAGATCAGATTTCGGGATTTCAAGGAATTCGTTAAGCAAATCAGGTGTGTACCCTACCCTAAGTTTTGATAGGTTCATGGCTATGTTTAAATTAAATGTATTATTAAGAATGTGTGTACCCCACACTAATTTTTAATATGTTTCATGGCTATGTATGATTAAATATAAAATATATATATGATATTAAGAATATGAAAGTGGCTAAGGTACTATGTTATGGTACTAAGTACTCAGGTACGTTTCCTACTCCTACTAGGAATATGAAAAATGTTATTCGTAACATGGGAATATGATAAGGTTGTGAATTCTGGTATATTATGTATGTTAATATATGGGGCATATGGTTGTATATTGAAAGGGGAAGTGAAAAGTGGTGACCTAAGACCACAGTAATCTGAAAAGTGGTGACTTAAAACCACAGTAATCTGAAAAGTGGTGACTTAAAACCACAGTAATCTGAAAGGTGGTGATCTATAACCACAGATGCGGTAACTTAAGCCTGCAATTTGGTGTGTAGCGGAAGGAGGGTCAACTTAGTAGTCCCCACGGTGTGACTGGCAGATACGGGGGTGTGTAGCGGATGGATAATTAGGTTTGGGTTTGGGAATGCATCATAACTTGTATTTTATGTTTTGAACGTGTAACTACTGTATGCATGATTCTATTATGACTTAGTGTTGTGTACACATTGAGTCTGTTGACTCACCCCGTTGGGGAATATTTTTCAGGTGATGAGCAGTAATGGACCGGGTCGGCAGGAGCTTAAAGGTGGCCATGCATAGCAAGAAATTTATGATTTGGACTTTCAATTTATTTTAAGTATTTTAAGTTTTACTTTGGGATCATTGATATAATAAGGCCATTGTGGTTTACTTTATTTTTTACTTTTATTTATTATGTTTATGGATTTTTATCAATTAAAGTTTAAGTAAATTCCTTTTAAAATTAACTCTAAATGTTTTGTCACCTTAAATAAATGGGTTTTAACATAAGATAAATTTGTTTTCAACTCAAGCCCAACCCAAGCAATATTTTTTTTTAAAAATCACACAAGTTTTTCCTAAGTAACAAAAGAATTTTGAACCGGTTTACTTGAGGAACATACCAAATCTGGTCAAAGCTCGTGGGCCGGGTTTGGGGTGTTTCATGTTAAATATGACTTACCTTAGATTCTTAAATCCCGAAATAGTTGACTTGTCTTATGAAGTTGTCGACAATGGCAGAAATCCCGAAGAGCCTTCTTTCCAAGTTTCGACTAACACAATAATGGGGTTAGATTTCCTAGTTTCGGCTTTTGGAATATTGAGAGGAGAAGAATGAAGAAGAAAAGAATAGTTGCTTAAGAGAATTCGGCAATGCTGAAATAAGGAGAAGGGAAATTCGGCAAGGCTTAGGGGATCTTACTCTCGTTTTTTTTTTGGAGAATTGAAGAGAAAAGAAAAGGGGTTGCAGAGAAAATTTGGCAGAGGTTATCAAGGAAGAGAAAATAATGCTGAATGGCCTCTTTTTTCCTTTTATAGCCGAATTTACTAGCTTAGAATCCCTTACTTGGCCACCACTCTTCTATTTTGATAGCTTTATCACTTTAATTGTCACCTAAAACTTAATCCAATAATTATCTCTTATCTCTTAATAAAAATATCAATAAAAATCCATCATTTATCCATCTATTTGCCGAATTTTAACAACAATAAAACACCTCCCTATAGAGCCTTAATGCCGTCCACTTCTCTTGTTCTTGGCACCAAAATAAAATTCTTTTATTTGCTCACCAAGTGACTCGAACCCAGGCCCAATTGCACCTGCTTGTGGCGTCAACTCCAGAGGCCCTAAGTGGTGCCTCCAAGCCACTTTTCCAAGCCCATTTGTATGTCATATTTCACCCATAAATTTTCTTAAGGCCACCTTGCTTTACTTCCCTCTCTTAACCTCAGAATTTAACTTTTCCTAAAACGTTTCCTTACATTTCCTTACATTTCCTTACATTTCCTTACATTTCCTTACATTTCCAAGTTTCCAAAAATGTTCGTTTGCCTCCTTTAAACTTAACATTTCTTACATTTCCAAGTTTCCAGATATGTTCACTTTCCTCTTTTGAACTTAACATTTCTTACATTTCCAAGTTTCCAGCAATGTTCACTTTCCTCTTTTGAAACATAACATTTCTAAATCATTTCCTTACATTTCCAGGACATTTCCCTACATTTCCAGGACAAGACATTTCCTTACATCTTAGGGTTCCTAAAACTCCTCAGAACACATCCAACACACCCACTGAGCCCACTATCTCATGAATTACGCACGAACGCATAACCCCTAATCCAGGATGTTACACTGGCCATAGCAAATATCTCCTAGCTTACTCAGTACATTTTTTTCCTATACTCAAGTCACTCTTGCTCTAAGCATACTTTTATAAACCATTTACATTCTTTTGTTTTGTTTTTTGAAAATAAAATATAATTAGTATATTAGGGGATTTTGTATGTCACTAATTTTTTTGACTTGATTATCACAATGGAGCATACACTGAATTACCTAATACTCAATCATGTCACAATTTAAATAGAAATCACTCTTGAAGCTAATGCTTTTGGCTTAGAAGAGGGATGGAGAAAACAACTACCTCTTTTGCTACTCAGCCCATTACTACAGCAGAGTGCCCCTAATTTATTTACTTTCTATTACACACTCTTACTTGAACTCACCTTTCTAGTTAACAACACGATAGAGCAAACAAAATGGTGATGACTTACTCAACAATTCTAAGCATTGGTGTGCCTACTGTCCTTTATTTATTAATGCCAAGGCAAAATGACTGAATTTGGTTTCAAAAGTCTCTCAGTTCATTAGAAAATACTCACTATAACCCCCCAAAAAAAAACTGAGTATAGAACATCTCATTGTTAAAAATTAATTTTCAAGCAACCAATCCGAAGCTAAATTCACCTAATCCACTGTCACATGTTCTATGTGTATTGAAGAATCTAAGCTCATCATCAAACATCATAAGTACAGAGCGTAATCCTCATAGGGAAATAGTACATAATAGTTACATTGTTGTGGCAAAGTAGATTCAACTAAACAAAAATGATTATACTAAAATAGTCACACATACTAAGTATAAAATGCAACCTAAATGCACAACACGCCCCCAAATGTAACATCCTCAAACCCGGCCCATTCATTACGACCGAATCTGGTTATGTCACTGCGGAAAAGACGGTGGAAAAATTCTTTTTAGACTTAAAATAAAACAGTAAATTTATTAACCTTTGAAAATCCATGTTGATTTGATATTGCATGAAAACTTTGATATTGTACAAAAAAAATGTCCATATTAAAAACACTTTATTAACTTATGAGTACTTTGCATAAGTAGATTAGAATAAAATCATTTTAAAAGCTAGTAATTTAATCTTACCAAGTTATAATTAAATTAAAAAAAATAGTACCAAAAATACTAATAAAATAATTCTAAGGCCCAAATTAAATAAAAATCACAAGGCCCTTATTACATCAATATTTAAAACCCAAATACTTAATATAAATAAGCTTAAAAATATTTAAACTCTTCTTTTTGCATGGGCCACCATGTGTCTTCTCCGATTCCGGTCCAATCTACGCATCACCTGAAATGGTTAATGAAAAGAGTGAGTCCACTGACTCAGTGCATAATCACAACACATATTTCCATCCGTATGGGCTTGGCCCATACCCACACAGCCATCGAAACAAATCATGCAAGAATGCATTTCAGCCCAACCTACTATCCAACCGTGACCCCAACCTTAGCAGACTCCCTGCCTAAGGCCGTGGCTAACCCACCACTGATCACATCGTGATCCATAAACTTACCTTGGCTAACTCGCTGCTCAAGGCCGTGGCTGAGCCACCGATCAACCAAAGTGATCTCAACATCATAATCTGTCTACGGTGACGCACATAGCCATCAACTGCCGAGATGGGCACCTAGCCAACATCTCCCTTGAGGTAGCACCAAGCTAACCATCAAGCGCTAATGTAGCCGAGGCTAACATTAGACCACGTACATCATGTGTACACTCCTTCCTTCATCGATCAATCCACCTCCCATGTATGTATGTAAAAAGGTAATATGTCAGATCATAACAAAAGAGTAGGCATCTCATGTTAAATACCATATCATGTGTATATATCATAAATAATTTCATACCAAAGACTTTACTCACCTGATATACGATTACCCAAATTAACCATTCACCACACAAGCCATCATAATCGGCTACCACACATCATGCATATGAATAAGCATTAGCAAGCAATAACCGAGAAATAGTGCGATGATTACGTACCTTAACACTTGTAGTTCTAAGCTTTCTATCCCTACGCTATCGCTCAACGAAACATCTGCTATTTGCCTATAGCTATCCCCTGCTGCTGGCCCACACCCCGGTGGCCAATCTCGAACCGCCGAGACAGCTCTCTTCTTGAACTTCGGAATAGGTGCCTTCCCTTGCCCACTCTGACTGGTTGTTGCCTCCATCAGAACACTTAATCAGAACAACGGGTTAACCCTCCAAATCACAATCTAAGAAACAAATCTTAATAAATATTCTTACCAAAATCACTTACCAAGCTGACTGCTAACAAACGGAGGCTTAACTGACTACTTCAAATTCCAGAGTATCTTAACAACGGTTGCAAACGAAAACCCAATGAGGTCTATGCTAATATTCAGCCAAGGTGTTACCAAATAAAAGAAAAAGGAGCACGGCACAAGGATGGAGTGTAGATTCGGCTATCAATAAAAGATAATCAAGGAAAAGGGATAGGGGTTTCGGCCAGAGGTTTGAGAAAAGGGTAAGATAGGTGTGGGGGTGTACTTTTGTTTTAGGAAAATGGAAGAGAAGAGAGATGGAAGGGTGGGTGGTTTCGGCCAAGGGTTAAAAAGAATAGAAAGAAGGAAGACAGAAATAGAGGTTTCGGCTCAGGTGGAGTGGGGCAGAACAAATGGAGAAACCTTTCGGTAAGCAAGCAAATGGGGAAAAACTAAAAAGATGAACACCTCCCCCCTATTTATACTACTAAAATCGGCCAACAACTCATCCCCCACCCAATCCCAAAAATCCTCCTACTTTCACTCTCCACCAACCCTTCAAATAATTCAAAATAAAAACCAACACATCTCTCCTCCTAGCCATCCATTCAAAATGGTTTGAACAAGTCAAACCTTATTCCTTACCTACCTAGCCGAATTCAAAAAAGGAAGACCAAGTCTTCATCCATCTTTTAAGCCTCCAAAAACCGTCCAACACCTTACCAAGTTGACACAAAACAAAGCCCTCTTGCTGCCCTTGCGAATCGAACATGAGACCCTTTCCTCCTTCAAGTGGTGTCACCTTCCAAGCTCTAGAGTGGTGCCTCCTTGCCACTCTGCCACACCAATCTTTGTGCCAAAACTCCACCAAAATTTCTCTTAAGGCCCCCTCTATCCAAGCTCCCCTTTTAACCCCTAAAACTAAAAATTTTCCAAATCATTCCACCACTACCTAGGGTTCTCAGGACCCCTAAAACTCACCCAACCACACACTGAAGTGTGCCAACACCTGAGCTAAGCACCAAAAATCTAACCCCTAAAACCAGGGTGTTACAATTCTACACTCCTCAAAATAATTTCGTCCTCGAAATTACTTGTCTAGACTAACAGTCCAATTCCTCCCACTATGCTATGGCTGCGCACTCTTGATCCTAAAAAGCTAAGATACTTCTAGGCACGGATTCTAAGTTCATTCTCAAAGTTCTATATACTCTACGAGCAACAAAACAACCAGTCACCACAAAGATCAAAACAACAGAGAATATTCCAAACATAAGATTCTTACCAGCTGACACATCAGGCACATCATTATCCTCCCTCCGACGGACTGCATAAACCAAACCTGGCTGTCTTGCCTCAGTGCCACCATTACCGCCGTCTAAAGCTCCACGACCTCGGCCGGAACCATTCCCTCCATGGTTCGAACCACGACCTCTTGCCGCTTGCTGACCACCTCTGCCCGGCTCCACATAACCTTGACCTTCTGTTCGAGTCCTACTCAGATTCTGGGGACAATCCTTAACCAGATGAGACTTGGACTTACATCTAAAGCATTCTCGAACACGATTCCAGCATTCGCCAACATGGTACCTTCCACACTGCGCACACGGACGATCTGGATTTTCGGCGGCTGGCTTAGCAATACGAACAGGAGTCTCGACTCTCGGTCTTTTCTGAAATCTCTCCAACGATTCTGACGATCCCGAACTCCTTTTATCCCGATTTCTTTCTCTGTTCTGCCTCTCAGCCTTCTTGACCTCCTCAGCTATCCGAGCTTTCTCTACTAAAACGGCGAAGTCTCTTTCTCGTTGCGGCGCAATCAAAACTCGCAGCTCATCCCGTAGCCCATCTTCAAATCTGACGTATCTTTCATAATCTGTTGCCACGATGCCCCGAGCATACCGGCTCAAACGTAAAAACTCAGCTTCGTACTCCGTTATTGACTTGCTACCTTGCACCAGATTGAGGAACGCCTTCCTCTGAGCATCCACATAGCTCGCTCCGACATACTTCCCTTCGAACTTGATCTTAAAGTAACCCCAGTCCACTCGATCCGCAGGGGTACTTTCCTTAACAGTGAGCCACCACTGGTAAGCCTCATCCCGCAGCAACGAAACAACACCCTTAAGCTTCTCCTCAGCAGCTAAGTCTAAATCGTCCATAATCCTTTCCACTGCCTCAAGCCAGTACTCTGCCACGTTCGGAGCTACCCCAGACACTCCTCTGAAAACCTCAGCTCCATTCGCCCTAAGCCTTTTGGGTATTGACTTCCGAGTCCCACCGCCCCCATTGGCTCCTACCACTCGCTCAAGCACCCGCAGCATAGCCTGCGATACTGCGTCGTCTCCTCCAGTCTGATCCTGCTGTTCAACCTCAACAGCTGGTGGCGGCACATCACTCTCTGACCCATGGCGTGACCCAACCGGTTCCAATACTGATATCCTGCCTCTACCACATCCACGAGTATTGCGACCACGCCCCCTAGAACTCATATCTAGCGTCTCGATTTAGTCTGTTTAGAAAGTTTTATGCATTAGAAATTCTTGTTTCACTGTTTTATCCACGAGCAATTTTATGCAATGAAGTTTCCAAGAGTAGTTCTTTCGAGCAACCAAAGTTTCATTCCCAACCCAGGGGTAATTCCGTCATTTTCCTATAGGGTATATCGATAATAACTCAGAATCAATTTTGAAAATAGTTTTTCCAACTTAAAGATATTTCAAAATTTACAAAATCTTAGGGGTCATCTTGAAAATTTTGTTTTTCAAACAAAGTGCGTTGCAAAAATTTCAGAAAGCAGGGTTATTTTTGTAATTTTGGAAATCATGGGCATTTTCGTAAATTCTCCAAATCGAAATATCACAATATTTCACAAAATAAGATTTTTTGATCTTTGGCAAAATAAGAATATTTCAGTAAAAATCGAGAGAAATCTAAAAATTTAGAAACCAAGGGCATTTTGGTAATTTTATCAACCAGGGGTATTTTCGTAAATTTTTCACAAACCAAAGTATCTTAATATTTGAAATTCCGAGATTTTGGTATTTTACAAAGTATAAATCATTTTATCAAAAGTTGAGGGTAGTATGGTAATTTTGCAATACAGGGGCATTTTTGTAATTTTGCCACTAGGGCATTTTGGGAAATTTTGTAAATCGACAAGTGTCTTTCAAATTTAGGGCTTCACAAATCAAAGGGGTAAGTTTGAAAAATTTTAAAACAGAAGGTAAAAAAAAAACAGCAAGGCTAATTCCCTTTCGGGTTTTAATAATGGGTTAAGCCTATGAACAAGTCCTCTTGGTTAAGGTGAACCGTAGCTACGCACCAGGTAGGATTCAAGTAAAGAGGAGGTGAGTCGCTAGGACTGCTTAAATACCAAGCTCTTACTGAATACCAATCCTCGACATGCATACAGTGGTTACCACACCTTAACTCGGCGACTTACTTCACAGGTTTGTTTAAGAGCTTTAAGTTTTATGCATATGTTTGAGTAAACTAATCCTAGGGTCCAAAAAGCCTTAATATTCTAATCTACGAGCCCAAACTAAGCCCATAATAAATCACACAAACAGAACACTTCAAGAGCTAGAAGTACTTACCTGGTAGACTTCGGGTCAGAGGTACAGGTGCCATGCCAGTATAACCTGAAAACCTTTTTTTTAAAAGCCCACATTTTAAAAAGCCCATTTTGAAAACGTTTTTGGACCCAAAACCCTCAAAGTCGAGTTTTGAACCGGGCTCTGATACCAATTTGTAACATCCCCAAACCCGGCCCATTCATTACGACCGAATCTGGTTATGTCACTGCGGAAAAGTCGGTGGAAAAATTATTTTTAGACTTAAAATAAAACAGTAAATTTATTAACCTTTGAAAATCCATGTTGATTTGATATTGCATGAAAACTTTGATATTGTACAAAAAAAATGTCCATATTAAAAACATTTTATTAACTTATGAGTACTTTGCATAAGTAGATTAGAATAAAATCATTTTAAAAGCTAGTAATTTAATCTTACCAAGTTATAATTAAATTAAAATCACAAGGCACTTATTACATCAATATTTAAAACCCAAATACTTAATATAAATAAGCTTAAAAATATTTAAACTCTTCTTTCTGCATGGGCCACCATGTGTCTTCTCCGATCCCGGTCCAATCTACGCATCACCTGAAATGGTTAATGAAAAGAGAGAGTCCACTGACTCAGTGCATAATCACAACACATATTTCCATCCGTATGGGCTTGGCCCATACCCACACAGCCATCGAAACAAATCATGCAAGAATGCATTTCAGCCCAACCTACTATCCAACCGTGACCCCAACCTTAGCAGACTCCATGCCTAAGGCCGTGGCTAACCCACCACTGATCACATCGTGATCCATAAACTTACCTTGGCTAACTCGCTGCTCAAGGCCGTGGCTGAGCCACCGATCAACCAAAGTGATCTCAACATCATAATCTGTCTACGGTGACGCACATAGCCATCAACCGCCGAGATGGGCACCTAGCCAACATCTCCCTTGAGGTAGCACCAAGCTAACCATCAAGCGCTAATGTAGCCGAGGCTAACATTAGACCACGTACATCATGTGTACACTCCTTCCTTCATCGATCAATCCACCACCCATGAATGTATGTATAAAGGTAATATGTCAGATCATAACAAAAGAGTAGGCATCTCATGTTAAATACCATATCATGTGTATATATCATAAATAATTTCATACCAAAGACTTTACTCACCTGATATACGATCACCCAAAATAACTATTCACCACACAAGCCATCATAATCGGCTACCACACATCATGCATATGAATAAGCATTAGCAAGCAATAACCGAGAAATAGTGCGATGATTACGCACCTTAACACTTGTAGTTCTAAGCTTTTTATCCCTACGCTATCGCTCAACGAAACAGCTGCTATTTGCCTATAGCTATCCCCTGCTGCTGGCCCACACCCCGGTGGCCAATCTCGAACCGCCGAGACAGCTCTCTTCTTGAACTTCGGGATAGGTGCCTTCCCTTGCCCACTCTGACTGGTTGTTGCCTCCATCAGAACACTTAATCAGAACAACGGGTTAACCCTCCAAATCACAATCTAAGAAACAAATCTTAATAAATATTCTTACCAAAATCACTTACCAAGCTGATTGCTAACAAACGGAGGCTTAACTGACTACTTCAAATTCCAGAGTATCTTAACAACGGTTGCAAACGAAAACCCAACGAGGTCTATGCTAATATTTGTCCAGGGTGTTACCAAATAAAAGAAAAAGGAGCACGGCACAAGGATGGAGTGTAGATTCGGCTATCAATAAAAGATAATCAAGGAAAGGGGATAGGGGTTTCGGCCAGAGGTTTGAGAAAAGGGTAAGATAGGTGTGGGGGTGTACTTTTGTTTTAGCAAAATGGAAGAGAAGAGAGATGGAAGGGTGGGTGGTTTCGGCCAAGGGTTAAAAAGAATAGAAAGAAGGAAGACAGAAATAGAGGTTTCGGCTCAGGTGGAGTGGAGGAGAACAAATGGAGAAACCTTTCGGTAAGCAAGCAAATGGGGAAAAACTAAAAAGATGAACACCTCCCCCCTATTTATACTACTAAAATTGGCCAACAACTCATCCCCCACCCAATCCCAAAAATCCTCCTACTTTCACTCTCCACCAACCCTTCAAATAATTCAAAATAAAAACCAACACATCTCTCCTCCTAGCCATCCATTCAAAATGGTTTGAACAAGTCAAACCTTATTCCTTACCTACCTAGCCGAATTCAAAAAAGGAAGACTAAGTCTTCATCCATCTTTTGAGCCTCCAAAAACCGTCCAACACCTTACCAAGTTGACGCAAAACAAAGCCCTTTTGCTGCCCTTGCGAATCGAACATGAGACCCCTTCCTCCTTCAAGTGGCGTCACCTTCCAAGCTCTAGAGTGGCACCTCCTTGCCACTCTGCCACACCAATCTTTGTGCCAAAACTCCACCAAAATTTCTCTTAAGGCCCCCTCTATCCAAGCTCCCCTTTTAACCCCTAAAACTAAAAATTTTCCAAATCATTCCACCACTACCTAGGGTTCTCAGGACCCCTAAAACTCACCCAACCACACACTGAAGTGTGCCAACACCTGAGCTAAGCACCAAAAATCTAACCCCTAAAACCAGGGTGTTACACCAAACCTAAGGGATGCATTGTCCTAACGCATGACCAAATATATAAGATAACAACCAAAAGAGAATTTTTTACAACAATTACAATAGCAAAACCAATTGGTATAAATAGACTTTCAACAGGCTTTAAGCCTGAAAGGGCTTCGATTTTGGCTGAAAAACACATGTTAGCGCGATACAACACTTTAACATCAAGTAATTTTGGCTTCGAAATGCTTGTGTCGCACTACGGCTTACGCATGGCATGACACGGCGTTGCTCTTAGCCCTTTAGGATGTGTATCCTTTTATCATCCATTTTTGTCCCCACTTAGCTTGTCCTTGTCCTATTGTGTCTAGAAACCTGTTTGCTCCTAATTTTAAAATGCAATTAAAAATCTAAATCCTAAAATATAACTAACTATAAAAAATAACATAAAATAAAATTTAAAATCAAACAAAATTTAAAAGCAATGTCTTTGTTTTAGCGTCAAGATGATTCGTATCGCCCTTAAAGAAGAACTTCCATCTGGTCCTCAAAACTTTGATCTGTCTTTTGTTCCATTGTCAATAAATCTAAACCAGTACCCTCGATCGATTCCTATGATATCTCCTTATCTTCGATCGGTGCGATATCCACATCACGGGCCACTTGGTGCTAAATCCGAGCCAATCCCAAATTATTTTTTAGGATATTATTATTACGAGCTCTGTAACACGTAGGTTTGTGTAAGTGTACACAGTCGTTATCAAGTAATAAGTAAGTATCAAGTTATCGTCTCCACAGGGATTGTATTTGTGTTAAATCACTTAACTTGTAAAATTATATTAACAATTAGGTAAATAAAAACATAATATGATTGAGAAGTTATGATTAAAATTAAGTATATTAAACTAAATGCAATGATACCTAATGCAAATTATCCTAAGTATGCAAACTATATAAATGAAATAGATTTTAGCAAAATTAAACACAATTATAACATAAATAAACTTGGACAATTACTTTAATTAAACTCATTTTATTATCAACATGCTTAATAACATTTGAAAAAAAATTTCATGGCAACTCGATCTTTCATGAGTTTGGAAATCACTTTTGGTCCTTTCGAAATCCTTTACTTAGTAAATACGCATTTTACTGATCCTTATTTACTAAGGGCTTCTTAGCATTTGTGTGAGGTAACAGGGACGTGTTAGGTTTGAAACAGTTTAATCACACAAATCTAATATGCAGACAACAGAGCTTGGTTAGAGTTGTTATGGAACCTGCAATTTAATCAAGTTAGGATCTAAATTGAGCATGCACATTTCAATTATGCGTCCACTAGCCGTCGTCTGGTTAGGATTGCTTAGCTAAATTAGGTGCATTTCAATCACATATGAACGAAATACAAACTTGATTTTAATTGAAAACATGACTGATTGAGGCACAAACGTTATAAGCATGAATCAAATAAATATTATTTAATCAAAGCAATCATCCTAGCTTAAATAGAATTAAGCTAACATTGTTGTAAACAAGAACAAATAACAGATTAAATTAAAGAAAGGAAAGATTAAACCCAAATCAAAGTGGCTGTCACCCAAGACTCTGACTGACTAGGCTCCTTCGCTCCTTTGCTTTGCTCCTTTGCTGATGGCTCTCCAAGGTGGACGGTCAAGAGCTCCTTAAGAGGCTTAATTGCTAAAATCTCCATGAAAAGATGATGCTAGGCGTGGGGAATGGAAAATGCTTAGGAGAATTGAGAGAAAAGAGAGAATGATGAGGGATGAGGGAATGAAAGGGTCTTATTTATAGGAGAAGAGAGGGGGTAGTTTGCTAAAATATAGCTGGGTTTAGTCTCTTTCAATTTCTTCCATGAGTGGCCGGCCACAATTAGTGGAATTTGAGTTGTTTTTGCTTGATTTTTAACCAATTTAAATGCCATAATTATTCAAGACTGAGACTCGGTCCAAGGTAAATGTTCATGCAAATCTCTAATTTCTTCAACAATGCAAGGACCTTGTGTAATTAAACAAAAAAGTGGTTTAAATAGACAATCATGTGTAGCCGAATTTGGGTTGACTTGGTCAGAATAGTGGTTTCAGAACTACTAATCTGAGACCAGAGAAATTATTTTTAATAAGTTTATATGTGTTATGGCGTAATTACATGAGTGTATGAAAATTTTGGTGGATTAATTTTGGTGATTGCATGTTTAATTACGAAAAAGGACTAAATCACATAAAGTGCGAAAGTTTCATTTTACAAGCTAGAGGTGTCTAATAGATATAGAATAGTAATTAGGCCGTCCTAAAGGTGATGGCCGGCCAAGGGGGCAAGAACATTAAAATTGGTCAATATTTGGTGACATTAGGTGACTTAATGAATAAAATAAGATAAAAAAAGAAAAGGCAATCAACTTTTTCATTTCTCTTCTTCTTCCATCGATTTTTTACACTCAATAAGGGCCTTGGGAGCTTGAAATTTTAGCTACTTATTCTCCTTGCTAGTAAGTGATTTTATTGATTTTTCTTGATAATATTTGTACTTTTGGAACTCCTAAAGCTTAAGCTAGCTAATGAGGGGACTATTTTGCAAAACGGTTGAAAGATTACGGATTTTCCATGAGAGTGCTTATGTTGTTTGCTGAGTTTTTATGGAAGAAAATGAACCTTAGTGGGTTAAAGAACAACTTTTGTGAAAAGACTTTGCATAAAAAACTCCTAATAGGACTAGTTTATAAAGGTTACAAAATAGTTGATAAAGGTGTGAAATAATTAGAATTGTGAGTTGCTATAAGAGAGAAAATGAATCAGCTAGGCTTTGATATGTGAAAAATGAACACATTTCATTTTACAAGCCTAGGGGAAAAATCATAATTTTGCCAAAGTATAAGGGCAAAACGGTCATTTTTGCCAAAGTAGAAATTTTGAAGTGTCTTGATTTATGCAGTGATTAAATGAGTAGATTTTATTATTATAGATCGAGAAGAACATGTAATCGACCTCGACCGGGGAAAAGGCAAGGTTTCGGACTAAACTACAAATTAACATATTTTGCACCGAGGTAAGTTTATGTGTAAACGATACATCCTTATTACGTATGCTTTACCTATTAATGCATTGTGTGGATGTAAATGCTTATTGATGGGACTCATTGAAAATGGTAGAAAATGAGAAATTCTCGAATGAACTTTCGAAAAAGAAATATGGGTATGGATAAATATCCGTAAATATGTACCGATAGGTGGGCTGTGTGTGATACCACCTTGTTATTTATTAACGATGGGCTATGTGCGATACCATCTTGCTATTTATTAACAATGGGCTATGTGCGATACCATCGTATCTATTATCATTTTGGTGGGGTAGGTGCGATACCACCGTAATTATTATTGTTGGTGGGCTATTGCGATACCACCGTAATTATTATTGTTGGTGGGCTGTGTGCGATACCACCCTAATATTGATTAATGGTGGGCTGTGTGCGATACCACCCTAATATTGATTAATGGTGGGTTGTGTCCGAAACCACCGGGTATCTTGTACCATTCTGAAGGGTTCAGCGAGAAACTTGGCTAAGAGTAATATCATGTGGCTTTTTGGTGATAAGTGCAGGGTATAAGTACAAGTAAATGTGAGCAATGTATATGATATGTAGTTGGGATGTGATATGAGTTGAGATGAGTAAGCATAATTATTAGAATATGAATCGTTCTTACATAATATGTAATGTTTTGATTGATTAGCATATGGTATGATACTTATTGTTTACATATAGACTTACTAAGCTTAAAGCTTACTCCCTTCTCTTTTCCCTTGTTTTATAGTGTCGAAGAGCCAGCTCAGGATACAGAGATAAGCAAAGGACCACCCACACTATCAGCGCATCTTGGTATAGTTAGATTTAGCATTTTGAGTATGGCATGTATAGGGACTAGACTTAGTTAAATGTCATATCGTTTTGGCCAAATGTGTTGGCTCATTCAAAGATGAACTCTTTTGTATAAGGCCATAGTTGATGGCTCTTTCTTATTAATCTGTGAGAAGTTAAGGTTATTCATGAATGTACAAGTGGCATGATTGGTTTACTTAGTTTATTTATGCATGACTAGGTTAAAGGTTTGATATGATTTATGTTTGCATGAGTGGGGTGATAGAAAGAGCTTGGCAAATAACCTTGTTCTTGTCCACACCGGTAGAGACACGGCTGTGTGTCTAGGCCGTGTGTGACACACGATCAGCCTCATGGGCGTGTGGTTAGGCCGTGTGTCCCCATGTATGCTAGGTTTGCAAGTCAGTATGCTCAGTAGTAAACACACGGGCAGAGACACGACCGTGTGTCTCAACCGTGTGAAAGGCACGACCATAGACATGGGTGTGTGCCAAGGCCATATAAAGTCTGCACCTGAAATTAGGAATTTAATTCGCCACACAGTCGAAGGACACGGTCGTGTTCTTTGGCCGTGTGACATTTATAGGATGATGATGTCAGAAACAGAATGTCCAGGTTTTTGCACACGGGCGTGTTGTAGCCGTGTGAGGGACACGGGCCATGGACCCGGACGTGTGTCCGGCCGTGTGAAAACCCTTGTAAGTTCGAATTGAAAAATAAAATCCACACGGGTGTGGAACACGGGCATGTGATATGCCACACGGGCGTGTCCCATCCTCTACACGGGCGTGTGGACTGTTTAATGAAAATTTTTCTAAGTCTTTTGGGGATCTTTTAAAGAGTTCGATTTTATCCTGAACCATTCCTAAAGTGTGTTTTAGGCCTCATAGGCTTGTTTAAGAGATGTTACAAAAATTTAATTGTGAGTGGAAACTCATGTCTCGGTATTCCATAATTGTTGGTGTATAAGTCTGGTAATACCTCGTACCCTATTCACGCGTTGAATATGGATAAGGGGTGTTACATTTAGTAGTATCAGAGCTATGGTTTAGTCAGTTCTCGAACTACCGTAGCATGTGTTAGAGTCTAGCTATACATGCCATAAATATATATTGATAGTGTGTTGACTCCTGACAATTTTAAACTGTGTTTTTGTATAGTAAATGGATCCCTACCGAGCTGCTACTGATGACGCTGCTAGTAATGCACCGGCTCCCGTGTAAGGGGCCGCACCTGTAGAAAGTAGACCCGAGACTTTGGGTCAATGAGAAGAGGCTCGGGAAGCCTTTCTCCATATGATGGGTAATTGGTACACTGAGTTTATACGAGAAAACCCTAATGCTCAACCTCCTCCACCCCCACCTATACCTCAGCCAGTCCCCGTGGCTCCTTATGGTATAGATTTGGTAAGAATGACCAAACCTCCAGTCGATAAGATCCAAAAACAAGGGGCCAAGGAATTTTGAGCAAAAATAGTCGATAACCCTAAGAAAACGGAGTTCTGGCTAGAGAACTCTATGCGGGTATTCGATAAACTCTCTTGCACACTTGAGAAGAGCTTAAAATATGCTGTGTCATTACTGAGGGACTCGGCATATCGTTGGTGGAAAACGCTGGCATATGTAGTACCGAGGGAGAGAGTGACATGGGACTTCTTCCTAGAAGAGTTCAGAAAGAAGTACATAAGTCAGTGATTTGTTGACCATAAACGGAAAGAGTTTCTTGAATTGAAGCAAGGCAAGATGACTGTGGTAGAGTATGAGCACGAATTTGTTAGGCTCAGTAAGTATGCTCAAGAGTGTGTGTCTACGGAAGCTATTTTGTCCAAGAGGTTCGAAGATGGGCTGAATGAGGATATCAGATTGCTAGTTGGGATCTTGGAATTGAAAGAATCCGTGATGTTAGTTGATAGGGCTTGCAAGGCCGAACAGTTGAATAAGGAAAATAAAAAAGCTATGATTGAGGCCCGAGGTGCAAGGAAGAGGCCGATGAGTAAGTCGTTTCAAACCCAATCAAAGAGATCCAAAGAAATGAACCCTTAGACGACTGCTTTAGCCGGGTATTCACATCGAGATCATGGTAACACATATTCGGGCTCGAGAGTTCAAGCCGCCTCGATGGCAAGTGTGGGCAATGCAAAGAAAAATAAACCGGAGTGTCTAAATTGTGGTAGGCAACATACTGGGGAGTGTTGGGGAAACAATCGAACTTGCTACAAGTGTGGTTCACCCGACCACTTCATTAGAAATCATCCTGAGAAGGATGAGAAAAACAGAAAATAAGAAGTAAGAGCGAGTAATGTACCTTCGAAGGGTAGACCACAAGGGAACTCGGGATGTGAGACTAGTAGTAGAGGTGTGGCTAGAGAATCTGCTATGAGATCAGAGGGTAGAGCACCTGCAAGGACTTATTCCATTCACGCTTGCGAAGAGGCATCATCTCCAGACGTGATAACGGGTACTTTTTCTCTTCATGATATCTTTGTTTTTGCTTTGATTGATCCAGGGTCTATCATTCTTATATTTGCATGAAATTGGTGTCTAACATGAATATGATGATTGAGTCTACAGAATTTGTGATAAAAGTGTCAAACCCGTTAGGCAAACATGTGCTAGTTGACAAAGTGTGTTGGAATTGTCCTTTGACAATTAGAGGTCATTGTTTTCCGGAAAATCTCATGTTGTTGCCGTTTGATGAATTTGACCTAATTCTTAGCATCGACTGGTTGACTACTCATAATGTTTTAGTAAACTGTGGTAGTAAGTTTATTGAATTGAGATGTGGAAATGGAGATGTCATTCGGGTTGAATAAGGTAAATTGGATAATATGCTTGTAGTGATTTCGTCTATGGTAGCTGAGAAATACATGAGGAAAGGATATGAGTCCTATCTCGCCTTTGTGTTGATTACTCAAGAGTCAGAGGTAAAGATTGAATCGGTACCTATGGTGTGCGAGTATCCAGATGTGTTTCTAGAAGAGTTACCCAGATTGCCTCCAGTTAGAGAAGTCGAGTTTGGCATTGAGTTAGTTCCGGGTACAGCACCTATTTTGATTGCCTCATATAGAATGGCACCGTTGGAGTTAAAAGAGTTGAAGGTTCAGTTGCAAGAGTTAACGGATAAGGGTTTTGGAAGACTGAGCTATTCAACGTAGGGTGCTCCGGTACTTTTTGTGAAGAAGAAAGACGGGTCAATGAGACTGTGTATAGACTACAGACAGCTCAACAAGGTGACAGTGAAGAATAAGTATCCTTTTCCAATGATCGATGATTTTTTGACCAATTGAAGAGAGCTACGGTGTTTTCTAAGATAGACCTGAGGTCTGGCTATTACCAATTGAGAGTTAAGGAACAAGATGTGCCGAAAACTGCATTCCGAACGAGGTATGGCCATTACGAGTTTCTTGTCATGCCGTTTGGCTTAACAAATGCTCCTGCGTTCTTTATGGATTTAATGAACCGTATCTTCCGGCCGTACTTAGACAAATTCGTAGTTGTTTTTATTGACGACATACTAATTTATTCTCGGGGTGAGAATGAGCACGCGGAGCACTTGAGAACTGTTTTGCAGATCCTAAGAGACAAACTGTTGTATGCTAAATTTAGCAAGAGTGAGTTTTGGCTCCTAGAGGTCGGATTCTTAGGACACATTATGTCGGGTGATGGAATTAGAGTTGATCCAAGTAAGATCTCGACTATTGTTGAGTGGAAACTGTCGAGGAATGTGTCAGTGATTAGGAACTTTTTGGGTTTAGCGGGTTACTACAGACGATTCGTTAAAGGGTTCTCCATGATTGCTACACCGATGACGAGATTGCTACTTAAAGATGTTAAGTTTGAATGAACCGGGAGGTGCCAACAGAGTTTTGAAAAACTGAAGGCATTGTTGACTGAGGCACCTGTTTTAGTGCAACCGGAGTCGGGAAAGGAGTTTGTGGTCTACAGTGATGCGTCCTTAAATGGTCTTGGCTGTGTGTTGATGCAAGAAGGAAAAGTAGTGGCTTATGCCTCGACACAGCTAAAACCACATGAAAAGAATTATTCGACTCACGATTTGGAGTTGACTGCTATTGTTTTTGCTTTGAAGATTTGGCGTCATTACTTGTATGGTGAGAAATGTCGAATCTTCACCGATCACAAGAGTTTGAAATACTTGATGAACCAAAAAGATTTGAATTTGCGACAACGGCGGTGGCTTGAATTATTGAAGGATTACGAGCTAAAAATCAATTACCATCCGGGGAAAGCGAATGTGGTTGCAGATGCGTTGAGCAGAAAATCCCTGTACGCCTTGAGAGCTATGAGTACGAGCTTAGCATTGTTTGATGATGGTTCTATATTGGTCGAGTTGAGGGCTAGACCATTATTTCTTTAGCAGATATGTGAAGTTCAATAGAATGATAGTGAGATGCAAGTTAAGAGAGCTTAGTGCAAATCAGGGAATAACTCTGATTTTCGAATTGGTTCAGATGATTGTTTGAGGTTTCATGATAGAGTTTGTGTACCTAAAGATGATAAGTTAATTCATAAAATTTTACGTGAGGCACATAATGGTTGCTTGTCGGTACATCCGAGCAGCACAAAAATGTATAATGATCTGAAGAAGTTGTATTGGTGATTGGGTATGATAAGAGATATTTCTAAGTTTGCTACTAAGTGTTTGATTTGCCAACAAGTGAAAGTCGAGCATCAAGTACCTTCGAGATTACTTCAGCTAGTGATGGTTCCCGAGTGGAAGTGGGACCGAATCACAATGGATTTCGTAACAGGGTTACCTACGACTCCGAAAAACAAAGATGTTGTGTGGGTCATTGTTGATAGATTAATGAAATTGGCTCACTTTATACCGATGTGTATTGCTTACTCACTTGACAAGTTGGCTGAGATGTATATTGATGAGGTTTTGAGATTACATGGGGTGCCTATATCCATTATCTCAGATAGAGATCCAAGGTTTACTTAAAGGTTTTGGAAAAATTTGCAAGAAGCCTTTGGTACAAAATTGAATTTTAGTACCGCGTTCTATCCGCAAACTGATGGCAAGTCCAAAAGAGTGATTCAAGTCATTGAGACATGCTCCGATGTTGTGTTTTAGAGTTCGAAGGTAGTTGGGAAAAATAACTACCTTTGGTTGAATTTGCCTACAACAACAATTATCAGTCGAGCATACGGATAGCGCCATACGAAGCATTATATGGTCGCAAGTGCCGGACTCCTTTGTATTGGACCGAGCTTAGTGAGAAGCAAATTCACGGGGTTGATTTAGTTAGAAAAACCGAGGAGAAAGTGAAAGTGATCCGTGATAGTCTGAAAGCTGCTTCAGATCGACAAAAGTCATACACGAATTTAAAAAGGAAAGAAATTGAGTTTCAGGTGGCTGATAAAGTATTCCTGAAAGTATCCCCGTGGAAGAAAATATTGAGATTTGGTCGAAAGGATAAATTGAGTCCGGGATTCATAGGGCCGTATGAGATTATTGAAAGGATTGGACCAGTAGCTTACCAGTTGGCCTTGCCAACAGAGTTAGAGAGAATACACAACATATTTCATGTGTCGATGCTGCGACGATATCATTCCGATCCTTCACATGTGATTCCTCCGACCAATTAAGATTTGACCTATGAAGAGAAACCAATTAAGATTTTGGCCTGAGAGGTTGAACGGTTGAGGAACAAAAGTATGGCTTTAGTGAAAGTGTTGTGGAAACGGTGTAGAAGAGGCTACATGGGAACCGGAAGAAACCATGAGAGAACAGTACCCAAACCTCTTTACCGGTAAGATTTTCGAGGACGAAAATCTCTGAATGGGGGAGAGTTGTAACAGCCCGATTTTGGGGCTACTCAGAATAGTGGTTTCGGAACTACTAATCCGAGACTAGAGAAATTATTTTTAATAATTTTATATGTGTTATGGCATAATTATATGAGTGTATGAAATTTTTGGTGGATTAATTTTGGTGATTGCATGTTTAATTGCGAAATAGGACTAAATTGCATAAAGTACAAAATTTTCATTTTACAAGCTAGAGGTGTCTAATAGCTATATAATATTAAATTGGAGGTCCTTAAAGTGCAATTAGGCCTTCCTAAAGGTGATGGTCGGCCAAGGGGGGACAAGAGCATTAAAATTGGTCAATATTTGGTGACAGTAGGTGACTTAATGAATAAAATAAATAGAAGGCTATCATCTTTTTCATTTCTCTTCTTCTTCCACTGAATTTTTATACTCAAGAAGGGCCTTGGGAGCTTGAAATTTCATCTACTTATTCTCCTTGCTAGTAAGTGATTTTATTGATTTTTCTTGATAATATTTGTACTTTTGGAACTCCTAAAGCTTAAGCTAGCTAATGAGGGGACTATTTTGCAAAATGGTTGAAAGATTAGGGATTTTCCATGAGAGTGCTTATGTTGTTTGCTGAGTTTTTATGGAAGAAAATGAACCTTAGTGGGTTAAAGAACAACTTTTGTGAAAAGACTTTGCATAAAAAACTCCTAATAGGACTAATTTGTAAAGGTTACAAAATAGATGATAACGGTCTGAAATAATTAGAATTGTGAGTTGCTATAAGAGAGAAAATGAATCAGCTAGGCTTTGATATGTGAAAAATGAACACATTTCATTTTACAAGCCTAGGGGCAAAATCATAATTTTGCCAAAGTATAAGGGCAAAATAGTCATTTTTGCCAAAGCAGAAATTTTGAAGTGCCTTGATTTATGCAGTGATTAAATGAGTAAATTTTATTATTATAGATCGAGAAGAATGTGGAATCGACCTTGACTGGAGAAAAGGCAAGGTTTCGGACTAAACCGCAAATTAACATATTTTGCACCGAGGTAAGTTTATGTGTAAGCGATACATCCTTATTACGTATGCTTTACCTATTAATGCATTGTGTGGATGTAAATGCTTATTGATGAGACTCATTGAAAATGGTAGAAAATGAGAAATTCTCGAATGAACTTTCGGAAAAGAAATATAGGTATGGATAAATATCCGTAAATATGTACTTATCGGTGGGCTATGTGCAATACCACCTTGTTATTTATTAACGATGGGCTATGTGCGATACCATCGTATCTATTATCATTTTGGTGGGCTAGGTGCGATACCACCGTAATTATTATTGTTGGTGGGCTGTGTGCGATACCACCCTAATATTGATTAATGGTGGGCTGTGTGCGAAACCACCGGGTATCTTGTACCATTTCGAAGGGTTCAGTGAGAAACTTGGATAAGAGTAATTTCATGTGGCTTTTTGGTGATAAGTGCAAGGCATAAGTACAAGTAAATGTGAGCAATGTATATGATATGTGGTTGGGATGTGGTAAGAGTTGAGATGTGTAAGCATGATTATGATTATATGAATTGTTCTTACATAATATGTAATGTTTTGATTGATTAGCATATGGTATTATGCTTATTGTTTACATATAGACTTACTAAGCTTAAAGCTTACTCCCTTCTCTTTTCCCTTATTTTATAGTGTCGAAGAGCCAGCTCAGGATACGGAGATAAGCAAAGGACCACCCATACTATCAGCGCATCTTGGTATAGTTAGATTTAGCATTTTGAGTATGGTATGTATTGGGACTAGACTTAGTTGAATGTCATATCGTTTTGGCCAAATGTGTTGGCTCATTCAAAGATGAACTCTTTTGTATAAGGCCATAGTTGATGGCTCTTTCTTATTAATCTGTGAGATGTTGAAGTTATTCATGAATGTACAAGTTGCATGATTGGTTTACTTAGTTTCTTTATGCATGAATGGGTTGAAGGTTTGATACGATTTATGTTTGTATGAGTGGGGTGATAGAAAGAGCTTGGCAAATAGCCTTGTTCTTGTCCACACGGGTAGAACACGGGTGTGAGTCTAGACCGTGTGTTACACACGGTCAGCCTCATGGGCGTGTGGTTAGGTTGTGTTTCCCCATGCATGTTAGGTTTGCAAGTTAGTATGCTCAGTAGTAAACAAACAGGCAGAGACACGACCGTGTGTCTCAACTGTGTGAAAGGTACGGCCATAGACATGGGCGTGTGCCCAGGTCGTGTAAAGTCTACACCTGAAATTAGGAATTTAATTCGCCGCACGGCCGAAGGACACAGGCATGTGCCTTGGCCGTGTGACATTTATGGGATGATGACGTCAGAAATAGAATGTCCAGGTTTTTGCACACTGGCTAGGACACAGGCGTGTCGTGGCCGTGTGAGGGACGCGAGCCAATGACACTGGCGTGTGTTTGGCCGTGTGAAAACCCCTGTAAGTTCAAATTGAAAAATAAATCCACACGGGTGTGGAACACAAGCATGTGATATGCCACACGGGCGTGTCCCATCTTCTACACGAGCATGTGGACTGTTTAATGAAAATTTTTCTAAGTCTTTTGGGGATCTTTTAAAGAGTTCGGTTTGACCCCGGACCATTCCTAAACTGTCTTTTAGGCCTCATGGGCTTGTTTAAGAGATATTACAAAAGTGTTAATTTTGAGTGGAAAATCATGTCTCGATATTTCATAATTGTTGGTGTATAAGTCTGGTAATGCCTCATGCCCTGTTCAGGCATCAATTACGGGTAAGGGGTGTTACACTTAGTCTTCAATTTGGATGGTTTTTGTAATCCAACAAAGCTGTTAGACCTGTCCAAAATAAATCAATAAGTTAAAGGACCAAGGAATAAAATTTATCCAATTTAAATAATTAATTACAACCCAAATTATTAATGAAATATTTAAAATTATTTATTAAATATAATTTTATATTTTATTATTTAATTTAATCATGCATGGCCCATTTTATATCTTAAAAATATAATATGTTCAAATAAGTATAAAATAAGCCATTTTATGCATAAAAACTATATAATAAAGCATAAAATCACATTTTAATAATTTCTATGTCCTAATTTCATATTTTCACACATTTCATTAATTTATTAAACAATTACTTAGTTTTAACAACGAATTTAAGTAAAAAGGTGATAAATTACATAGGAAAAATGCTATATTTTTTTTAGTTTACAAGCTTCCTCCCCTCCATGTCGCTAGAAGCTTTGGTTGCCTGATAAACCGTAATAGTAACATATTTTAAGCCCACATTTAGCATGATTTTGGATGATTTAAGCCTTGAATTGTGTAATTTGGTGCTCTTAATCCTTTGTTTTCATGTTTTATACTCAGAAGAGCACCGGATGATGAAAAGAAGGAGAAACGGGCCCAAAACGGAGTAAATAGGCCATATCACGAAATCAACACGGCCTGGGCCTAAGCGACACGGCCGTGCCTCATCAAATAGACTCGAACACAGCCTGGCCATGATTCACACGGGTGTGTGCCATGGGTGTGTCCCTGCCGTGACAAAGAGGAATTTCACTCGGATTAGGATACTTAGTGGCAAAGAGGAATTCTTTTCGGATTAGGATACTTGCTGGCCAAGTAAAGCATCTCAAAGCCTATATAAACACCCTAGGGGGCAACAAAAGGGGAGTTCGGCAGAAGCCTTCTGCCAGGGCTTTTGTCAGCAAGCGTCCAGCTAGGCCAAGGAGCCGAGCCAGAGAGATCAGAATTGTGGGATTTACTCGAAGATAGCTAGTTGATTCATCTCAAGAAGCCAGAATCATACTCAAGACGGAGGATCTCTCCTTCAATTCCTTCAGGGGGTTTTAGGGATTTCTTATGTTTTGTTTTATCTTTTCTTCTGAGATGTTTCCTTTTATGATTATGAACTAAACCCTCAGATACCTGAGAAGGATGAAACCTAAGATGAATCTTGTTATCGTTTGCTGAACTATATGTTCTTAATTATGTGTTCTTAATTCTTGTGTTGATATTTCCGGGATATTAATTCAAGTGTGATGTGCTTAGGTGGAGGAGCAAAAGTCCCTGCCTAAGAGTAGATCTAGAGCAATTAAGCAGAGTTGATTGGGCACCTAGAGATAGGGTGACGAAAATCTACCGGATTAGGGTCAAACCTAATATGGGAGTCCATAGATCGAGTTAATGCAATTCTAGGGGTTTTAATTAGAAAGAGATTTCAATTAATCAACCTAGGATTAGACGTTAGTCACCTCGAGAGAGGGATTAATATACGTTAGGGAATCCTACGGATCGAGTCAAGTGAATAAATTGTCTGGTTCGGAGTTATATAATAAGTGAAGTCTAGGTGGATTCTTCCTCGGGTATTGTCTTAGTCAATTGGTTTTCTCTCACAAGTATTTTCCCCAAATCCATTCTTCTTTGTCTTAAAGTCTTTAGCTTAGTAGTTAGTTAATTTAGATTAAACAACAAATTCTCTTTATTTTAGGCTAGATAATAAAAAGAAAGTTAGTATTAGTACTTTTAGTTCCTTTGGGTTCGACAATCCGGTCTTGCCTTAACTATACTACTGGTCCATAGGTGCGCTTGCCTCACATCGTTGTCATAGTTAGTTTCCAGGTTCGATCATTCTTTTTATAAATTTTTAAGACTTTGACATCGCATAAAACAACGATCATTGCCTGAGCTTTATCTTCATTGTCGAACGAGAATGAGATAAACATGTTGATTTCTTTGATTGGCACCTCCCCGGTTATAGCTAGAAAGTGTATCATTCATCTACACTTTCATTCAGAATCAGTTGTAACTCCTCTACCTCTAATTCTACTATTACATCTATGTTAATTGGATCGGAGACATCTTCGGTTATATTTAATTCATTATCATCTCCAATTCCAAACTCTTGTTGACTTTAAAGATTTAATTTCGGATGGTTTTTGGTAATACATTGGTCCTTCGACTTGGAATTGGGGACATCATGTACGACCTCTTCCAATGGAGTACTTGCTTGGTATTTTGCTGAAAACTTTCCTCTAATTAATCCAACTATTGTTGGGTCTGCTTTGATTTAGCTTAGAATTCTTGCTCGTGGCATTCTTGCTCGAACGTATAGTCATACGAATCACCAGGAGTTCCGACTTGATATTTGATGCCTCTAAAGGTCGCTCATGTATCTCTTCCATTGTTTCATTTCTTCATTGAAGGAATTCTATCATAAGCAATATTTGGTTCTCTATGATCTCCCATTAATCGTTTACTCTCTCCTCATATACTTCGACTTCATCTCATAGGTTCATCGAATCTCCATCCTCATACGTATTCTTGCTTGGTTTAGATGGGAGTTTGTTAGAACACTCAGGCTTTTCGACTTTGTAATCACGGCTCCATTGGTTTGTTAAAGCTCCATACATCCAACTCGATTTGGACAATTCGTACACCGACTTATAAAAATCAACATTCATGATTAAATTTGATAATCAACAAGTGACAAAAAATAAAAATAAAAATATTTAATTAACTAAAAAAATTTTAAAATAAAATATTTAATTATGTATGAAAAACTTTAAAACACTATCTAGCTCGTTCATCTTTCGATTAATATTATTTTACAGTAATCAATCTAATAAAAATTTCACCGTCGTAATCACTGACAATGGTGCCAAAAACTTGATCGCCTATAAACGTGTTATCATTTATAGTAAAAATATTGCACCAAAAACATAAAAAATTAAATTGACGGTGTCCGCAAGCGTACAGGTCAAATTGTAAAATCGTATATGTGTTTACGATGGAACACAAGAAGTATTCCAAAGATCGTACCCAAGGGAGGATGGAACAAATCTATAGAAAATCTCTTTACAATATTAAGTCCAAAAAGTAATAATTAAATCCTATATTACGACAAATCATAAAAGTGATTAATAAGATAAATTACGTAACTAAAATAAATAATCAAGAAAATGACAAATGGATAAATTGATAAAACCAATAAGGAAGATTAACTTATTCCAGGGTTTGTAATTAACTTTGGATTAGGGTTTTAGTGTGGATTAGCTACCAATTATTACCTCCCGACCTCTAACTGACTAATCAATTGGTTGATACTCATTATCTCCTGACCTCACTTTCTCAACCAGGATAAACTATGATTTAATCGGTTAAACTTATCTCCCAAACTCGTTTAACCTATGATTACTTCCTAAGGTTGTCAAGCCTAGGGTTTAGGAACATGTAACCTAAATGAACTAATCCTCTCGGAAAACCCTAAATCCTCCATTAATCATATCCCCACGCACTCGTCAGTCTCCTTTAAGGGATTTAGCTACTCACGTTATTCATAATCTTAATCTCAATTGAATTAAACATGTAAAGAACTTATTTGAATCAAAAGAGAAACGAGATTAGAATATTCACGATTTTGATGTTGATTGAAGAACATAGTATTAAATCTCTCGACTGGAATAATGAATATCATCGCTTCCAAAGGCAAATAACTGAAATACTTCTATATTATAAAAAAACTCTTAGATCGGAATCAATTCCAAGAGGAAAGAACAAAGAGTTTATTAAAACCAAAAGAAAACTAAGTTTAATCCTACTCCTAAAATATGAGGGTTTTTTATGGCGTCAAAGACGACTTAGTTACATCCAACCCCTAATGTCTTATTTATAGGAGTGCTGGCAACCCGAATTAGGCCTTCGACACGTCCTAGGTCTTTGTATAAAGTCGATTGTGCGGACAAAAATAACTCTGAAAGACTTGGGCAGCACGTCAACCTATTTCGTGCCATAAAAGGTGTATGGCATGACATGACATGTGATTCACACCTTGTATGGTTAATTTCATGCTTTAACGACTCAAAATGGTTGTGCATCACCCGTCCCTTGCTCCCACATCAATTGGGCCCATAAATCATCATTCTACACACTCAATTACACACATTAACACTACCTAAGGCCCATTTCGGCCTAATAGGTCACAACACTCACAAGTTGTGTTAAAAAAATTTATTTTTATTAACTTTTAACACTAACTACTAAATATCGAAAATGTAACAGCCCATTTTCAGTGAAATCAGAAAAGTGGTTTTGGGACAACAAATCTGAAGATGAAAATTTTATTTTATTATTATTTTATTTTTTACAACATGATAGTAGTACCATATAAAAATTTTGTTAAGAAATTTTATCGTTTACATGCTCAATTTGATAAAAAGATCTAAATCATAAAAGGTGCAAAAGTAGAGTTCTAATAGCTAAAGGTATTAAATAGCTATAGAGCTAAAAAGTAAGATGACTTAAATGGTAAATAGACCATTATTAAAGATAGTGGACCTTTATGGACATTTTATATGTGTTTTAAATGATTAATTAGTAAGGTTAAACTTGTAATTTAATAAATAACTTAAAATAAAATATAGGAAAAGATGGTATCATCTTCTAGTTTTGTTCTTCCACCGAATAATTAAGGGAAAAACACAATTTTAGTGCTTGAAAGGTTCGGTTAGGTTACATTGTCCATATAAAGATAAACCTCAATCAGATTTAAATCGAGGGAAGGTGAAAATTGTGGATTAGCCGATCGTACCGCTACTCGTTAGTTGTCGAAGTAAGTTAATAGTAGTAAATTGCTTAAGTAAATTTTTTTATGTATTTGTAATCCATAATTTAGTAGAAAACCATTGTACTTCGGTGCCCCTGGTCGCACTTACGTGCCCCTGTTGTACTTTGGTACCCCTGAACGCACCTACATTCCCCTGTTGTATTTCAGTACTCCTGTTAGCACTTTTGTGCCGTGGTTATGTTTCGGTAACATTAATTAAGTAAAATAAGAGTTCATTCATTTAATGTTAAATTAAATAAATTGCTACGTACTTACTAAGCTTTATATGCTTATACATGTTTGTGTGCCATTTTGCAGATTGCTTTTGCTGACTAGGGATGAATCAAAACATCAACTCACACTATCCATCTTCGTTAGTAGCTTTTGAACTCTTTTGGGATTGTGGCATGTATATGTGTGTAACAGCCTATTTTTAGTCAAATCAGAACAGTGGTTTTAGGACCAAAAATCCGAAGTCAAAATAATTATTTCATTATTATTTTAATGTTTACAGCATGATAGTATGTTTTTGTGAAAGTTTCATTAAGAAATTTTATCGTTTGAATGATTAATTTGATAAAAAGGACTCAATCACGTAAAGTATAAAAGTGGAGTTCTAATAGCTAAAGGTGTCAAATAGCTATAGAACCTTAAAGTTAAGGTCCTTGGTAATTAGACCATTAGTATGATAGTGGACATTTATGAGATTGGTATTGTTGAAATTAGTGTGATTAATTAAGGTTATATTAGTAAATTAGTAATTAAACTTAAAATAAATAAAACAAAACAAAAGCATTTCCTATTATCATCTTCTTCCATCGAATTTAGGGCAACAAGGAAGCCATTTTTTCTCCTTTACATCCAACTAAGGCATTTATCCTCAATTAGGTATGGTTTTTGTCCCGATTTTAATAATTTTTATGTTTTTAATATCGTTGCAACTTACTCTAGCTAGCCCAGAGACTATTTTGCAAAACTGTTAAAGGTTTAGGGTTTTTCCATTTTTGAATCTATATGTGTTTTGAGTTTTCTTGATAGATTATGAATGGTTGAAGTGAATTATACAAGTTCTATTAAGTGATTTTTAGTAAAATGCTCAATTAGGGATTAAATTGAGAAATGTTGAAAATTTGTGGTCAAAATGTGAAATTAATGAAAATTATGGGTTGATATGAGTACTAGGAAAATTTGGCTAGCATGGGTTGGTATTAAATTGCATGAAATTGTGATTTTATGAAATAAGGACTAAATTGTAAAAATGTGAAACATTAGGGGAAAATGTAAAAGTGCCTTAATGTGAATTTTGGTATAAATTGAATAGAGAAATAATTAAATTGATTTTGATTACATATAGATCAAGAAAAATGAAATTCGGATCTAGATCGGGGGAAAAACAAAGTACTCAACTAATCGACCTATTTCGTCGTTTTAGCGTCTGAGGTAAGTTCGTATGTAATAAGCATTATCCTTATTATGTTTTAAATGCTTTAATATTGAATAAATTGAGAATTATGACATTGCAGATATAATTGACGATGATTGGACATTGGAAATCCCGGTTGAACCTTAGGAATAGATAGGATACTAGTGACATGTCATTAGGGGTTATTGTGATTATGTGATCCGGATGCTAGTCCTGTACGTCCTACCGGTGGCTGAGTATACCAGCATGTGTTGCAGTTACTTGATAGCTTGTGTGAGCAGCATCGTGTAGCTACATCTTGATTGATAGCTTGTGTGAGCAGGCCCGATGATAGCTCAAGAGTGAGCATATATGTGATATGAGATTGAGATAGCATTGGCTATGTATGTGGCACTACGGTGTGAGTTTCTCGAGTATCCGATAGTATTCTGAATGGTTTAATGGGTAAATGAATGACGTGGTTGAGTATGAGATTGATACGAGATGGTACAGGTATGTACATGAACGGTATAAGCTTTAAATCGAAGAATTTGTGAAGTTTGTATATAATCTTATGATTAAAGATGTGAAAGGTTTGTTAGATAATATGAGCTACATATTGATATATTCAATTTGTTGAATTGTGTATTTATGATTTCATTGAGTTTACTTCATACAAGCTTACTAAGCTATAATGCTTACTTTGTTTATTTTACCGTGTTTTATAGTGATTTCAAAGCTAGCTCGAATTCAGGGATCGTAGGAGACTTCGTCACACTATCCTACTACCACTTAGGCACTTTTGAGTTTATGTTTTGGGTTATATGGCATGTATAGGATTAAGGTTATTTTGGTTATGAGTTGATAATGATTTTGGTCATTTGAAATGGCTTGTAAATGTTTAGTTTTGTGAAATAGAAATGCCTTGTAAATTAAGCTTATGGATATAGATATGGTGGATCCTGAATAGTTGAAATTAGAGAACATATATGTTTGTGAAATTGAGAACATTGATGCATATTTGGAAGTGTAAAATAGTTGGATTGTATATGTGATTTTGGTATAAATTGTATGGTCTATTTTGTGACTTGTGTGTATTGAGAAAGGTGGTATAGAATATGCATGAATTTGGCTTGAATTGGTTGGTTTAAATGCCAAATTATGCTATGATTTGGTGCCAAATTGGGTTGATGTAGGGGTGCACAAGTTTGGTGGCAAAATGGCTTGGTAAATATCCTATTTTTGTCCACACGGGCAGAGACACGGGCGTGTGTCTCATCCGTGTGAGACACACGGTCATGTACACGGCCTTGTGTCCCCTGGTGTTGAATTAGAAACCAAGTCAGTATGCTCCACACGGCCTCACACATGGGCGTGTGACTTGGCCATGTGGCATAAGTCAGTATACCCTATAGGTTTGGCACGGCCTAGCACACGGCCTAGTACACGGGCATGTATGGCCATTTTTAGGGCACACGGGCTAGTCACACGAGCGTGTGTGTTGGCTGTGTGACCCATGCCAGAGAGTTACACGGGGTCAGACACGGCCATGTGCTCCCATTTCGAATATCCACACGGTCTGCGACACGGGCGTGTGGGCGTGTGTCCTTTGTTTTTTAAAAAATTTTCTAAGTGATCTAAAAGTTTCTAAAGTTATCGATTTAGTCCCGAACCACCCCAAATGCATGTCTTGGGCCTCATAGGCTCGTATTAGGGACAATATGATTGGTTGTGAATGAATTGTATTTGAATTGACTAATTGTACGAGAAATGTATGTTTAAATGTGTGATATGTTCGGTAATGCTCCATAACCTTATTTCGGCGTTGAATATGGGTGAGGGGTGTTATAATGTGGCTATAAGTATATATGTATATGTGTTTAGCTAATTTTGGTATACAACTGAACTACTAAGTTCTGTGTTTGGACCTTTTGTTTCTAAGCTATATATATGCATACTTTGACTTGATAAAATGATGTGGATGCAATCACTAGTGAATAGTTTAATGATGATGAATTTAAGTTGTTATGCTAGCATTTATGTTTGAATAGGTTTTTGAATAAATATAGATGAAAGACTAGTTTGAAAATGCATGTTATAAAGGTTATGCGATATGTTTGAAATATGGTGATTCCGTACCTCTTTGGTGTTTGGTTGTTAGGTAATTTAAGTGGCATGAAGCTAAAAGTAATGTTCAAGCTTCGAATCCAGAGGCAAGTAATAGTGCTCCTATTCCTCAACCGGTTGGTGATGAAATGAAACATATGTTTATGGGAACTATGAACCAATGGTTCAACTAGTTTAAACAAGAAAATATGGCTACTCATCCTCCTTCACCCCCTGTTGTGCCCCCTCCAGCACCCCTAAATACTACCACCCCTTTACTAGTGTTGGTTACTCGAGTATCCGTAGATAAGGTTCAGAAATGTGGACGGAAGAGTTCAGAGGTACAGTAGATGATGATTCGTCAAAATCCAAGTACTGGCTATTAAATAAAAAAAGGGTTTTTGCAGAATTACTATGCACCCCTGAAGATTGTTTGAGATGCCCGGTGTCTTTGTTGAAATACGAGGCATATTTGTGGTGGGATACTTTGAGTACGATGGTAACGGATGATCGAATCAATTGGGACTTCTTCCAGAATGAATTTAAGAAAAAGTATGTTAGATGATTGTTTATCGATTGCAAAACGAAAGAATTTCTCAAATTAAAGCAAGGAAACCAAACTGTAGCTGAATATGAATGAGAATTTATATAATTAAGCAAGTATGCTCGTAACATTGTATCGACCAAGGAGGAAATGTGTATCAGATTTGAAGATGGGTTGAACGATGAGATCCGTTTGGCGGTGGCAGCACTAAAGTTACGGGAATTCATAGAACTTTTCGAGTGGGAACTAAAGGTTTAATAAATTTGTAAAAGTAAACAAAAATTAGATTCAAGATTTAGATACTTTATTAAGAGAGGGTCATTCAAGCCTGCTCAATCATCTCCCTTAAAGAAATTTAGAAATGACACAAGTCAATCAACTGTTCCTTTAGAATTTTGTTAATCAAGAGAAACTGACACAAAGCAATTTCCAAACAGTCAATGCTCTAGTGGTGAGTGTTGGAAATGTAAGAAATGTGGAGATAACCATCTCGATGTGTGATGAGTGTAATAAAAGACATTTTGGTGAGTGCCGATCAAAATCGGGAGCTTGTTTCCGTTGTAGAGCTACCGACCACTTTCTCCATAATTGTCCCAAGAAGCAAAGCGATTTCGGGAATCAATCAAATAAGCTCGAAGTAACCGCTTATAGGCGTAGAAGATCTGGAAATGCTAGAAATACTACTCTCGATAGTGGAAAGAATAACGAGATGAATGAACAGTCAGAAGCAAGAACACTGGCTAGAGTGTATGCAACCCGAGCTCGAGAGGAAGCTACAACTCTAAATGTTATTGCAGGTGCTTTTTCTCTCTTTGATATTAATGTATATGCATTGACTGATCCTGGATCAACTCATTCATACATATGCACTACATTAGTAGACAAAAAGAAAATACCTGCTGAGTTCACTGAATATACTGTTCAAGTTACAAATCCTTTGGGTCGATATGTTCTAGTTAATCAGTTATGTAGGTCTTGCCGACTGAAAATTAGTGGTTACGACTTTCCCGCTAGTTTAATGCTATTATCTTTTGATGAATTTGATGTGATTTTGTGAATGGACTGGTTAACACAACATGATGCTATTTTGAATTGCAGAAGAAAATATATCGTGCTAAAATGTCAGGATGGTAGGCGGGTTCGAATTTAATCAGACAGATTTGATGGTACATCTAGTTTAATCTCTGTTACGATGGCACGAAAATATGTTAATAAGGGTTGTGAAGCATATCTCGCTTATATAGTTGACTCCAGGATTTCAGAAACGAAACTAGGATTAGTTCTAGTGGTGTGTGAATTCTCAGATGTATTTCCAAAAGAGTTACCTGGGCTACCTCTAACTCGGGAGATTGAGTTTGGAGTTGAATTGATGCCGAGAACATCCCTGATATCTATAGCACCATACAGAATGGTACCTATAGAATTGAAAGAGTTGAGTGCACAGTTGCAGAGTTAACAAATAGAGGCTTTGCTCGACCTAGCTTTTCTCCTTGGGGTGCTCCTATTTTATTTGTTAGGAAAAAAGATGGATCGATGCGGTCATGTATCGATTACCGACAACTCAACAAAGTGACAAAAAAGAAAAGATATCCATTACCGTGTATTGATGATTTGTTTGATGAGTTGAAAGGTGCAACTGTATTTTTGAATATTAATCTTCGTTCTGACTACTATCAGTTGCGAGTTAAAGCTTCGGATGTGCCAAAAACTGCATTCAGAACCAGGTACAGACATTGTGAATTTTTAGTGATGCGGTTTAGTTTAACCAATACGCCTGAAGTATTTATGGATTTGATGAACAGAATTTTTAGATCGTATCTAGATCGATTTTTTATGGCTTTCATCGATGATATTTTGGTTTAATCACAGGATAAATCCGAGCATGCTGAACATATGCGAATTGTTTTGCAAACTTTACGCGAAAAACAATTATTCTCTAAGTTTAGCAAATGTGATTTTTGGCTTCGAGAAGTTTGTTTTCTTGGACATGTTGTATCGGCAGATGGCATCAGATTAGATCCGAGTAAAATTTCAACTATTATTCATTGGAAGCCTCTAAGAAATATATCTGAGATTAGAAGTTTCTTTGGACTAGCTGGATATTACAGAAGATTTGTCAAAGAATTCTCGATGTTTGCTACATCGATGACGCGACTATTATAGAAAGATGTGAAATACGAATGGTCTGAGAAGTGTCAGCAAAGTTTCGACCAGTTGAAAGCACTGTTGACCGAAGCACTCGTTCTAGTTCAGCCTAAATCGGGTAAAGAATTTGTGATTTTTAGTGATGCATCTTTAAATGGTTTCAGCTGTGTTTTGATGTAGGAAGGCAAAGTAATAGCTTATGCTTCCCGACAATTAAAGCCGCATGAAAAGAATTATCCGACACATGGCTTAGAGTTGGCAACTATTGTATTTGCATTGGAAGTTTGGTGACACCATTTGTTCAATGAAAAGTGTCATATATTTACCGATCATAAGAGTTTGAAGTATCTAATGTCGCAAAAATATTTGAATTTAAGACAGAGCAAATGGCTAGAGCTATTCAAAGACTACAATTTCATTATTTATTATCATCCAAAAAAAGCAAATGTAGTGGCTGATGCTCTGAGTAGAAAATCTCTGTTTGCTTTGTGAGCATTGAATACGCGATTGTCATTGTCTATTGATGGTTCAATTTTAGCTGAGTTAAAAGTTAAACTATTGTTCTTACAATAGATTTGTAAGGCTCAGAACTGAGATGATGTTTTGGTAGCTAAACCAAAATTGTGTGAGTCGACTCTCAATTCAGATTTTCAGATAGGGTCCGATGATTGCTTACTTTTTAGGGGCAGAGTTTGTATACCGAGAGATTCAGAGTTAATTCAGAAGATTTTGTATGAAGCTCATTGTGGTAGATTTTCCATTCATCCTGGAAGCACTAAAATGTACAATGATTTGAAACGAATGTATTGGTGGCCGAGAATGAAGCAAAAGATTTCAGATTTTGTATCAAGATGTTCAGTATGTCAGCAAGTTAAAGTTGAACATCACGTGCCTTCTGGTTTATTGCAGCCAGTGATGATACCGGAATGGAAATGGGAGGGAGTTATTATAGGCTTCGTATCGGGTTTACCCCTATCTCTGAGAAAGAAAGATGTCATTTGGGTTGTTGATCTTCTGATGAAGTCAACACATTTTATTTCGGTACGTACAGATTACTCCCTTGAGAGATTAGATGGGTCATACATTGCTGAGGTTGTGAGATTGCACAGGGTTCAAGTTTTTATTATTTCTGATAGAGATCCGTGGTTTACATATGATTCTGGAGAAAGTTATAGGAAGCTCTAGGTATACGGTTGCATTTTAGCACTACATTTCATCCTCAAACAAATGGTCAGTTGATGGTGGTCTGAGAGTTTTAATATTTATATAATGAATGATTGAGCCTAGAAACTAACTATCACCACGATTGAGGCAAGCGTACCTATCGAACAGTAGTATAGTTAAGTGGCAAGACCGAAATGTCGAACCCAAAGGAACCAAAAGTACTAGTACTAACTTTCTTTTTATTATCTAGCCAAAAATAAAAGAGATTGGTATTTATCTAACTAATTACTAAACTAATGATGCTAAGACACAGAGAATTAATTGGAGAAAATACTTTTGAGAAAACCAATTGATTAAGACAATACATGAGGAAAAATCCACCTATACTGCACTTGTTATTTAACTCTGAACCAGGCAATTTATTCACTTGACTTGATCCGTAGGATTCCCTAATTTATATTAATACCTCTTTCGAGGCTACTAACGTCTAACCCTAGGTTCATTAATTGAAATCTCTTTCTAATTAAAACCCCTAGTGTTGCATTAATTTGATCTATGGACTCCCATATTAGGTTTGACCCTAATCCGGCAGATTTTTGTCGTCCTATCTCTAGGAGTGCGATCAACTCCGCTTAACTATGCTAGATCTACTCTTAAACAGGGACTTTTGCTCCTCTGAATGAGAACATCAATAATTGAATCAATATCCTGAAATATTAACACAAGAATTAAGAACAAATCAAGTATTTATCATACAGTTCAGAAAACAACAACAAGATCCGTCTTAGGTTTCATCCTCCTCAAGTATCTGAGGCGTTTTGTTCATAATTATAAAAGAATACATCTCAGAAGAAATTAAATAGCAAAACATAAAGGAAACCCTAAAACCCTTTGAAGGAAATTGAAGGGGAGATCCTCAGTCTTGAGCGTGGTTCCTGCTTCTGAGATGGATCAACTGGCTTTCTTCGAGTAATTCCCTAATTTCAACTCTCTCTGGCTTTACTCCTGTCAAAAGCCCTGACAGAGGCCTTTTGTCGAACTTTTGTCGATCTCTGTCCCACCCCCTTTTTTTGCCTCCAAGTATCCTTTTCCGAGTGGAATTAAAACAGGTCACGGTAGGGACACGCCCGTGTGAATTGAGCCTTGGGCCGTGTTCGAGTCTGCTAAAGTGGCACGGCCGTGTGGCGAACTCCAGGCTGTGTGGATTTCTTACTTTGGCCCATTTTCTCTGTTTTTGGCCTGTTTCTCGTTCTTTTCATCCGCCTATGCTCTCCTAAGTATAAAACATGAAATTAAAAGATTAGGAGCATCAAATTCCACAATTCAAGGGATAGATCATCCAAAAGTATGGCAAATGTGGGTTTAAAATATGTATATATTATGGTTTATCAAATACCCCCACTCTTAAGCATTTGCTTGTCCTCAAGCAAAATCCTCAACTCACAATTAAAATTCATTCTTCTCAACTTATAACTCCTATCAATAATGTTTCGAAATAATCCATAGGTGATCATACATTGAGAATTCAACTAAAAGAACATTAAAGTTTCAAACAATCTAAGTTGAGTATTTTATTCATGGAAAAATGTAGGTATTCCCCCTTATCTAAGTAATCACCTTTGATTCAAAATTTCACAGAATTAACATCCTCACTATCACTCAAATCGCTCTAAGTGTTTAAGGGAAAAAAATTAAGCACTCAATAGTCAACATGAAAAGTTATTACCATAGGCTTGCATGAAAATCAAATCTCCACCACTATAAATTGAGATGATACATCGATCAAAAGGTTTTTAAAAAGGGTTGTAACGTGGCTTGGTTAGGGGTATGGTCACAGGCTGAAAGAGGAGGTTAGAATCGAGATTGAATTGATCAATTATCGAACTAGAAAAATAGACTAATAATGAATAATTACATTAATAAAACAAGCTTCTTCTAAAGATGTGAGATTTACTGTTTAAGCTCATAAAAACGTAGAACTAATAATGGATATACTTTCAACTTTTTTTTTAAGAACAAATCAAGTACAATAATAAGAATTTAACAACTGAAATGGAAATCATAGTTAGGCAACTTCCCAAATCAAATCTCAATAAAAAGGTTAATAGGAAAAATTCTTAATGAATCAAAAAGAGTAAGTCTTGTGTTAATATTAAGGGTAAATCAATGAATGGGTTGTTAGGCTCAATAGGGTTCACTAAGGGTTAAACATGAAGGTAGGTCTGGGAAGTAAGTGGCTTAAATCCTAGGTGCCTTTATCATCTCTGTATATCAAATCAAAAGTATGGTTTTGACATGCATAATCGAAGCAAGTTCTAGAATAACAGATCAATATTAACTCACTCAAAGCAACAATAAAAGTGAGTACGAAAGAATGTATGCTCTAAAGGCTCAAAATCTCACAGAAGTTATTGGTTTTTGATGTCAACCCTGTGAACTTCAAATTTCAAGATAATACCTAAACTTTGGGGAAACAACCTAGCAAATTTTTAATTTTCAAAAATCAACTCATCATGCTTGATTCTCTAAAGACTTCAAGTTTAAACAATCAATACACAATAACCTAGTATTAATTTAAGACATATCAATAAAAATCATAAATCAATCAGAATTTGTTCTAATAGAGATATAAGAAGAAAAGACAAAATTCAGGGATTTGAGAACAATGCAAAAAGTTAGGAACTTTTAGCATTCACCCCCACACTTAAGATGTACATTGCCCTCAATGTACAAAGATAGATATTCTAGAGATTAATAGCATTATATTAAAAGAGAAAGGGAGAAGCGAAACTTCCTGAATTTTGGATGTATTCCTTGAGTTGGAAGTGGTCGTGGTGTGGTGATTCCCAAGCAGCCTTTTGAACCTAAATTAAAGAAAACAAAATATAATAATAAAAATTAAGAACAAGAAAGAAAAATGGAAGGAAAATAAATGAGAAGAGAAAAGAAAAAGGAAAGATGAACAGATTTAAAGATCCTTGTGTCGTTGGGTGAATGAAGCCGCCGGCATGAACTTATGAAGAGTGATTGTGCACGGGGCAACCGTGCTAGGATCTTTTCGCCTTTTTAACATGGGGGCGCGAGTGTTGGGCTTGCCTTTAGTCATAGTGGTGGTCGGAATAGGGGAAAAGGGATGAAGGGCGACAGTTTGTGTCAGTGGTGGTGGAAGGAGGGCTAGGGTTTTAGTGGAGGAGATAATGAATAGTGAATGGTTTATATAGAAATAGGGGCACACGGGCATGTAACACGCCCGTGTGACTCGTTTTTAACACGTGTGTGTCGAAAATTAGGGTTTTGGCATGCCTGGTATGCAGCGCACGCTTGTACGCTGTGGACGTGTTGTCCCACACGGCCGTCTTGCACGGCCGTACCGAGCTTTGTTCGCTTCTCCCATGCCCCTGTGAAGGTCACCACGCCCATGTTTGAGGAACCAGTGTCGACCACTGCCGTATCGTATGGTCGTGGCCTTTAGTCAGAGCCCGTGGCTCGAGGAAAATTTCGTCCTCTTTCTGCATGATCTCTGCAACGCCGGTGTCTAAATTCATGGTGTCCACACGGCCACAGCCACGGCCGTGTGCAAGGCCATGTGGTAGGGAAAACTTGCTTCATTAATTTGGTTAGTTTGTAGTTAGGTGCTAAAAGTAAAAATAAAAATAAAGATATGAAAATTAATGGGGTTAGTGTTTGGGTTGCCTCCCGAGAAGCGCTCGTTTAAAGTCTTAAGCTAGACTTACCTCTCATTCGCGTATACATGGTGGTTTGAGGAGTTGAAACTCCTCACCCCTGCTATTAGTTCTATGATTACTGTATAGTTCGAGTCGAGTAGTGTTTACCTTAAAAGTACCGAACTTGGGATTAGTTACCTCAACTATTCCATATGGGAAGATATTCAGTACCTCAAAAGGGATTTCTTCGTTTGTACCAAGTTCTTAAGTGGAGATCCGAGGGTCTGTTTTATTCAACAATACCTGATCTTCGATCTTAAATTTGTTTGGCTCATCCTTAAGTTTAACATGGTTTTGCTTTGGTTCTGCTTCGTGTGTTCCTAATTTCTCCTTGAAATGTGTTTTCCACTCGTCTAGTTAATCGATCTGAAGCTTTCGTTCCTCATGAGTTATTTCCTTGTTGGCATGAGGTATAGGATCTGTCTCAGTTGTGTAGTTCCATGGTGCTTCCTGAAAAGAAGGTTTAGTCGAATGGTTATTAATAGAATTTATATTCTCACCATTATTACTTGATGTCCTAGCCGAGTCAAGAGTTTGAAGAGTGACAATTTCGTCACCTACATGAAGTATGAGTTCTCATGTACCAACATCAATTTTAGTTCTAGCAGTTGCTAAAAAGGGTCTTCCTAAAATTAAAGGGACATTATTGTCCTCATCCATGTCTAAAACGACAAAGTCTACTGGGAATATGAATTTATCAATTTTTACTAGAACATCTTTGATTATACCCCTAGGAATTCTAATAGTTTTATCAGCTAATTGAATGCTAATCCTAGTTTGTTTGGGTTTCCCTAGACCTAGCTGTTTAAACATTTTATAAGGAATAACATTTATGCTTGCCCCTAAATCAACTAAAGCATTATCAACAGATAAACTACCAATTAAGCATGGAATTGTAAAACTCCCTGGATCTTTTAATTTTCGTGGTAGTTTATTTTGCAGAATTGCTGAGCAACTGCGTTTAGCTCCACATGCGACTTCTCGTCTAACTTTTGTTTGTTTGTTAAAAGCTCTTTTAAAAATTTCCTTGAATCTGGCATATGGGAAAGAGCTTCAAGAAACGGTAAGTTAATATGTAATTTCTTTAAAAGTTTAAGAAATTTACAGAATTATTCATCTGTGTGGTCTTTCTTCATCGCATTGGGGTATGGCACGCGAGGTTGGTACTCTGTGATTACCGGTTTTTGTTTATTATGGCTTACCTCAACCTTACCTTCCTCTACCACATTCTTTTGCCTCACTTTTGGCTCATCTAACCCTTCACTATCGCAAGCCATTATTGCTTGAAGTTGCTCCTTCGGGTTAGTTTCAGTGTTGCTTGGTAGGCTTCCTTGTGATCGTTCAGAGAACTGCTTAGCAAGTTGCCCTAATTGGTTCTCGATCCCTTGAATCGATGCTTGTTGATTTTTAAGTGTTATTTCGGTGTTTTGGAAACGAGTTTCTGACACTGCGATGATTTTTGTTAGCATCTCCTCAAGGTTCGGCTTCTTTTCTTGTGAGTAGGGTTGCTATTGAAAGTCTGGGAGGGGTTGTTGTCTTTGATTTCCTTCGCCACCCCATGAGAAATTGGGGTGGTTCCTCCAACCTGGATTGTAAGTATTACTATAAGGTTTTTTTTTTGAGGTCTAGAATTATTACCCATATAGTGAACTTGCTCCTTTTCAGCGGTTGAGTTGTAAGGCGGATATTTTGTGTTGTTCATCCCTCCTCCATTCGTATCGCACTGCATAATTGGATGTACCTGCGAAGAACCACATAAACCATCAATTTTCTTACTTAAGAGTTCTACCTAGTTTGATAGCATAGTCACTATGTCGAGGTTGAAAACACTGGCGGCTTTTGTTGGCTTTGTCCTCGTAACTTGCCACTGATAGTTATTCAGTGACATCTCCTCTATAAACTCATAAGCCGCTTCAGGAGTCTTGTTATTCGGGGTTCTACCGGTGGCTGCATCAATAAGCTGCCTAGTTGAGGGGTTCACATCGTTGTAAAAGGTTTGAACCTGTAACCATAAGGGTAACCCATGGTGAGGGCACCTCCTTAGTAGATCCTTGTATCTCTCCCATACATCGTAAAGTGTTTCTAAATCCATCTGCACAAAAGAAGAGATATCATTCCTCAACTTGGTCATTTTAGTTAGCGAAAAATATTTTAATAAGAACTTCTCGGTCATTTGATCCCATGTAGTGATTGATCCTCGTGGAAGAGAATTCAACCACTATTTGGCTTTGTTTCTCAACGAGAAGGGGAACAATCGAAGGTGAATGGCATCATCAGAAACGCCATTAATTTTAAATGTATCGCATAATTCCAAAAAGTTCGCTAAGTGCGTGTTAGGATCCTCATCCTGCAAACCATCAAACTGGACAAACTGTTGTATCATCTGTATAGTGTTAGGTTTCAGTTTAAAATTATTTGTAGCAATAGTAGGTCTAACAATACTTGATTCAGTATCGATTAAACTAGGCTTAGCATAATCATACATAGTGCGAGGCACAGGATTTTGATTCACCGGATCTGCTATGACCACAGAAGGTAGCAGATTGTTTTGGGGATCAACCATCTCTTCGGTATTATTAGTTTCGTGCTCTTGATCTTCTTCTATGTCTTGTAGCTTCGCCTTATTTCTCTGCGGCTTCTGTGAACGGTACCTTCTATACTGTTGTCAAAAATCAAGGGTCCTGACGGGTTCCTTCTAGTCCTAAACTAGAAAAACCTATCAGAAGCAAAATAAAAGTGGTCGTTATGTCAGAGTCTTAAAAATTTATAAAAAGAATGATCGAGCCTAGAAACTAACTATGACAACGATTGAGGCAAGTGCACCTATCAAACAGTAGTATAGTTAAGTGGCAAGACCGGATTGTCGAACCCAAAGGAACCAAAAGTACTAATACTAACTTTCTTTTTATTATTTAGCCTAAGAATTTAAGGAATTTTTATTTAATCTAAAATTAACTAACAACTAAGCTAAAGATGTAAAGACAAAGAGAATGAATTGGGGAAAATACTTGTAGGAAAAACCAATTGATTAAGACAATACCCGAGGAAGAATCCACCTAGACATCACTTGTTATTTAATTTTGAACCAGACGATTTATTCACTTGACTTGATCAATAGGATTCCCTAATTTATATTAATACCTCTCTCGAGGCTACTAACGTCTAACCCTAGGTTGATTAATTGAAACCCCTAGAATTACATTAACTCGATCTATGGACTCCCGTATTAGGTTTGACCCTAATCCAAGAGATTTTCGTCATCCTATCTCTAGGGTTGCGATCAACTCGACTTAATTATGCTAGATCTACTCTTAGACAGGGTCTATTCCTCCTCTGCCTAAGCATATCAATACTTGAATCAATATCCTGAAATATTAAAACAAGAATTAAGAACTCATAATTAAGAACAAAGCAAGTATTTATCATATAGTTCAGAAAACAATAACAAGATCCGTCTTAGGTTTCATCCCCCTCAGGTATTCGAGGGGTTTAGTTCATAATTATAATAAAAGAGTACATCTTAGAAGAAAATATAAAACAAAACATAAGAAAAACCCAAAAACCCCTAAAGGAATTTGAAGGGAAGATCCTCTGCCTTGAGTATGAATCTGGCTTCTTGAGATGAATCAACTGGCTTTCTTCGAGTAAATTCCACAATTCTGGCCTCTCAGGCTTGGCTCTTCGGCCTAACTGGACGTCCCCTAAGGGTTGGCCTCTAGGGTGTTCATATAGGCTTTTGGAATGGCTTTCTTTGCCTCTAAGTACCCTATTCCGAGTAAAATTCCTCTTTGTCACGGTAGCGACACGCCCATGGCACACGCCCGTGTGAATCGTGGCCAGGCCGTGGTCGAGTCTATTAAGTAGGCACGGCCGTGTGGTCTTGCGCCCAGGTCGTGTCGATTTCGTAATTTGGCCCATTTACTCTGTTTTAGGCCCGTTTCTTATTCTTTTCATCCTGTGGTGCTTTCCTAAGTATAAAACATGAAATTAAAAGATTAAGAGCACCAAATTCCACAATTCAAGGCTTAAATCATCCAAAAGTATGCTAAATGTGGGATTAAAATATGTTCACATTACGATTTATCAAAAAGGGAGATCAGAAAACAAAAATTGAAAATTAGAAAGAAATAAATAAATAAATAAAAGAAAAATGGCTAAAGCAATAAAAATTGAGTGTTCCTAATATTTCAGTTCCTTGGCAATGGCGCCAAAAACTTGATGGTGGTCTGAAAGTTTTAATATTTATATAATGAATGATCGAGCCTAGAAACTAACTATCACCACGATTGAGGCAAGCGTACCTATCGAACAGTAGTATAGTTAAGTGGCAAGACCGGAAGGTCGAACCCAAAGGAACCGAAAGTACTAGTACTAACTTTCTTTTTATTATCTAGCCTAAAATAAAGCGGATTGGTATTTATCTAACTAATTACTAAACTAATGATGCTAAGACACAGAGAATGAATTGGAGAAAATACTTTTGAGAAAACCAATTGATTAAGATAATACCCGAGGAAGAATCCACCTAGACTTCACTTGTTATTTAACTCTGAACCAGACGATTTATTCACTTGACTTGATCCGTAAGATTCCCTAATTTATATTAATACCTCTTTCGAGGCTACTAACGTCTAACCCTATGTTGATTAATTGAAACCTCTTTCTAATTAAAATCCCTAGTGTTGCATTAATTTGATCTATGGACTCCCATATTAGGTTTGACCCTAATCCGGCACATTTTCGTCGTCCTATCTCTAGGAGTGCGATCAACTCCGCTTAACTATGCTAGATCTACTCTTAAACAAGGACTTTTGCTCCTCAGCATAAGCAAATCAATACTTGAATCAATATCCTAAAATATTAACACAAGAATTAAGAACACATAATTAAGAACAAATCAAGTATTTATCATACAGTTTAGAAAACAATAACAAGATCCGTCTTAGGTTTCATCCTCTTCAGATATTTAAGGGGTTTAGTTCATAATTATAAAAGAGTACATCTCAGAAGAAATTAAATAGAAAAACATAAAGAAAACCCTAAAACCATCTGAAGGAAATTGAAGGGAAGATCATCAATCTTGAGTGTGGTTCCTGCTTCTGAGATGGATCAACTAGCTTTCTTCGAGTAATTCCCTAATTTCAACTCTCTCTGGCTTTGCTCTTGTCAAAAGCCCTGACAGAGGCCTTCTGTCGAACTTTTATCGACCTCTGTCCGACCTTCTTTTTAGGTTACACTTAGGGTGTTTATATAGGCTTTCAGAATGTCTTTCTTTACCTCCAAGTATCCTTTTCTGAGTGGAATTAAAACAGGTCATGGCAGGGACACGCCCGTGTGGCACGACCGTGTGAATCGAGCCTTGGGCTGTGTTCGAGTCTGCTAAAGTGGCACGGCCATGTGGCAAACTCCAGGCCATGTGGATTTCTTACTTTGGCCCATTTTCTCCGTTTTTGGCCCGTTTCTCGTTCTTTTCATCCTCCTATGCTCTCTTAAGTATAAAACATGAAATTAAAGGATTAGAAGCATCAAATTCCACAATTCAAGGGATAAATCATCCAAAAGTATGTCAAATGTTGGATTAAAATATGTATATTTTATGGTTTATCATCAGTCCGAGCAAGTAATACAGATTCTCGAGGATATGCTTTATTATTTTGTATTAGAATTTGAAGGCAACTAGGAGAAATATTTACCGTTGGTTGTTTTCGCGTACAACAACTACTTTAAATCGAGCATAAAGATGGCATCGTATGAAGCTTTGTATGGTCGTAAGTTCTTAACTCCACTATACTGGACTGAGCTCAGTGAGAAAAAGATACATGACGTTGATTTAATTCGTGAGACTGAAGAAAAAGTAAAAATCATCCGAGATAGTTTGAAAGCAACTTCAGATCATCAGAAATTGTATGCGAATCTCAAACGTAATGACATATAATTTCAAGTCAGCGACATAATATTCTTGAAAGTATCGCCCTGGAAGAAAGTTTTTCGTGTAACAGCCCAGTTAAAACATCATAAATTGATGTTTATAATATGTGATTGAGCATGTGTGAGAATTTGGCGTAAAAATTTTATTGTTTGTGTGTCGAATTATGATAAAGAACTTAATCGCATAAAATGCAAAAGTTGTGTGCTGAATGTTAAAGTACTAGATTGCTATGGCTTTTAAAGTGAGGGGTCCTCATGTTATAAATGGACCATTAATGTTTTTAATGGACATAAATGGGTATTTATTAGGTGAGTTTATGATGTTTTAATGAAGGGCAAAATGGTAAACCATGTATTAATGTTAATATAATAAAACAAACACATTAAAAAGCTATTGTCATCCTTGCTATTGCTGAAATTAAAGAAGAAAAAGAACGAACTAGGGCTTGAAACATTCGGCCATTGCTTAGTTTGATTGAGGTATGTTTTTTACTCGATTTTTGATAATTTCTGCGTTTTCTGATCGTTGCTTAGTGTTCTAGCTAGCCCATGCTTTGATTTTAGAATTTGATGAAGATTTTAAGATGTTCCATTGATGGACATGTGAGCTTTGTGTTGATAGTTGGTGAAATATGAAAGTTCGATGTTGGGTTAACATAGTTTGTATTTGATTTTTTGATGAAATTGGCTAAATTGGTTAAATTGAGAAAAGTGTAAATTGAAGGACTAAAATTTAAAATAAATGAAATGTGTTGGCTTGTATTAGCATGGGAAGAATTTGGCCAAGTTTGTGTGAATAGAAATTTGGTGTATTTTGTGAATTTGTGAAATAGGGACTAAAATGTCGAAATGTGAAAATGTGAGGGATATTTTGCAAAATGCCCTAAATATGTGTGTGTGGATTAAAATGAATGAATTGGTGATTGAATGAGTTGAATTTAAATGTGTATAGACCAAGAAAGGAGAAGTTCGTATCGAGATCGAGGCAAAGACAGATTGCTCAATTAATCGACCGTTTCGGTATTTCAACGTCCAAAGTAAGTTCGGATATAATACTAGTTATTAAATTATATCTTTTTGATGTGAATTGGATGAAATTATATATAATTAAGAGATTAGAAATGCTATGTGCGGAATTGAATTAGATGGCAGTAAGTGTACGAAATTAGGAACAAGACAGAGCTGATTAGTACTGTGTGTGTGAAAAGATAGAAGCTTCGGCTTATTGATTGGCACTGTGTGTGTGACACCGATATAGTTTGGTTTAACATAATGGAACTAAGTGTGCGATGACGATTATGTTTCGGTTATGAATCTAGCACTAAGTGTGCGAATAAATCAAAAGAATAGCAAAGGTTGAATGAGATGTAATATCGAACAATTGAGTAGCATGAATGGTGAGTAACTATGTGTTGATCAAGGTATGTTTGAACCTATGTGGTTGAGGATAGTTTTAAAAGTTAAATGAATAGACATTCGAGCATATGATTGAGATTGATGATGTACATGTTTGTGCATTTATCCATGTGATGGTTTAAATCATATATTGATGTTGTATTATTGAGTAGTATGCATTGTATTTTGAACTTACTAAGCTTTTAAAGCTTATTGTGTGATATGTTTCTCTGTTTTACACTGTCAGTAAAGTTAGCTCGGATCAGGGGATCGTCAGCGACTAAATCACACTACCGGTCATCTATTTTGGTACTTTTGGGAAGATGTATATTTTTGGCATATGGCATGTATAGGCTAGTTAATGTGGTATGTTTGAAATGTATACACTTTGCCATGTGATATGGCTTGAAAATGAGTAATGTTTATGCTTATATATGGAATTATGTGAGTGATGAATATAGTATATTTCATGCTTAATTAGTTAGTGAGATTTGTGGTTGAATGTGAACATGTGGTATGCTTTAGAGGAAGTTTGGTTAATATGATTGGAAAGTACGGTTGATAAGTTAAATTTATTTGTTAATATGGATTTGTATAGGAAGATGAATGATGATGTTAAGAGTTGTAAATTAAGTATGTTTTGGTATGTTTGGATGCCATTTGGTGTATGGAATTGAATTGGTTTGTGCTTGTAGGTGATTCAAGGTGTGGGAGGCAAGTTTGGCGTTGAAAATGACCTATAATTGCCCACACGGTTAAGCACAAGGGCGTGTGGCTCGACCGTGTTGTTTAAATTTACAAAGTGAAACAAGTCAGGATCGACCACGGGCTGGACACACGGGCGTGTGACTGGCCGTGTGGTGCAAGTCAGGATCGAGCACTGGTGAGGCACACAGGCGTGTCTCAGGTAGTGTGGACAAGTCAGTATGTATGCCCTGTTTTGACACGGCTTGGACGAACGGGCGTGTCCGAGGCCTTGTGAGGCACACGACCTACTAACATGGGCGTGTGACTTCTGCAGTTTTGAAAAATGTTTAAATTTCTAAAAACTCTCATATGTGTTCAGTTTAGTCCCGACCCCTTTCTAGCATGTAATTAAGGTCTGGTAGACCTCATTAGGGGACTCATTATATATGAACTGTTATGTTTGGATGTGAGATGTTATGAAATGTTCGGAAATGATTTGTAATACCTCTTAACCCTAATCAGCGACGGTTACGGGTTAGGGGTTTTACTCTTCGGTTCGGTCGCAAAGGAAAGCTATGACTGCAATTTATCGGGCCATATGAAATTACTGAAAGAATGGGACCTATTGCGTATCAATTAGCTTTACTGTCAGAACTAGAAAGGATTCATAATGTCTTCAATGTGTCTATGTTACGACAGTACCAATCTAACCCTTCACATGTTATCTCTCTGACAGATGTTGATATCCAACCTGATATGTCGTATAGCGAGGAACCGATCAAAATTCTGGCACGAGAGGTTAAAGAATTGAGAAACAAGAACATAGCATCAGTAAAAGTTCTCTGGCAAGGACACGTAATAGAAGCAACCACCTGGGAACCCAAAAAAGCTATCAGAAAGTAGTACCCGAACATCTTTTCTGGTAAGTTTTTTGGGGACGAAAATCCCTTTTAGCGGGAGAGATGTAACAGCCCGTTTTTAGTGAAATCGAAACGGTGGTTTCGGGACCACAAATCTGAAGTCAAAAATTTTATTTTATTATTATTTTATTTCCTATAGCATGATAGTAGTACCATATAAAAATTTTGTTAAAAAATTTTGTCGTTTACATGCTCAATTTGATAAAAAGGACTAAATCGTAAAAGGTACAAAAGTAGAGTTCTTGTAGCTAAAGGTATTAAATAGCTTTAGAATTAAAAAGTAATATGACTTAAATGGTAAATATACCATTATTAAAGATAATGGACTTTTATGGGCATTTTATATGTGTTTTAAATGATTAATTAGTAAGGTTTAACTTGAAATTTAATAAATAACTTAAAATAAAATATAGGAAAAGATGGTATCATCTTCTAGTTTTGTTCTTCCACCGACTTATTAAGGGAAAAACACCATTTTTGGAGCTTGGAAGGTTCGGCTAGGATACCTTATGCATATCGAGATAAACCTCAACTGGATTTAAATCGAGGGAAGGCGAATGTAACAGCCCTCACCTGTATTCACCGTCAGAATAGGGTTACGGAGCATTACCGGACTTACAACACTTTTAAACATACATTTCATATATAATTTATCAATTTGAATACAATTCAATCACAATCAATAATAGTGTCCCTTAAACGAGCCTACGAGGCCTTAAACATGCATTGAGAGTGGTTCGAGACTAAACCGATAACTCGGGAAATTTTTCAACACTTAGCAAAAATTTTCTCAAACATGGGACACACGCCCGTGTGACCAAGCCGTGTGTCTCACACGGGCACCAGACATGCTCGTGTCACATGCCGTGTGAACATTCGAAATGGGAGCACATGACCGTGTCCCAGCCCGTGTCCAAACAAGTGAGGTTACTGACTTGGGTCACACGGCCAACAACAAGCCTGTGTATCTACCTCGTGTGCCTTTCGAAGTGGCCACACACGCCCGTGTGCCAGGCCATGTGCTAGGCAGTGCCAAACCTATAGGGTGTACTGACTTATGCAACACGGCCAAGTCACATGCCCCTGTGTTAGGCCGTGTGCCAATTAGGGGGTATATTGACTTGTGTCACACGGCCGATCAGACGCCCATGTGTGAGACGGTGTGGAGCATACTGACTTCATTTCAATTTCAACACCAAGGGACACACGGTCCTGTATCATGACCGTGTGTCACACACGGTTGAGATACACGCCCGTGTCTCTGCCATGTGGGTAAAAATAGGCTATTTACCAAGCCACTTTGTTACTCAAATTTGCATATACCTACACAACCAAAATGGCACCAAATCATATCATAATTAACATTCAATTCAGCGACAATCAAGGCTAATTCATACCATTTTCAATACCAACATTCAAAGTGCTTATAACCTCAAACCTTACTCTATCAAAACATACCAAATCACATATACAAATCAACTAACTATACCTTTACTAAACATACATTATTTTGAACCAATTCACAAACATAACTCACATCTAATATCAACCATATATGCACATGTATGCACATAACCAAAATTCACCAAATTAAGCCAACTCTCATGGCTATATATATATATATATATATACAAACCAAAATATAAACATTTACAATGCCAATTCATTTGGCCAACATCATTACCAAAACATAATCAACATGACTCAAAAATACCTATACATGCCATATACTTAATATACCAAAGTTCAAAGGTTCTAAGTGATAGGTGACAGTGTGAAACGATCTCCAACGATCCCTGAATCCGAGTTAGCTTCGATTTCACTATAAAACACAGAAAAATACACAAAGTAAGCTGTAAAGCTTAGTAAGCTCGTATGATATAAACTTAACTAATCACAAATACAACATTCATCAATTTAAACATATTAACATGTAATTCATGATTACTAGCAAACCTTTCACATGCTTATTCATATGCTATTATACAAACTTCATAACTTCTTCGATTTAAGGCTCATTCTATGCATGCACATACCTGTACTAATCCGTAACAAGCTCATACATATTCTGTATACCGTTGAATACCTGATATCTCACACACTAAGTGTCGTACATAGTCGAAGCTATCTTAAATCATACACAAAGTGCCATACATAGCCGAAGCTATCTCGATCTCGCACACTAAGTGCCATATACAACCGGAGCTATGTCGAATCGCACACTAAGTGCCATATATAGCCGAATCATTGTTAAACATAAACTTAATCTCATACACACAATTTATGCAATATCAAAGCATTTAAAGCATAATTACAATAATGCTTGTTACATATGAACTTACCTCGGATGTGAAAACGACGAATCTAGTCGATTAGTAGATAACTTTATCTTTTTCCCGATCCAAATCCGTGTTTCGCTTTTCTTGATCTAAATATATTCAAAATTAACTTATTTAATCATCTATTCATTCAATTTAGTTCAAAACACTCTTTAAGACACATTTAGACTTTTGCCCTTAAATTTTCACATTTTCACAAGTTAGTCCTTATTGCACAAAATTAAAAATTCATGAAATTTCTTTAATACCTATTGTAGCTGAATTCCTATCAGACCCCTAGCAGCTGATATTTATCACTTTTTCACACATTTAACCACTAACTTTACACATTTCTCAATTAAATCCCTATTTTGTCTTTTTACTCAAAATCACTTAACAAAACTTGTACAACTCATAATAAATATTCATAATCTATCAAGAAACTTCAAAATACACATGTATTAATCAACAGCATCATTCAAAATCTTTAACAGTTTTGCAAAATAGTCCTTGGGCTAGTTAGTACTAGTTGCAATGATCTCAAAAACATAGAAATCATTAAAAAATGAGTCAAAAATACATACCATGCACTGAAGAATTATGGTTGAATCTTGAAGAGTCTTTAAAAGCTTTCTTTGTTCTAATTTTTGGTGGAATATAACATGAAGAAGATGATAGCTTAGTCTAGGTTATTTTACTTTAATTTATTTATTGAATTACAAATTTAACCTTAATTAGAAACCATGAATATCATCCATTTTAAACCCATAATAGTAACACCCCTAACCCGTATTCGTCGTCAAAACAGGGTTATGAAGCATTACCAAAACATTCAAAAATGTTTTTAGATAAATCATGCCAATCACTATTCATTAACCGAGATCATTTGTAATGTCCCTTAATTGGACCCTCGAGGCCCAATATGAGCGTTAGAATCGAGTCAGGACTTAATCGGAAACTTTAATAATTTTTTGTGACATTTCAAAAAAATTTCCAAGGTGCAGGCCTCACACGCCCATGTGGTCTAAGGGACACATCCTTAGACACGCCCGTGCCTCAGGCCATGTCCGATTTAGGTTGCTCTCTGACTTGTGCCACACGGCCATGCCACACACCCGTGTGCTAGGCCGTGTGGTTAATTAATTCAATTTGAATTAGGTGCAAGTTCCACATGGCCGAGCCACACGCCCATGTTTTAGGTCGTGTAACACACACGGCTGAGATACCCGTCCGTGTCTCTGCCCGTGTGCTCAATTCTGAGCGTTCTGCTTTCTCAAATTTAAGGTGCAGGGGAGACACGGCTAGGCCACATGCCCATAGGGTAGGCCGTGTGTCACACATGGTCTAGACACACGGGCGTGTGTCTGCCCTTATGGATAAAATAAATCCATTTCTAGCTTCCTTTCTCACCCAAAATCACACCAATGACTTGCACTTAAACTCACATTCATTTACCAACTATTTCAAGGATTCAAATCAAGCAAATTCTATCATTCAACATGGTATACCATTATATGCATACATGTTCAGAATCTTGCCTTGGTTTAGTCCATATGATATGCATATTTTGATCAATTACTTAACACATGTGTAGCTTCCATAGTATGGCATTACAAATATATCAAATCAAACCATTACTAGCCATTCCAATGGCTAGATTACAAGCATCATTTATATTTACATTCCAATGTGGCCAATATAACCTATACATGCCATTACAACCGTAATTGATTTACCATATTGTACTGTCATGGGCCGATGGATAGTGTGAGTGATCTCTGTCGAGCTTCCAATCGAACGAACTTCCGATTTGCTCTTAAACAGCGAAAAATAAAATGGGGTAAGTATTACATGCTTAGTAAGTTCGTATAACATGGTACTTAACTTACCATTCATTCTATTTTGAGGTAACTATGTAAGGTATATTCATTCAATTTGAACTCAAGTCCTACACATATCCTCATTGCCCTTGTTAGTCATATATTCCAATAATAACATCAAGACATATATGGGCTCAACAAAAATCAAGTTTCCATGCACATATGCTTTCAACAACGTGTATTCATTTAACATGTATAATTCATCTCATTATTACAAGTATAATTTCATACTAATTCACTTCGAGTTCAGATCATTTCACATCAGAACATTACTCATATTACTCAGAATATCAAGGTCACGATTAGTACACTCAAGGTGTACAAGTCTATAAACAAGAATACACATATATTCATCAAATAAAGTCCATGTACAGCATCTCATGTTTTCATATATCATTTGTCATGTAACATCATTTTCTTGTATTTCATACAGATACGTATAATAACTCATTTCTTATACATATCTTCTCATATTAAGATTTCTACCCGTTGAATTTAGCTGAAATATCGATGGTTACTCAGGTAGTACATTCGAGGTGTACAAATCAGGATCCATCAATTCATATTCAATGGTACCCATAAGATAGTATCTCATAGAGTACACTCTCGAGCCACACATGTATACAACAGGATTACCTGTAACACCCCATACCCGAGTCCGAGGCTAAGACCGGATACGAGACATTACTATGCTTGAACTTGCTTAAACTTGTATTTATGACTATAAAATTTTGTTCTGAATTAAAAACTTCTCTTTCTTAAACAACTCATACATCTCATAGGCCTACGAGGCCTTAAACACATATCTGGAAACTTTCACAATTCAATCAAAAACTTTTCCTTAAAACAGGGGTCACACGCCCATGTGGCTTGGGACACGCCCGTGTACTCCTAGACATGCCCGTGTCTTCCACCCATGGTGGACACTGCCAAATAGCACACGGCCTTGACACGCCCGTGGGCTTAGACCATGGTCGACACTGACTATATTCACACGGCCTTGACACGCCCGTGGGCTTATACCGTGGTCTAGTCTAACTTAAAGTACTCAGGTGCAGGGGACGCACGGCTTAGACACACGCCCGTGTGTCTATCCGTGTGGGCATTTGAAGGCTATTTACCAAGCCAATTGCCACCCTGAAATTATAGATCAATCCCAAGCTACATTCATCAATTCGAATACTTCATCTAACAAGAACCATGATGTATACTTCTTTGACATTTATAAACATACATACTTAGACAATCTTGGCCTATCATTTGGCCACATACAAAAGAATAATAAATTTGATAGCCCATCCTTTTGCCCTTCTTAAGACATATTCTCAAAATGAAATGCTTCCTATACATGCCATACTTAATATAAACATCTTGGCTATACCAAAATAGCAATTGATAGTGTGCTCCGAGCTCCGATGACGATGATCCACGAGATTAGCTTGGCAGGACTACATGGAAAGAAAGAATAAAAGACGTAAGCATTTTGCTTAGTAAGTTTGCATGTAATGCATATAGCAATATTCTTGTTTAACATAAACCATTTGGTATAAACAATGGCATCATAACTTTTAGCTATTTAAGCTTACTTACTCATACTGGTTCTTACATATCTCATGATATTTACTAGTCTCATGCTCGTGAAGTAAACGAGGTACCTGTGTCACTTAATCATATAGATTAACATACTCTGTCATGGTAAGCATAATCTTAACTTCATCATTCATAACATGAATAATATTCTTAATTAGCCTTAGCTAGCATTCTTTACTAATAGCTTTACTTGCTTAACTTTCTTACTTTCTCATTTATTCTTTACTCATTTGCCTGATGAATTTCTATGAATAACCGAGGATACTGAATCTCATTTCACATTACTCGATGCCAAATCCATATCCTAGATACGATCTTACATAGAATCTCTCATCTTGGTGTCGATGCCATGTCTTGACATGGACTTATACGAAGTCTTTCTCATGAGTTCCCTTGGGAACTTACCATTGCCATGTCTTGACATGGTCTTACTTGGTATCTTTACTCATGGACTGGTCAATGCCGAGCCTTGGCTTGGACTTACATGATGTAACATCCGGGATTTGGGGGCTCTGCATCTTTTATGTTCTTCTGTGTTTGTTGAGTAATGTTTGTGGTTTGGGTGTGTTTGGGGGCCTCGAGAAGGCACGAGGATAAGCCGAAGCCTTGGTGAAATTTTAGTTTTGGGCACTTTAGGGGGGATAGCCGAATAGGAGTAGGACTTAAGGGGTTTTAGTTTGCGTTTGGTGTCACAAGGTAGTGCAGTGGAAGAGTGGCAAGGGGAACGCTACTTAGCATGCAAGGGACATGGCGTGTAACACCCCTTACCCGTATTCGATGCCGGAATAGGGTACGAGGCATTACCAAAACACATACACTTGTAAACGTATTAAACTGAGTCATAAAATTTCATACAAATTATGCATCATCACAAACATACAACTTGAATAACAATAGCCAACATCAATGGCCTTATACAAAATAAACTACTAAATATTAAAGGCCAACATTTTAGGCCAAACCAATTATGACATATACAAATGACTAAGTCCCCTATACATGCCATAAACTTAAGAGGTTTGTATTCACTTTTACCCCACGATGATAGCTTGATAGTGTGATTACATCTCCGGCGATCTCCAACTCGAGCTAGCATACAACCCTATAAGATATGGGAAAGGAAGGGAAGTAAGCTACAAAGCTTAGTAAGTAAGTATGTAAATAATTAATAGGGGATTTATTAAGTTTACAAAACAACACAATCAAATCTGAAATCAATTTCATCATTTATTCAAGTTTGGAGCAAGTTATTTATTCGAGTTACAGTCACTAAATTATTTTTATCTGAAGCTAAAAAACTCCAAATTAAGATCCGTAAATTTTCTCTAAAACTAGACTCATTTATATTCTCACCATAAAATTTTCAGAATTTTTGGTCTTTCCAATTAGTACAGTTTATTCATTAAAGATTCCCCTGTTTTGCTGTTCACCTGCTCTGACCACTTTTCACTACGAACCAATTTTATCATTATACAGAATTCATATGATGATAAAATTTATTTAATTTTAAAATAGACTCATAAAGGATTTCAATCATATAACTTATACCCAATAATTAGTTTTTTAGAATATTTAATGATTTTTCCAAGACAGAACAGGGGATCAAGTAACCATTTTGAACCAGTCTCACAAAAGTTTAAATATCTCAAACTATGCAATTCCTTTACTTTCTCTGTTTCTTTTATATAAAAATAGACCCAATAAGCTTTAAATAAATATATCATACAACTTATAATTCCATTTCTACCATTTTTGGTGATTTTTCAAATTCACGTCACTGCTGCTGTCCAAAACAGTTTTATTATAAATTTTTGCTTTCTCTCACTTTAGTTGTATTCATTACTTACCTATAACAATCATTCCAATTTCCAATCACATATTGAGCATATTTCTCATGAATTACACATACATATACATATACTTATCACTACAACATCTCACATAATTTTATTTAGTCAGTTTTCCCGTTGAACGCTTTGGAATAATAACGAGTATGCGGTGGTTTCGCACACAACCCACCTTTGAAATCGAAGCTCTCTTGTACACATAGTGGCCTTCACTCAATACCACTCATGTGACCTAGCTCGATTGTACTCATAATTCTGGCTCTCTTGTACATATGGTGGCCTTCACTTAGCACCACTCATATGACCTAGCCTTCTCGTAGCTCTCTTGTACACATAGTGGCTCACACCATATACCACACATGTGACCTAGCTACATATAGCTTTCTTGTACACATGGCGTACTCTCGGTACTACACATGTGACCTAGCTACGTATACAAAATCTCTTGTAGCTCTCTTGTGCACATAGTGGCCTACACTTAGTACCACTCATGTGACCTAGCTACATGCCAATTACATCTTTCGATTCCGAAGGTTCAAACGGGAAATAACTCACTTTTTAACACTTTATTTCATTCTTTCAATAGTTAATTATGATTCAAAAATCAGATACAATACATTAAACATGCTGAAATATAAAACGTCAATAAAAATAATGAATTATTTACATACTACTTACCTCGGTGCAAAATATGGTGAAATTTGCAATTTAGTCCTTAACCTTTTCTTTTCTTCGATCAAGGTCAAATCCTAGTCTTTCTTGATCTATAATAACATATTTAACTCATTTAATACTCAAATTATTCAATTTAGTCCAAAAATCACACTATGAAAAAATTACATTTTTGCCCCTAACTTTCACAAAATTACAATTTTGCCCATAGGCTCGAAAATTAAACTTCATCCTATTTTCTTACATTTCAGGACATTCTGAACATTTTTCCCTTCTATGGCAACAACAAATTCTCACTCTAACATGTACTTATGAACATTAGGTATTTTTACTGATTATGTCATTTTACTCGTTTTTACATAAAATTGCTTAGCAAAAGTTGTTTAACATAATTTCAGCCTTCATACTCTATCATAAAACATCAAAATAAACACATTTCACCTATGGGTATTTTTCCAAATATGAACCCTAGGTTAAAATATTGCTAGAATAAGCTAAACCGAGTTACCAGGATTCCATAAACGTAAAGAACATGAAAAACGGGGCTTGAATTGACTTACTATGGAGCTTGGAAGCTTGGAAGCTTGGAAACCCTAGCTATGGAGTCCCCCCTTGAAGATTCGGCCTAAGGAAGAAGATGAGCATATTTTGCCATCTTTTTCTCTTTTAATTTCCTTTTTATTACCAAATGACTAAATTACCCTTCATTAAAACTTTGGTTCTTTCTACCTATATTTGTCCATTTTTGTCCATGAAAGCCTAATGGTAATATTACCATTTAAGGATCTCTACTTCAATTTAAAATTTCATAACAATTGGACGCATCTAACATGTAGAACTCAACTTTTGCACTTTTTACAATTTAGTCCCTTTGACTAAATTGAGTGCCCAAACGTCAAAGTTTTTGAATGAAATTTTCACGAAATCATTCCGTGAAATTGTAGGCCATAAAAATATAAATAAAATAAATTTCTCAACATCGAATTTGTGGTCCTGAAACCACTATTCCGTTTAGGCCTTATTTCGGGATGTTACATGGCGTCACAAGGTAAGAGTGAGAGGGAGAGGGTTCGAAACTCTCAAGCAGCAAGGGAGTATTATTTTTGGCTCGGGCAAAGGAGGTGGTTGGGTGGCAATCAAACTCTGGTGGAGAGAGGTAAGACTTGGTCAAATATTTCAAATGGATGGTGGAGAGGGATTTAAAGAGTTTGAATTATTCAAATTGGTTTGATTGAGTGGAGGAGAGGGGATCAAGGAGGGATTCAAGGGACGGCATGGTGTTTGAGGGGAGTGGGGGAGTGCTAGCTAAAATTTTGAGAAGTGTGAGGGGGTGGAGCATTCGATTTTGGCAAGAGGAGTGGGTGCCGAATTTTGGTAGTTTTAAGTAGCTTGTGGGTGTAGATGTTTTCTTTTTTTTCGGCATTTGTGAGTGTGCTCTTTATTCTAGTCTTTCTTATTCTCTTTTGCCGAAAATTTGACTAGCCAACTCCCATCATTTTCTTCTTCTATGACCTATAGCCGAAACTAAGAAGACCAAGTTTGCACATTTCTTTTCATCTTCTTTTCTACCCATTCTCAAAAACTCTATAACCGAAAACATATTTGTTGACCCTTACGATCTTCGGGTTCTTCTTCTTTTCCATTTGTTTCTTTAAACCAAAATCACTGTTCTTCTCTTCCTATTTTCTCCTTATCATTCTTTTCTCTCAACCTTCTCCTCTCTTTGGTGTTATTTGGTGTTGCCGAAACTCCTAAGCCTCCATCAAAGTTCTTTTGTTTCATTTTCGGCTTTTGCATTTTATTCTCCTCCATTCTGGTTCACAGCTGAATCATCATCTCAGGTGTTGGTAAGTTCTTTGTTACTTTCATTTCTTTTTCTTTTCTACTGTAGGCCGAATCGTCTTTCTTAATCACTCTTTGAGCTTTGCTTTCATTCTTCTTCCCTTGTAGCTGAATTCTCTCTGCTTTGAAAGTGTGTGCCAAATCTTTGGGGGTTAATCAAAGGTGAGTGGTGGTGTTGGTATTTTGGCCAAATGGTGAAACGAGGGCTCATGTTTCCTGTTTGGCCGAAAGGCCATCTCCTTTAATCTATTCTCTTTTCAATCGAATCTCACTTGGTATTTGCATAGGTGTTCAATCAACTTCTTAAACCAAGCCTTCTAACTTCTGGATTCAATCTACTTAGGTAAGAAGATTGTCCCTAGTTATTCTATTAATCGAACCTAGTTGGGTGGTTATTCAAATCATATCTTTCGTAGTGATTTATTGACCGAGGCTTTTAATGGATGCAAGAAACATTCAAGTTGGGGAAGGAAGCAAACCTTCGGGTTCAATTCCTAAGTTTAAGAAGCGCGCAGTGTCTGCTGTTCGTGATTGGCCACCAGGTTGTGGGCCAGCTTCTGAGCAGAATAGTAGATAGATAGCCGTGATTCCAGCTAGTGATAGTGTCGACATAGATAGCATAGTGTTACGTGTAATCAAGTGTGTAACTTCTCACACCATTTACATTGTTTTGTTAATATATATATACACTGTTAAATGCCGAAATCTCGATATTGGCTATTGGTTACCCTTGAAGGGTAAGTGCGAGACGACAGGTCAGTGAATTTTGTTTATATTAAATAAATGGTTATGATGAGATGATTTAACATACACTATGAACATCTTATACATAAATACCAGAACATGTTGCATCTATACATTAGGATTTTATGCTTGCATGGGGTTGGGTATATGTATTAAATGAAAGGGGAAGCGTTCTGGTGGCTCTGCCACGATCTGTTCTGGTGACCATGTCACGATTTTGACGATGGGCAGCTAACTGCAATATGACTGCCATCGATGGTGTGTAGCGGTGAGGGTTGATTATAGAAATCCCCATTGGTGTGATTGGCAGGTACGGGTGGTGTGTAGCGGACGGAAATATAGGTTGGGTTGGGTTTCTGCATCATTTATGGCATATGATATCTTGTTCTTCTGTTCTGTAGGGCTAAGGCCCAATGTGGTGGTAATTGAGTGTTATACACTGAGTCCTGTGACTCACTCCGTTGTTTAACATCTTTACAGGTAGCACATAGTGTAATGGACCGGGCTGGAGAGGAGCACGAGGTGGCCATGCCGGTTTTATTATTTCTTTTTTTTTCGCTGTAATAAGGCCACTGTTAATTGGGTTTTAAACATTTGGGTTTTAAACTTTGGACGCTCTAAAGATAAGATTAATAAAAGGTCGCTAAGTTTTAAAACAAGGGCAATTAAAGTTTTCACACATCTAAAATTGTTGAATCTCTTTCCCAACAAAAAACTTTAGTAATTTGATTGTACGATAGGGGCTTCCAAAAGTCACTTGATTTTAAAAACTTTGGCAAACTAAATTACTATTTCCATATGACTATCAAGTTCTCTAAAAAACCACCAAATTTAGAAACACAATAGAAGAAATATACTGAATTATCTTTTAGGATCGCAACGTGTTTTTACAAATTCTTCTCACTGACATGTCAGATTCGGCCATGGTGTTTGGGCCAGGTTTGGGGTGTTACAAATTGGTATCAGAGCCAAGTTCAAAAGCTCGGCTTTGGGTTTTGGGTTCAAAATGTTTTTCAATAATGATTCTAAATATATATATATGTGTAAAAAATATATACATGTTTTTCTAGCATGGCACCTAAGTCTTCGGCCCAGGTCCGCAGGGTAAGTTTTTCGGTTAGTAAAGGATTTGCATGAAGTACATGTGCTATGTGAATATGTTGCAGTAGATGTTAGAACTAAGAAACTATACCTTAGAAGTAAAAAACCTTTTGGTATGCATGTGAATCGTGGAAACTACTTGTAATTATATTTTCATAAAATTACTCGTTAATAAAACAGTGAAAAGAAGTGCTAATACATAAAATTTTTAAATTAGATTAAGACGATACTATAGAGATGAGTAGTAGAGGATGTGGACGTCATGTACGTGGTCGTGGTAGGGGCAGGATCGTTGTGTCGAAACCAGTAGGATCTTGTCATGGATCGGGTAGTGAGATACCAGTACCGCCAACAGTAGAAGCAGAGTTTCAGTATCAAACAGGCGAATATGAGGCGGTGTCTCACGCAATGTTACGGGTCTTGGAGAGAGTTTCTGGGGCAAGCATGGGTACTGGGGCTCGGAAATCTGTGTCTGAACGATTTCGAGCCAATGGAGCGGAAATGTTTAGGGGCATTTCAGGCGTAGCCCCTAATACAGCTGAGTATTGGTTAGAAGCAAGTGAGCACATAATGGATGATCTTGACTTCACAGTAGAGGAGAAGTTGAAAGGGGTGGTGTCTCTTCTTTGAGACGAGGCCTATCAATGGTGGCTTACCGTAAGAGAGGGTATTCCAGCAGACCGGATTGACTGGGATTTCTTTAAGACGACATTTCAGGGAAAGTACGTTGGGGCCAGTTATGTGGATGCCCAGAGGAAGGCATTTTTGAATTTGGTTCAAGGGAGTAAATCTGTGGCCGAATATGAGGCAGAATTTTTGCGCTTGAGCCGTTACGCTTGGGGTATTGTGGCGACTGATTACAAGCGCTGCGTGCGGTTTGAAGACGAGCTGCGGGATGAGTTAAGGGTACTGGTAGAACCGCAGCGAGAAAGGGACTTTGCTGTTTTGGTTGAGAAAGTTAAAATAGCCGAAGAGGTAAAGCGGACTGAGAGGCAGAACAAGGATAAGGATCGGGCTAAGAATAAGAGAAGTTTTGGGTGATCGGGATCATCTGGGGGTTTTGAGAAAAGGTCTAGATTTAATGGGCCAGCTCGTGTTCTGACACCTGTTGTAGGGGGTCAGTATCGATCATGTGCTTTGTGTAGGAAGGTGCATTTTGGGGAGTGCAGGAGAAGAACCGGTGGATGTTTCAGGTGTGGATCTATGGATCATATGGTGAAAGATTGTCCACAGGTGGATCAGGTACAGCCAGCTAGACGAGGTTTTGATCAGTTTAGGAGGGGTGGTCAGCCATCACCGAGGGGTCGTGGCCCAGTCAGAGGTGGAAATGGGTTTGGTCGGGGTCATGGGGAGCCCGGTAGGGGTGCTAGTAATGCAGACGCAAGACAGCCGGGACTGGTCTATGCAGCTCGTCGGTGAGAGGATAGTGATGCACCGGACGTTATAACTGGTACGTTTCTCATAGCTGGTAATCCATTTCTTGCTTTGATTGATATTGGGTCAACCCACTCTTATGTTGCATGCTCGATATCTGGGACTTTAAGTATAGAATCTAAAATATCCGCTAGGAAGATGACTGTAGTTAGCCCGCTAGGACAATCTATGGTAGTGGACAAACTATTTAGGAATGTGCCTTTAGAGACTCAAGGGGTAGTGTTTCCGGCAGACTTAATGGAATTGCCATTTGGGGAGTTTGATCTTATCTTGGGCATGGATTGGTTGGTTAAACATCGTGCAAAGTTGAATTGCGAGACTAAACGTATGGTGTTGAGTACCCCGGGAAGCGAGGAGGTGGTTGTGATAGAGGAAAGAAGAAATTATTTGTTTAACGTGGTGTCTGCGCTGAAAGCTGTTAAGATGGTTCGGAAAGGATGCAGTGCATTCCTAGCTTTTATCAGTGCATTGGATGCAAGGGAAGTGACTGTTAATGAGGTTAGGACAGTAAAGGAATTCGTGGATGTCTTTCCTGAGGAGTTGCCCGGGTTACCTCCGGATCGTGAAGTGGAGTTTGGAATTGAACTGCTTCCAGGTACGGCTCCAGTGTCCATCGCCCCTTATAGAATGACGTTGAAGGAGTTGGTAGAACTTAAAGCTCAGATCTAGGAACTGTTGGATCGGTGTTTTATCCGACCGAGTGTGTCTCCGTGGGGAGCGCTGATGCTATTTGTGAAGAAGAAGGACGGGTCCATGCGTATGTGCATTGACTACCGCCAGTTGAATAAATTGACAATTAAGAACAAGTACCCGCTGCCGAGGATTGACGATCTGTTTGATCAGCTCAAAGGGGATACAGTCTTTCCAAAGATAGATTTAAGGTCAGGGTATCATCAGCTAAAGGTCAAGGAAGCAGATATTCATAAAACGACATTTGGAACTCACTATGGTCACTATGAGTTCTTAGTGATGCCATTCAGGTTGACGAATGCACCAGCGGCATTTATGGATATGATGAACCGAGTGTTCCAACCTTACCTAGATCGGTTTTTTGTGGTATTCATAGACGACATCCTAGTTTATTCTAAATCGGAAGAGGAGCATGATGCGCACCTTCGAGTGGTCTTGCAGATTTTGAGGGAAAGGCAGCTATATGCCAAATTCAGCAAGTGTGAGTTTTGGTTAAGGGAAGTAACTTTCTTAGGGCATGTGGTTTCTGCAGAGGGAATTAGGGTTGACCCCCGGAAGATAGAAGCTGTGTTGGACTGGAAACCGCTGAAGTCTGTGGCAGAGATTCGAAGTTTCTTGGGATTAGCCAAGTACTACAGAAGGTTTGTTGAGGGATTCTCCTTGATTGCAGCACCCTTAACTAAGTTATTGCGGAAAGGAGTAGCATTTGTTTGGGCCGACAAGCAGCAAGAAAGCTTTGAGAAGCTGAAAAGGATCTTGACAGAAGCTCTGGTTTTGATTCAACCTGAGGCTGGGAAAGAATTTGTTGTTTACTGTGATGCTTCACACACGGGATTAGGGTGTGTGTTAATGCAAGAAGGGAAGGTAGTTGCATATGTGTCTCGGCAGTTAAGACCGCATGAGAAAAACTATCCCACACATGATCTAGAATTGGCTGCGATAGTGTTCGCTCTGAAGATCTGGAGACACTACTTGTATGGGGAAAAGTCCGTTATCTACATCGACCATAAGAGTCTGAAATACCTCCTTACCCAGAAGGAGTTGAATCTGAGACAACGTAGGTGGATTGAGTTGTTGAAGGATTATGATTGCTCGATTGAATATCATCCGGGTAAGGCAAATGTGGTGGCAGATGCGTTAAGCCGGAAGGTAATATCAGGGTTGAGGGTGATGTTTGCCAACCTTAGGCTATACGACGACGAAATTTAGTAGCTGAACTGCAAGTGAAGCCGTCATGGGTAAATCAAGTTAAAGAGAAACAGTTGTTGGATGATGACTTGAGTGCTCGACTTCTGCAAGTGCAGGATGGTGGGGTAGAAGATTACAGTTTGAACAGCGATGGGGTTTTGTGTTACCATGGGAAGGTTTGCATGCCAAAGGATGTAGAGTTGAGACAGAAAATTCTTCAGGAAGTGCATAGTAGCCCTTACACTATGCATCCTGGGGGAATCAAGATGTATCGGGACTTACGAGAACAGTTTGGTGGCCTGGATTAAAGCGGGAAGTTACGAAATTTGTGGGAAAGTGTTTAACCTGACACCAGTTGCCCTCGGGGTTGTTACAACCAGTGATGATTCCACAGTGGAAATGGGAAAGGATCACTATGGATTTTGTTAGTGGGTTACCTCTTACGCCTACTAAGAAGGATTCGGTATGGGTGATAGTGGATCGGTTGACTAAGTCCGCTCATTTCTTACATGTTTGAGTTCACTTTTCTCTTCAAAGATTGGCAAAGCTATATGTGGCATAACTTGTGAGGTTGCATGGGGTGCCAGTGTCGATCATATCAGATAGAGACCCTAGGTTTACATCACGATTTTGGAGAGCATTGCATCAGGCTTTGGGCATAAGGTTAGACTTTAGCACAGCGTTTCATCCGCAGACAGATGGACAGTTTGAGAGAGTAATTCAGGTCTTGAAGGATATGTTGAGGGGATGTGTCATCGATTTCAGGGGTAGTTGGGAAGAGTTCTTACCTTTGGCAGAGTTTGCGTACAACAACAGCTACCAATCTAGTATTCAGATGGCGCCTTACGAAGCGTTATATGGATGGAAGTGTCGCACTCCCACTTGTTGGACGGAATTAGGTGAACGCTAGATGTTAGGTCCGGAAATGGTTACTGAAGCAGAGGAGAAAGTTAAGTTAATTAGGACTCAGTTGAAGGAAGCGTCAGACAGACAGAAGTCATATGCGGATCTGAGGCGAAAGGAGATAGAGTTTACAGTGGGTGATCGAGTTTTCTTGAAGGTATCACCGTGGAAGAAGGTGATGAGATTTGGACGTAAGGGCAAACTAAGTCCTAGGTTTATCGGGCCTTATCGAGTTTTGAAGCGTGTGGGACCGGTGGTGTATCAGCTGGAGTTACCTTCAGAATTGAAGCAAATGCATGATGTGTTCCATGTTTTGATGTTAAGACGTTACCATTCGGATCTGTCTCACGTCATGCTAGTGGAGGAAGTCGAAGTAAGATCAGATTTGTCTTATGAGGAGGAACCAATCCAGATCTTGGAGCGAGATGTCAAAGTGCTAAGAAGGAAATCAGTTCCTTTGGTCAAAGTGTTGTGGAGGAACCATGGTGCAGAAGAGGCAACGTGGGAGCCAGAAGTTATGATGCGAGAGCAATACCCTCATCTCTTTTGATCAGGTAATTTCGAGGCCGAAATTTCTTTAAGGGGTTAGAACTGTAACATCCGGGATTTAGGGGCTCTGCATCTTTTATGTTCTTCTGTGTTTGTTAAGTAATGCCTTGGTGAAATTTTAGTTTGGGGCACTTTAGAGGGGATAGCCGAATAGGAGTAGGACTTAAGGGGTTTTAGCTTGCGTTTGGTGTCACAAGGTAGTGCAATGGAAGAGTGGCAAGGGGAACGCTACTTAGCATGCAAGGGACATGGCATCACAAGGTAAGAGTGAGAGGGAGAGGGTTCGAAACTCTCAAGCAGCAAGGGAGTATTATTTTTGTCTCAGGCAAGGGAGGTGGTTCGGTGACAATCAAACTCTGGTGGAGAGAGGTAAGACTTGGTCAAATATTTCAAATGGATGGTGGAGAGGGATTTAAGGAGTTTGAATTATTCAAATTGGTTTGAGTGAGTGGAGGAGAGGGAATCAAGGAGGGATTCAAGGGACGGCATGGTGTTTGAGGGGAGTGGGGGAGTACTAGCTGAAATTTTGAGAAGTGTGGGGGTGGAGCATTCGGTTTTGGCAAGAGGAGTGGGTGCCGAATTTTGGTAGTTTTAAGTAGCTTGTGGGTGTAGATGTTTTCTTTTTTTCGGCATTTGTGAGTGTGCTCTTTATTCTAGTTTTTCTTATTCTCTTTTGCCGAAAATTTGCCTAGCCAACTCCCATCATTTTCTTCTTCTATGACCTATAGCCGAAACTAAGAAGACCAAGTTTACACATTTCTTTTCATCTTCTTTTCTACCCATTCTCGAAAACTCCATAACCGAAAACACATTTGTTGACCCTTACGATCTTCGGGTTCTTCTTCTTTTCCATTTGTTTCTTTAAACTGAAATCACTGTTCTTCTCTTCCTATTTTCTCCTTATCATTCTTTTCTCTCAACCTTCTCCTCTCTTTGGTGTTATTTGGTGTTGCCGAAACTCCTAAGCCTCCATCAAAGTTCTTTTGTTTCATTTTCGGCTTTTACATTTTATTCTCCTCCATTCTGGTTCATAGCCGAATCATCATCTCAGGTGTTGGTAAGTTCTTTGTTACTTTCTTTTCTTTTTCTTTTCTACTTTAGGCCGAATCATCTTTCTTAATCCCTCTTTGAGCTTTGCTTTCATTCTTCTTCCCTTGTAGCCGAATTCTCTCTGCTTTGACAGTGTGTGCAGAATCTTTAGGGGTTAATCAAAGGTGAGTGGTGGTGTTGGTATTTTGGCCGAATGGTGAAACGAGGGCTCATGTTTCCTGTTTGGCCGAAAGGCCATCTCCTTTAATCTATTCTCTTTTCAATCGAATCTCACTTGGTATTTGCATAGGTGTTTGATCAACTTCTTAAACTAAGCCTTCTAACTTCTGGATTTAATCGACTTAGGTAAGAAGATTCTCCCTAGTTGTTCTATTAATCGGTTTATCTATGGTTCGTCGCTTTAACCTAGTTGGGTGGTTATTCAAATCATATCTTTCGTAGTGATTTATTGACCGAGGCTTTTAATGGATGCAAGAAACATTCAAGTTGGGGAAGGAAGCAAACCTTCGGGTTCAATTCCTAAGTTTAAGAAGCACGCGGTGTCTGCTGTTCGTGATTGGCCACCAGGTTGTGGGCCAGCTTCTGAGCAGAATAGTAGATAGATAGCCGTGATTCCAGCTAGTGATAGTGTCGACATAAATAGCATAGTGTTACGTGTAATCAGGTGTGTAACTTCTCACACCATTTACGTTTTTTTGTTAATATATATATATACTGTTAAATGCTGAAATCTCGATATTGGCTATTGGTTACCCTTGAAGGGTAAGTGCGAGACGACAGGTTAGTGACTTTTGTTTATATTAAATAAATGGTTATGATGAGATGATTTAACATACACTATGAACATCTTATACATAAATGCCGGAACATGTTGCATCTATACATCAGGATTTTATGCTTGCATGGGGTTGGGTATATGTATTAAATGAAAGGGGTAACGTTCTGGTGGCTCTACCACGATCTGTTCTGGTGGCTCTGCCACGATCTATTCTGGTGACTATGTCACGATTTTGACAATGGCCAGCTAACTGCAGTATGACTGCCATCGATGGTGTGTAGCTGTGAGGGTTGATTGTATAAATCCCCATTGGTGTGATTGGCAGGTACGGGTGGTGTGTAGCGGACGAAAATATAGGTTGGGTTGGGTTTCTGCATCATTTCTGGCATACGATATCTTGTTCTTCTGTTCTGTAGGGCTAAGGCCCAATCTGGTGGTACTTGAGTGTTATACACTGAGTCCTGTGACTCACTCTGTTGTTTAACATCTTTATAGGTAGCACATAGTGCAATGGATCGGGCTGGAGAGGAGCACGAGGTGGCCATGCCGGTTTTCTTTCGTTTCAGTAAAGAACTCCATTTATTTTTAGTAACTGGTTTTATTATTTCTTTTTTATTTTTCGCTGTAATAAGGCCACTGTTAATTGGGTTTTAAACATTTGGGTTTTAAACTTCTCAGTGACATGTCAGATTCGGCCGTGGTGTTTGGGCCGGGTTTGGGGTGTTACACATGAAATCTTTCTTGTTACTCACCAATGCCATGCCTTGGCTTGGACTTACATGAAATATTCCTTGTTACTCACCAATGCCATGCCTTGGCTTGGACTTACATGAAATCTTCCTTATTACTCACCAATGCCATGCCCTAGCTTGGACTTACATGGGATCTCTATCTCATAATAGCTTTTCAATGCCAAGACTTGTCTTGGACTTACATGACATCTTTGCTTGGAGACTCACCAATGCCATGCCTTGGCTTGGGCTTATATGGGTTTTCATCTCATAATAACTCCTCAATGCCAAGACTTGTCTTAGTCTTACATGATAACCTGCTTGACTGCCGATGCCATGCCTTGGCTTGGTGTTATACGGACTTTCTCATTTCATGTGATAGATCGAGTATCCTAGGTAATTCAACTTCAATCGGGACTTTCTCATGCTTAATCTCTTTGATTTCTTTATTTAACATAGCATTAAACCTTTACATGTTAATAATGTACACTATACTAAGCAATTCAATGATAATAATCATAAAGCTTAGAGTTCATACAAACTTACCTTAATTTACAAAATGTATGTAGATATGCAATTTAGTCGTCGACTTTGTTCTTGCCTCGGTTTCGATCTGGGCTTCGTTTTTCTTGATCTATAATAATATTTTAGATCATTTAATAATCACATTGACTAAATTGACTCTTAACACATACTTTGGAAAAATTACTATTTTGCCCCTAAACTTTTTCATAATTACACTTTTGCCCCCAAGGCTCGTAAAGTGATTTTTATTCATCGTTTGTGAACTTCATGCTTAGCTGATTCATTTTCTCAACTATAGCAATAACAAAATCTCACTATTTCTACCATGTATGGAAAATTTTATAATAATTACAAACGAGTACTTACTAGCATTGCTCCTAAAATTCACTTAGAAAAAGATGTTTATCTAACATCAAACTCTCATAATCTTTCATAAAGCATCATTTTACAAACATGTTATACATGGATAGATATTTGAACATGCATCTTAGCTCAACTTATAGCTAAAAATAGCTAATTCATGTTACGAGGACTCCAAAAACACGAAGAATATTAAAAACGAGGCTAATATGAACTTACTAGCAAGCTTGAAAATTTGAAGAATCCTAGCTATGGCTTCCTTAAAATATTTGGCACTTGAGGAAGAAGATGAGAATGATTTTTGTCTTCTTTTTCCTATTTTAATCATTTAATAGATAAATGAAAAAAATGCCCTTCTCATTAAACTTTTACAAATTTCTAACTCATATCCAAATTTGTCCAAAAATTATAATTTGGGAAAATTTCTATTTAAGGACTTCTAATTAATATTCTAAAGCTATTTAACAAAAAGCTTCTAGAAACTCATATTTTGCAACTTTTGCAATTTAGTCCTAATGGACACTTTTATGGAAATTTCCATAAAATTTCTACATGAAACTTTCATATCATCATGCAAACATCTCAAATACCTTAAAAACTCATATTACTACTTCGGACTTGTGGTCTCGCACCATCGTTCCGATTAGGCCCTAAATCGGGCTGTTACAATTCTCCCCCCTTAGGGATTTTCGTCCTCGAAAATCTTACCAGCAAATAGGTTTGGGTACTGGTTTCTCATGCTCTCTTCTGGTTCCCATGTAGCTTATTCTATTCCATGTCTTTGCCACAATACTTTCACTAGGGGAATACTTTTATTCCTTAGTTGCTTGACTTCCCGAGCTAAAATCTTGGCTGGTTCTTCACCATAAGTCATATCGGGATAAATCTCTATCTCTAACAGGGTAATTACATGTGAGGGATCTGATTGGTAGCGTCTCAACATAGACACGTGAAACACATCATGTATCTTTTCTAACTCAGATGGTAAAGCTAATCGGTAAGCTACCGGCCCAACTCTCTCAGTAATATCATATGGTCCAATGAAACGTGGGCTCAACTTGCCTTTCCGGCCAAATCTTAGAACTTTTTTCCATGGTGACACTTTCAAGAAAAATTTGTCCCCGACTTGATACTCTATCTCTTTTCTTCTTAAATCTGAGTAGGATTTTTGCCTGTCGGAGGCGGCTTTTAAACACTCTCGTATCACTTTCACTTTCTCTTCAGCTTCTCTAACCAATTCAACTCCGTGAATTTGATTTTCTTTGAGTTCAGTCTAAAATAAAGGCGTTCGGCACTTACGCCCATATAGAGCCTCATAAGGCGCCATCTTTAAGCTCGACTAAAATCTATTATTGTAGGCAAATTCTACCAATGGAAGAAACTTTTCCCAACTACTTGGAATTCAAGAATACAACACCAGAGCATATCCTCGAGTACTTGTATTAACCTCTCTGATTGTCCATCGATTTGAGGATGAAAAGCTGTACTAAAGCTCAACTTTGTACCCAAGGCCTCTTGCAATTTCTTCCAAAATCTGGATGTGAATCTCGAATCTCTATCAGATATGATTGACAACAGAACTCCGTGAAGTCTTACTATTTCAGAAACATACAAGCTTGCCAGCTTGTCGAGTGAGTAATCCACTCGTACAGGTATAAAATGGGTTGACTTTGTGAGTCTATCAACCACAACCCATATAGCATCTTTCTTGCTCAAAGACAACGGCAAACCCTTTACAAAATCCATAGTAATACGATCCCATTTCCACTCGGGAACCAAAATGGGTTGAAGCAAACCCGAAGGTACTTAGTGTTCAGCCTTTACTTGTTGGCAAATCAAGCATTTGGAAACAAACTTTGAAATATCTTTCTTCATTCTCGGCCACCAATACTGTTGCTTCAAGTCATTATACATCTTGGTACTATCCGGATGTACAGATAAATATCCGTTATGTGCCTCGTGTAAAATTCTCTGAATAAGCTCTTCCTTTCTCGGTACACAAACTCTATCTTTAAACATCAAACATCCATCGGAATTAATCCAAAAGTCGGATTCAACATCTGACTCGTACTGGGCTCTCTTGGCTTGCAATTCACTATCTTATTTCTAAGCCTCAAAGATCTCTTGGAGGAATACTGGTCTAGCTCTCAACCCAGCTAAAATAGAACCATCATTGAATAAAGTCATTCGTGAATTCATTGCCTTTAATGCAAATAGGGACTTTCTGCTTAAAGCATCAGCGACCGCATTTGCCTTTCCTGGATGATAGTCAATGATCAGCTCATAGTCTTTTATTAACTCTAACCATCTCCGTTGCCTTAAGTTCAACTCTTTTTGCGTCATCAAGTACTTCAAACTTTTGTGATCGGTGAAAATTTGGCATCTTTCACCATATAGATGGTGTCTCCATATCTTCAATGCAAAGACTATGGCAGCCAACTCTAGATCGTGTGTCGGATAATTCTTCTCATGAGGCTTCAACTGTCTTGAGGCATAAGCAATCACTTTGCCCTCTTGCATAAGCACACAGCCTAACCCATTTAAGGATGCATCATTGTAAATTACGAATTCTTTCCCCATCTCAGGTTGTATTAAAACTGGAGCTTCTGTCAACAATGCTTTCAGTTTCTCGAAACTTTGTTGTCATCTTTCTGTCCACTCAAACTTCACATTTTTCTGTAACAATTTAGTCACCGGGGTTGCAATCATGGAAAACCCCTTGACAAATCGTCTGTAATAGCCGGCTAGGCTTAGGAAACTTCTAATCTCAGAAATGTTCCTCGGTGCTTTCCAATCCATCATAGTCGAAATCTTACTTGGGTCTACTCGGCCTCCTTCTCCCGAGACAATAAGTCACAAAAATCCTACTTCCTTAAGCCAAAATTCACTTTTACTGAACTTGGCATACAACTGATTTTTCTCGTAGAATTTGTAAAATTGTCCGTAGGTGCTCAGTATGCTCAGTCTCATCTTGAGAATAAATCAATAAGTCGTCAATAAAAACGACTACAAACTTGTCGATATATGGCCTAAAGATGCGGTTCATTAGGTCCATGAATACTGTAAGAGCATTGGTTAACCCAAAGGGCATGACTAAAAACTCATAATGCCCATATCTTGTTCGAAAAGCGGTCTTGGAAACATCTGAGTCCTTTACTCTCAATTGATAGTACCCCGATCTCAAGTCTATTTTGGAGAACACAGTGGCTTCTTTCAATTGATCGAACAAATCATCGATTCTAGGTAATGGGTACTTGTTCTTCATTGTCACTTTATTAAGCTGACGGTAATCTATGCACAATCTCATGATGCCATCTTTCTTTTTCACAAATAAAACTGGAGCACCCCATGGAGAACAACTTGATCTTGCAAAGCCTTTATCTGTTAACTCTTGCAACTGTAACTTCAATTCTCTCAACTCCATTGGAGCCATTCTATAAGGAGTAATAGATATTGGTATAATACCGGGAGCTAGCTCAATGCTAAACTCAACTTCTCTAACTGGTGGTAGTCCTGGTAATTCCTCGGGAAAAACATCCAAGTACTCACATACTATTGGTTCTGACTTAATCTTTAGCTATGTTTCTCTAGTATTCATCACAAAGGCAAGATATGCCTCATACCCTTTTCTTATATATCTTTGTGCTGTCATATGAGAAATTACTACTGGCGATCTACTTTGTTCATCTGATTCTACATGGAGAAAGTCCCCATTCTCACATCTCATCTTAAGGTATTTCTTCCCACAATTAACTATTACATCATGGGTGGTCAACCAGTCCATACCAAGAATGATGTCAAACTCATCAAATGGTAGCTACATAAGGTTTGCCTTAAAATAATGGCCTTTAATCATTAATGGACAATCTTTACAAACTTCATTAACTAACACACTCTTGCCTAAAGGATTAGACACCCTAATCGTAAATTTTGTAGACTCTATAGGCATACTCATATTGGATACTAGTTTCATGCAAATGTAAGAGTGTGTGGATCCGGGATCTATTAAAGCAATAACTTTGATATCATAAAGAGAAAAGGTACCCGTAATAACATCAGGAGATGATGCCTCTTTGCGAGCGCGAATGGCATAAGTCCTTGCAGGCGCCCTACCCTCGGGTCTCGTGGTCTGCTCTCTAGGGTTACCTCTTCCACTTGCCCCACTTCCCGGGTTCCTCTGCGGTCTTCCTCTGATCATACTCCCTGATCTCGGGTTCTGGGTTCTCTCTTCTTTTGTTGTCTTAGGACAATCCTTTATGTAGTGGTCTTGGGAACCACATCTAAAACATGTATTTTCATGTGCTCGGCATTCTCCCAGATGACGTCTGCCACACTATGGGCATTCGGGTCTATCTGATCGGATGTTCCCCACACTAGCAACTGAAGTCGTCTATGCCTTATTTCCCAAATACTGCTTACTCTTGTCCTTCCTTGAAACCCCAGTGGAAGTAGCCGATTGGGTGGAGAAATCTCTTGACTTCTTGGATGAGGATTGGAATGACTTATTCCACTGTCTCTTTCTAGAGTCACGAGACTCCATTTCATATTTTCTCTTCTCCTTTACTAGCTCTTCGGCTTTACAAGCCCTCTCTACTAGCAAAATGAATTCTTTTAGTTCTAAGACAGGAACAAACAATTTGATGTCATCATTTAGTCCATCTTCGAATCTCTTTCTCATAATGGCCTCGGTGGATACAAACTCTCAAGCGTATTTACTGAGTCGCACAAACTCGTGCTCGTAATCAGTCACCGATATCTTACCTTGCTTCAGTTCTAGAAATTCCTTTCTTTTCTGGTCTACAAACCTTTGACTGATATACTTTTTCTTGAACTCTTCTTGAAAAAATTCCCATGTAACCTTTTCCCTTGGTACCACTGACACAAGGGTGTTCCACCATTAATAGGCAGAATCTCTTAAAAGTGAGACTACATACTTCATGCATTCCTCAGATGTGCACGACAACTAATTAAATACCCTGATGGTATTTTCTAACCAGAACTCAGCTTTTTCCGGGTCATCATCTCTTTTAGCCCAGAATTCTTCTGCCCCATGTTTCCTGATCCTATCAACTGGAGGCTTAACTCCTCTTTCCACCTCTACTACTTGAGGGGCTACTGGGATAGATTGAGGGATAGGCGGGCGTAGAGGGGGTTGTGCATTCGGGTGCGTATGAACGAACTCCGTATACCATGTGTTCATCATATAGAGGAAGGCTTCTCTAGCCTCTTCTCCTCCTCCTTGACTCACCGTAGTGGGTCTATTCTCATTCTCGTTCGGCACCGTCCCTTCAGCGGGAGCCGGCGCGTTACTTTCTACATCATCTGCCACAGCTCTTTCGAGATCCATTTACTATATGTATAAACATAATTTAAGTCGTCAGGAGTCGTCACACTATCATTATAAAAACATTCTTACGTATGGCATGTATAGCTAGACTCGTGGTCGTGCTACGTTAGTCCTAGAATTGACTGAACCGTAGCTCTGATACCACTAAATGTAGCACCCCATACCCGAGTCCGAGGCTAAGACAGGATACGAGACATTACTATGCTTGAACTTGCTTAAACTTGTATTTACGGCTATAAAATTTCATTCTGAATTAAAAACTTCTCTTTCTTAAACAACTTATACATCTCATAGGCCTACGAGGCCTTAAACACACATCTAGAAACTTTTGGAATTCAATTGAAAACTTTTCCTTAAAACAGGGGTCACACGCCCACGTGGCTTGGGACACGCCCGTGTACTCCTAGACATGCCCGTGTCTTCCACCCGTGGTGGACACTGCCAAATAGCACACGGCCTTAACACGTCCGTAGGCTTAGACCGTGGTCGACACTGACTATATTCACACGTCCTTGACACGCCCGTGGGCTTAGACCGTGGTCTAGTCTAACTTAAAGTACTAAGGTACAGGGGACGCACTGCTTAGACACACACCCATGTGTCTATCCGTGTGGGCACTTGAAGGCTATTTACCAAGCCAATTGCCACCCTGAAATTATAGATCAATCCCAAGCTACATTCATCAATTCAAATACTTCATCTAACAAGAACCATGATGTATACTTCTTTGACATTTATAAACATACATACTTAGATAATCTTGGCCTATCATTTGGCCACATACAAAAGAATAATAAATTTGATAGCCCATACTTTTTCCCTTCTTAAGACATATTCTCAAAATGAAATGCTTCTTATACATTCCATACTTAATATAAACATCTTGGCTATACCAAAATCGCGATTGATAGTGTGCTCCAAGCTCCGATGACGATGATCCAAAAGATTAGCTTGGTAGGACTACATGGAAAGAAAGAATAAAAGACATAAGCATTTAGCTTAGTAAGTTTGCATGTAATGCATATAGCAATATTCTTGTTTAACATAAACCATTTGGTATAAACAATGGCATCATAACTCTCAGCTATTTAAGCTTACTTACTCATACTGGTTCTGACATATCTCATGATACTTACTAGTCTCATGCTCGTGAAGTAAACGAGGTACCTGTGTCACTTAATCATATAGATTAACATACTCTGTCATGGTAAGCATAATCTTAACTTCATCATTCATAACATGAATAATATTCTTAATTAGCCTTAGCTAGCATTCTTTAATAATAGCTTTACTTGCTTAACTTTCTTGCTTTCTCATTTATTCTTTACTCATTTGCCCAATGAATTTCTATGAATAATCGAGGATACTGAATCCCATTTCACATTACTCGATGCCAAAGCCATATCCTAGATACGGTCTTACATGGAATCTCTCATCTTGGTGTCGATGCCATGTCTTGACATGGACTTATACGAAGTCTTTCTCATGAGTTCCCTTGGGAACTTACCATTGCCATGTCTTGACATGATCTTACTTGGTATCTTTACTCATGAACTGGTCAATGCAGAGCCTTGGCTTGGACTTACATGAAATCTTCCTTGTTACTCACCAATGCCATGCCTTGGCTTGGACTTACATGGGATCTCTATCTCATAATAGCTTTTCAATGCCAAGACTTGTCTTGGACTTACATGACATCTTTACTTGGAGACTCACCAATACCATGCCTTGGCTTAGGCTTATATGGGTCTTCATCTCATAATAACTCTTCAATGCCAAGACTTGTCTTGGTCTTACATGATAACTAGCTTGATTGTTGATGCCATGCCTTGGCTTGGTGTTATATGGACTTTCTCATTTCATGTGATAGATCGAGTATCCTAGGTAATTGATTGTCAAAATTAGAGCTTTAAAATTAATAATAAAAATCATCGAACCTGGAAACTAACTCTGACAACGATTGTAAGGTAAGCGCACCTATCGAACAGTAGTATAGCTTAGGAACCAAAAGTACTAATACTAACTCTATTTCTATTATTTAGCCTAAGAATTAAGTGAATGGTTATCTAATCTAAATTTAACTATCAACTAAACTAAAGGCGCAAAGACAAAAAGAATGAATTGAGGAAAAATAACTTGGAAGAAAAACCAATTGATTAAGACGATACCCTAGGGAGAATCCACCTAGACTTCAGTTGTTATCTAACAATGAACCAGACGATGTATTCATTTAACTTGATCCATAAGATTCCCTAAGTTATATTAAACCCTCTCTCGAAGCGAATAACGTCTAACCCTAGGTTGATTAATTGAAATCTCTTTCTAATTAAAACCCCTAGAATCGCATTAACTCGATCTATGGACTCCCATATTAGGTTTCATCCTAATTCGGCAAAATATCGTCACCCTATCTCTAGGCGTGCGATCAACTCCGTTCAATTTTGCTAGATCTACTCTTAAGCAGGGACTTTTGCTCCTCCACTTAAGCACATCATACTTGAATTAATATCCCGGAAATATCAACACAAGAATTAAGCACACATAATTAAGAACAAGTCAAATATTTATCATATAGTTCAGAAAACAATAACAAGATCTGTCATAGGTTTCATCCCTTTCAGGTATCTGAAGGGTTTAGTTCATAGTAATAAAAGACAACATCTCAGAAGAAAAGATAAAACAAAACATAAGAAATCCCTAAAACTCCCTAAAGGAATTGAAGGAGAGATCCGCCGTCTTGAGTAAAATTTCGGCTTCTTCAGATGGATCAACTACCTATCTTCGAGTGATTCTCCACAAATCTAGTCTTTTTGGCTCGGCTCCTTGGCCTAGCTAACCGCCCTCTTTCAGGTAACACTTAGGGGTTTATATAGGCTTTTAAAATATGTTTCTTCGCCCCAAAGTATCCAAATCTGAATGAAATTGCTCTTTGCCACGACAGGGACACGGCCATGTCACACGCCCATGTGACTAGTGGTCAGGCCGTGTTCAGACTTCTTTAATGAGACACGGCCGTGTAAGCCGAGATCAGGCCGTGTTCTAGTAGATTGGCGTGGCACGGCCGTGTGGGCTTAAGTCCAGGCCGTGTCGATTTCCTCTTTAGCCCAATTTGGTCCGTTTTAGGCCTGTTTCTCGTTCATTTCATCCTCGGGTGCTTTCCTGAGTATAAAACATGAAAGGATTAAGAGCACCTTTTTACATAAATCGAGGCTTAATTCATCCAAAAGCATACTAAATGTGGGCTTAAAATATGTTACTTTTACGGTTTATCAAATACCCCCACACTTAAGCTTTTGCTTGTCCTCGAGCAAAATTCTCAACTTACAATTAAAATGAACTTTTCATAATTCATAATTCCTACCGACAATGTCTCATCATAATTCATAGATAATTTATACATGGACGATTTAACTCGAAGAGTCCTAAAGATTCAAACAATCAAAGTCATACATTTGTAGCACAAAAATGTAGATGTCTCCCCTTACCTAAATAATTACCTTTAATTCAAAACCTACAAGGACTGACATCCTCACAAAAGGTTCACTCAAATCACTCGAAGTGTTTAAGGTTCAAAATTAAGCACTCAAAAGTCGAACCTGAAAAGTTAATCCCATATGCTTGCCTAAAAATCAAATCTCCACCACTGTAATATGAGATGATACACAGATCAAAAGGTCTTTAATAGGGTTGTAACGGGGCTAGGTTAAGGGTATGGATATAGGCTGAATTAGAAGGTTAGAATCGAGATTGAAATGATAAGTTACCTACCTAGAAAAAATGAACTCATCCTAAATAATTACATCAATTGGAAACTGATAATACTACTATTGATAATACTCTAATACAAGCCTCTTCTTCAATAATTGGAATTTAATGCATAAGCTCACTTAATCACATAACTAAAAATGAATACACTTCGTTTTTTTTAAGAACAAGTGAAATATATAAAGGATAAATTTAACTACTGAAATAATATAATTAGGTAACTAATCAAATCAAATCTTGATATAATGGTAGTCAAAAAGGAATGGTGATAACAAATACAAAGGGTTTTGGGGTAATATTAGTAGGTGAGTCAATAAAAAGGTTGTTAGGATTAACGTGTAACAGTCCGAATTTGACCCTAATCGGAACGGTGGTTTTGGGACCACGAATCCGTGTCTGAAAAATTTTTAAATATTATTTTTGGTGTTTATTGTATGTGAATTATTATGTGTGAAAGTTTCGTATGAAAATTTGATTGTTTGTGTGTTTAATTTAACAAAAGGACTTAATCGCGTAGAGTGCAAAAGTTACAAACTATAGTGAAAGGTGCTAATGTGATAGTGGCTTTTTAATAGGAGGACTAAAAGGGAAATTAGCCCATTTTACAAGGTAGTGGATGGTTTAAGACACCATTACCCTTAGTATACATGTTAGTTTTATTTTAATTAAAAGGTTAGTTAAGTAATTTAGAAATAATCATAATATATGTTATAATAAAACAAAAGAAATGCCATTATCATCTTTGGTTCTTTAGGCCGAATATAGATAAGGAAGAAAAGAAGAAAACAAGCTTAAGTTTCAGCACTTTCCTAGTTAAATTCAAGGTATGTTTTTGGTCGGTTTTCGATAATTTTTACATTTTTGTAATCGTTGCTTCGAATACTTCAAGACCCATGCTTAAATTTTTGATTTTGATGAATATTTTGAAATGTTCCATTGATGAGTTCATGAGTTTTATGATGATAGTTGATGAATTATGAAAGATATATGTTAGATTAATATGTTTTGTATTGAGATTTTTGGTGATTTTGAGTAATAGGGCTAAATTGAGAAAATAAATTTTTGAGGGGTTAAAATGCAAAATAAATGAAATGTATGGACTTATATGGCTATGTGGAAGATTCGGCCTAGCTATATTGTTGGGAGATTTTGCATATTTTGTGTTTTGTGCAAATAGGACTAATTTGTAAAAATGTGAAACATTAGGGGCAAAATGGTAATTTGCCCATTTAGATGTTTTTGGATTAAATTGAAATGAAAAATATTTGAATGAGCTTAAATTGAATATGTTTAGATCAAGAGCAAAGAAAAACGGACTTGGATCAGGGAAAGGCGAAAGTTAACGAATAGCCGGTACTTGACGTCCGACGATATCCGAGGTAAGTCTTTAAGCAAGTTAATACCGTAAGTATCGATTATAACCTAGTATACATGCTGAATTATGAATTTGAGGATTGAATTATGACAAAGCCGAATGTGTTAAAGTAATTTAGCAATGAAATGTAGTTGAATTAATTGGGTTCACTATATGAAAGTGATGTGAATTATATGTGATATATGTGATATTGCTAATGTGTAATGTGAATGAGTTGGCTCGGTAATATGAATATTCGGGCTTCGAGTGTAACAGTCCGAAGTTGACCCTAATCGGAACGGTGGTTTCGGGACCACGAATCTGAGTCTGAAAATTTTTAAATATTATTTTCTGTGTTTATTACATGTGATTTATTATGTGTAAAAGTTTCGTATGAAAATTTGATTGTTTGTGTGCTTAATTAAATAAAAGGATTTAATCGCGTAAAGTGTTAAAGTCACAAACTATAGTGGAAAGTGCTTAGTTGATAGTGGCTTTTTAATATAGAGACCTAAAAGGGCAATTAGCCCATTTTACAAGTTAGTAGGCGGCAATGGTCTAAAATGACATTAAAATATATGTTAAGTATATTATTTTTAAAAGGGTAAAATAGTAATCCATTTTAATTAATGTTATATGTTAAAATAAGACAAAAATAAAGATGGTGATCATCTTTTTCATGGATGGCCGAATGTGGAAGAAAAAGAAGCCATGGATGAGCTTTAATATTCGGCACTATTGAAGCTTAAATCGGGTATGTGTTTTGCTTGGTTTTTGATAATTTTTACGTTTTTGTAATCGTTGCTTCGAGAACTATCAAACCCATGTACTAATTTTGTGAATTGATAATGTTTGTGTGATATGCCATTGATGATATTTTAAGCTTTTTGATGGTTATTGATGTTAAATGATAGATAGGTGCTAGATGAACACATTTTGTTCTTGAATTTTTGATAAATTTAAATAATTAGGGCTAAATTGTGAAAATAAAATTTTAGAGGGACTTAAATGTGAAATAAACAAAATGTATGGATTTGTATGAGTGCTATAGATATTTGACCCTTAAGGTATTTATTCAAATTGTGTGTATTTTGTGTTTTAAGCAAATAGGACTAAATTGTAAAAATGTGAAATAATAGGGGCAAAATGGTAATTTGCCCATTTATGTGTTTTGGGATTAAATTGAATAAAAATGTGTTTGAATGAGCTTAATTTAAATATGTTTAGATCAAGAACAAAGAAAATCAGATTTGGATCGGGGAAAAGCGAAAGTTCACGAATAGCCGGTCTTCATCGTCCGACGAAATCCGAGGTAAGTCTTTAAGCAAGTTAATACTGTAAATATTGTTCGTAACTTAGTTATATGCTGAATTTTGGGTTATTGAATTTAAATGTGATAAAACCGAATGTGACATATTAATTCAACAATGAACGGTAGTTAAATCAATTTGAATTCGTTATGTGAAAGTGACATGAATTATGTGATGTATATGTGATTTTGATAATATGTAATGTGTACGAGATGGTGAATAATATTATATCGGGCTTTGAGCCTAGCAAGCCTTGTGTCGGTGAATTATATCGGGCTTATTGCCTAGCAGGCTAAATGCCGGTGATTAAATTTTAGACCTCGGGTCTAGCAGGCTTAGTGCTGGTGTATGTTTCAGGCCTTGTTGCCTAGCAGGCTTAATGCCGGTGATCTTTTATTTATGAGAGGATTCATGGATTATTACTAATGTGTAATTTAATTCCAGCAAATAAGCTAAATGTTCAGGTACGTGTAAGTTACATAATTGGAAGGAATAAGGTAAGTTGAAATATTACCATTCGATGCTAGTATATGTGATATAGTTGAGGTATATTGTAAGATTTCAATGTGCGCATTAAGCTTTACAAATGATGAGTATATATATTGGAATTTTATTTTGGTTGTGTCTTTGAAATTCGGCCATATGTGTAAATGCAAAATGTGATAATAAATGGACATATGTTTATGAAATTATGGAGGTGAAATTTGTATGTACATAGCCTTTACTTGTTCAAATATGTATGCGAACTTATTGAGTTACATGTATGTGTATTATGAATAGATTATAAAGAGATGGTATTTTACACTTTGAATTTGATGTTGAGTTGGTAAATTGTATGCTAATGGTAAGGAAGTGATAAATGTTATGTTATGTAAGGTAAGGTATTCGATTTTGAAGGACTTTCGAGCTAAGCTAATTTATTTGATATCATTACTTGATCGTTTTAAAATGCTTGAATGTTCAATTGGTATATTATAATTGCTTAAGACTTACTAAGCTAAATTAGCTTACTCTGTGTGTTCGTCGTTCTATTTTATAGATTTTGATCAAGTTACGAGCTCAGGGGATCGTTAACGAAGTCATCCACACTATCGACTTACTTTGGTACCTTTAAAGTTTTGATTTTGAGTCTAAAGCATGTATAGGCTAGCTTAATATTCGAATAATATTCTGATAATGTATATAGCCATGCGAAAATGGCTAAATTATGGTATTTTGGGTCTTTAATGTATTCGGCCATAGCATTTATTCACCATAATATTGTATTTCATAGTGTAATTATGCTTGTGTTAGTAGAATGGATGCTTTATGTAACATCCTGAATTTTTGGGCCTATGCGTTTAATGGGTGGATATGTTTAATGTGTTAATCTAAGTGTTAGGGGTCCAAATTGGGCTCAGGCTTAGGTAGAGGCCTTGATTAAAATTATCTGTTTGGGCATTATAGGGTTTAAAAGGTAGTATCTGTGTTTAAAATACCAAAGTGGGCTTGTGGCCCAATATTAGGAGGTGACGCCACACAAGGGAGTAAGGGGCCCAAATATAAGTTTCATCGAGCCCAATTATTTTAATTTAAGTTAGCTAATTTTTGGCATTAGGGTTAGGTGGGGTGGATGGCAACAAGGCTCAAAAATAGGAGGATTTATGTGAATGGGATAATGTAGATCATATAGTTGATAATATTGAAGAGAAAAGAGAAAAGATAGGAGCTATCTGCAAGGCTAGGTGTTGGCCGAAATTCCATCACCTAGAGGAGGGAAGAAATCGGTTTCTTTATGGCAAAGGGGTACCGAATTTTCCCTTTTATTTGCTTAATTTTTAGTTATCAGGAAGGGCACTTTCAGTTTTTCATAGGTACGTGCCGAAATTTCTATAAATAGGGAGGGTTCTCTTCTTTATTTTTCGGCATTTAGGGTTTCCATCTTTTCTTTCTCTTTTCCTCTGAGTAGAAGCCGAAATTCCTAACCCTATTCCCTCATCTTCACTTTGATTCAAAAGTCGGAACTCCATTGTTCTTTTCTCTTCTTTCTTCTAAAAGCCGAAAACTCCATTATTCTTTTCTCTTCTTTCTTCTAAAAGTCGAAAACTCCATTATTCTTTTCTCTTCTTTCTTCTAAAAGCTGAAAACTCCATTATTCTTTTCTCTTCTTTCTTTTAAAAGCTGAATCTCTATAGATTTCTTCGAATAATCTTCTCTTCCTGATTTTCGTAAAAAGCCAGAATCCTCTAGGAGTAGCCAAATCTTCTCTAGTAAGATCTCTTAGATCTAAAAGCCAGAAACACTAGTTCCTGAATCTCATATCACTTTTCGGGATTTCAAGCCTCTGAACAACACATAGGGCAGATAGCAGCTGTGTTGGCTATAGATAGCGCTGATTTAGAAAGTCTCGTTCTAACGGTAATCAGGTGTGTAGATCTCTATCACACTATTAAATCTGTATGTGTATATATGTGTTGTGGGCTAAGAGCCGGAAAATAGGCTGTGTGAACAGTCGTATTACCCAGAAAGGGTAGGGAAAGGATGTCAGGTACGTAATCATAGAAATCTCTCTATGTGTATCGATGTATGCGATAAACTGAAATCTCTTAGGTAATACATTGTTTGATTTTGCATGTATGTATGCATGGGATGGGATTGATATGATGAAGGGGAAGAAGGTCGCATAGCGATCGGTGGCTTTGCCACAGTCACATAGTGATCGGTCTTTATGATAGGCAGCCCAGCTATCAAAATGCTACGATGTATTATTAAGGTCGCATAGCGATCGGTGGCTTTGCCACATAGGTCACACAGTGATCGGTCTTTAAGACAGGCAGCACAGCTGTCGATATGGTCTGTAGCTGTTGGCGGGTTGATTGTAGAAATCCCCAAGGTGTGATGGTTGGTACGGGTTGGTGTGTAGAGGATTGAATTATAGGATGGGTTGGGCTTTGCATCATTTATTATCTATCATGTGATTATGATTGTTTCCATTGTGTATGGGCCAGGGCTCATAATGTGTTTGTGGGCCTAAGCCTTTTATGTGTTTTCGGAATTTACACACTGAGTCTTGGTAACTCACCCTATTATTTTTCCCAAACTTTTCAGATGAGTAGTAGATCGTGGACATGGGAGCCGAGATGGACTCGAGGGGCCATCAAGTTTTTATTTCTATAGATTATTTTTGGTTTTCCTTTAAGTTTTGTTTTGGGAATATTTAGGTAATAAGGCCCCATAGTTTATATTCGCCTAAGTAGTTTTTTTTAATATTTGCAACTTATGAATTTATGTCAGGGGTTTATTTATACCAAATAACAATAATACAAGGTTTCTTTTCAAATGTCACTTATTTATTCAAATATTGCCTAATAACTTATGATTTTCTAAAACCAACTTAGCAAAAGATTTTAACGTTCAACCCGTAGCTTAGCAGATCTGGTCGAAACATATGGGCCGGGTTTGGGGTGTTACAATTTGGTATCAGAGCCCAGTTCAAAACTCGGGCTGTGAAATGGGCCTAGTAGTGTTTTGAAAATTTAATTTGAATTTAAGAAAAATGTTGGATGAAGATATGGCCTTCGAGTCTACCGGCACCCGATCCACGCAGGTAAGTATTCTAACCATTGATATGATATACTTGTTGGGTTGATGGGCTTTATGGACGTAGACTAGTATGATAGTATTGATGGACCTTAGGTTTAGTTAAACAACTCTTCAATTCCATAAGACTTAATTCAACTAAAGAAACCCATGAACGAGTCGATGGGTTAGGGTGTGGAAACAAGCATACGCATGTCTAAGATTGGATTCAGGGAGAGCTTGGTACTTAAGCAGTCCTAGTGACTCACCTCCTCTTCGCTGGAATCCTACCTGGTGCGTAGTGACTGTTCACCATAGCCACGAGGATTTGTTGACGGGCCAAAGTCTATAATTTAAAACCCGAAAGGGACCAACCACCCTATTTCACAATCAAAATACCCCCAAGTTTTGTATAATTTCCAAAATACACTTGATTTGTGAAAATTTTCCAGAATACCCCAGAATTGTAAAACTACCAAAATTTGTGAAATTACCGAAACATTTTGGTTGGCAAAATTTCCAAAATACCCGTGGTTTGTGAAAATTTATAAAACAATCGTGATTTTATAAAATACCCATGTGTTGCAAATTTACTCGAAAACCCCTAGATTTACAAGAGTAACCTAGTTTTCGAAATTAAATTTTCCAAAGTACCCCTGTTTCAAAAAAAAAAAAACTTGTTTTCCAAAACAGCCTTGCTTTAAAAAAAAGAAAAAAAATGTACCAAAGTACTTCTAATTCAAAGAAAATCACCAAGATACTTTATTTTGGAAAATACCCTGTAGAGCAAAACTACGGAAAAACCCCTGGGTAGTGAAATAACGAAGATATCCTTATGTGATGAATGTGAGTTCATGGATGTTATATGTTTGTTGATGTGTGATGGTTGAATGTATGTGGTTTCTAGAATTAGGAGATAAACTTGAGACTGAAACTGTAGATAGGTTCGAATTCGAAAGAACTACTCTTCAAACTACTGTTCATAAGATTGTTCGTGGTTAATCAGTGAAAGAAATTAATAATTCACAAAAGTTCTAATTCAGATAATACGAGAATCAACGATGAGCGCTAGAAGAGGAAGAAGAGGCCACGACCGAGGCCGTGGAAGTGTTAGGACTAATGTGCTGACTCAGCTAGTTAGGGAGGTACTGAAGAAGGTTAAAGAAATCGGTGAAACACTTCGGGTTGGGTGCATGGACTGTAAAGAAAAAAAGAGATCGTAGTTTTCTAGGGATGTAGTCTCGTTCTGTGAAGCATGTTAAGGTACGTCCAAACTTTCGAGTTTGCGAATATTGCAGAAGGCGTCATCCGGGTGAATGTTGGAGGAAGTCAGGAACGTGTTTAAGATGCGGGTCTGAGGAGCATAAGGCTTGGGATTGTTCAATCACCATTAAGTCGGGTATGTTTTGTGTGGATGCTATATTTTTGGGTATAGAAACTGTATGCGTGTAATGTTTATATATTATTAAATTAGAGTGCACAGCGAAAGCATAGTGGTGAGACTTGGGTAGTACGATTAATAATTAGTTGGACATTTCGAGGACGAAATTTCTTTAAGGGGGTAGAACTGTAACATCCTGAATTTCTGGTCCTATGCGTTTAATGGGTGGATATGTTTAATGTGTTAATCTAAGTGTTAGGCGTCCAAATTGGGCTTAGGCTTAGGTAGAGGCCTTGATTAAAATTATCTGTTTGGGCATTATAGGGTTTAAAAGGTAGTATCTGTGTTTAAAATACCAAAGTGGGCTTGTGGCCCAATATTAGGAGGTGACGCCACATAAGGGAGTAAGGGGCCCAAATTTAAGTTTCATGGAGCCCAATTATTTTTAAGTTAGCTAATTTTTGGCATTAGGGTTAGGTGGAGTGGATGGCAACAAGGCTCAAAAATAGGAGGATTTATGTGAATGGGATAATGTAGATATTATAGTTGATAATATGGAAGATAAAAAGAGAAAAGATAGGAGCTATCTGCAAGGATAGGTGTTGGCCGAAATTCCATCACCTAGAGGAGGGAAGAAATCGGTTTCTTTATGGCAAAGGGGTGCCGAATTTTCCCTTTTATTTGCTTAATTTTTAGTTATCAGCAAGGGTACTTTCGGTTTTTCATAGGTAAGTGCTGAAATTTCTATAAATAGGGAGGGTTCTCTTCTTTATTTTTCAGCATTTAGGGTTTCCATCTTTTCTTTCTCTTCTCCTCTGAGTAGAAGCCGAAATTCCTAACCCTGTTCCCTCATCTTCACTTTGATTCAAAAGCCGAAACTCCATTGTTCTTTTCTTTTCTTTCTTCTAAAAGTCGAAAACTCCATTATTCTTTTCTCTTCTTTCTTCTAAAAGCTGAAAACTCCATTATTCTTTTCTCTTCTTTCTTCTAAAGGCCGAAAACTCCATTATTCTTTTCTCTTCTTTCTTCTAAAAGCCGAATCTCTATAGATTTCTTCGAATCATCTTCTCTTCCTGATTTTCGCAAAAAGTCGGAATCCTCTAGGAGTAGCTGAATCTTCTCTAGTAAGATCTCTTAGATCAAAAAGCCAAAAACACTAGTTCCTGAATCTCATATCACTTTTCGGGATTTCAAGCCTCTGAACAACACATAGGGCAGATAGCAGCTGTGTTGGCTACGGATAGCGTTGACTTAGAAAGTCTCGTTCTAACGGTAATTAGGTCTGTAGATCTCTAACACACTATTAAATCTGTATGTGTATATATGTGTTGTAGGCTAAGAGCCGGAAAATAGGCTGTGCGAACAGTCGTATTACCCAGAAAGGGTAGACAAAGGATGTCAGGTACGTAATCATAGAAATCTCTCTATGTGTATCGATGTATGCGATAAACTGAAATCTCTTAGGTAATACATTGTTTGATTTTGCATGTATGTATGCATGGGATGGGATTGATATGATGAAGGGGAAGAAGGTCGCATAGCGATCGGTGTTTGCCACATAGGTCACATAGTGATCGGTCTTTATGACAGGCAACCCAACTGTTGAAATGCTACGATGTATTATTAAGGTTGCATGGCGATCGGTGGCTTTGCCACATAGGTCGCACAGTGATCGGCCTTTAAGACAGGCAGCACAACTGTCGATATGGTGTGTAGCGGTTGGCGGGTTGATTGTAGAAATCCCCAAGGTGTGATGATTGGTACGTGTTGGTGTGTAGAGGATGGAATTCTAGGATGGGTTGGGCTTTGCATCATTTATTATCTGTCATGTGATTATGATTGTTTCCATTGTGTATGGGCCAGGGCTCATAATGTGTTTGTGGGCCCAAGCCTTTTATGTGTTTTCGGGATTTACACACTGAGTCTTGGTGACTCACCCTATTAATTTTCCCTAACTTTTCAGATGAGCAGTAGATCGTGGACATGGGAGCCGAGACAGACTCGAGGGGCCATCAAGTTTTTATTTCTATAGATTATTTTCGATTTTCCTTTAAGTTTTGTTTTGGGAATATTTAGGTAATAAGGCCCCATAGTTTATATTAGCCTAAGTAGTTATTTTAATATTTGCAACTTATGAATTTATGTCAGGGGTTTATTTATACCAAATAATAATAATACAAGGTTTTTTTCAAATGTCACTTATTTATTCAAATATTCCCTAATAACTTATGATTTTCTAAAACCAACTTAGCAAAAGATTTTAACGTTCAACCCGTAGCATACCAGATCTGGTCGAAACGTATGGGCCGGGTTTGGGGTGTTACACTTTATGTTATACATGTCATACATAGGATCAAGTATTTAGTTCATTTTTGAAATATATCTTATAGTATATTACATATGTTAGATATTTATAGGACTTGACCTAAATGTTGTGGTGATTGACAAATGTGGATCTATTGTGCTTGGATTATTAAATCATGAATGGAATTTCATATGTGGTAGTTGGTCATATATATACGATTCGAATCAATGAGTTTCGAAATTTTGAATTGGTCAGTAGCATATTTGAATATGCTTGGATTATAGATTTATGAAGATTTACTGTTGAAGTGATTAAATGAAACATGAGTTGAGTTGATATTAATAAATTGTAATTTGCATATTCGGCCATAAGATGAAATCATAGGTTACATATTTGAGAATGGCATATTCGGTTATGTTCTTATACATAAATTGTAGCATACTTTGTTGAGAGAAGTTTATTTAGTTATTTGAGCACGATTGATCAAGCTACCATGCAACTGCATATATGTATGTTTATATTCCGTGATTCCATCTAGTTTAGAAAGTCATTATAAACATGTATATTCGGCCAATGTGTTTAAAATGATCAAGTGAATAGTATTCATGGTTATATGTTGCGATAATTTGTTTGTGAATTCGGTTAAAGGGAATAATATTAAGTTTGTTATTATTTAGGTTTATTCATGTTTGTTTATCTTGCATTGGAATGTGATTAAGTGAGCAGTGATTGTTTGTAGCGACATGTGTTATGATTAGTAACTCCTTGCAACCCAATCCGGCGACGGACTCGGATTAAGGGTGTTACATCGAGCCTAGCAGGCCTTGTGCCAGTGAATTATATCGGGCTTATTGCCTAGCAGGCTAAATGCCGGTGTTTAAATTTCAGACCTCGGGTCTAGCAGGCCTAGTGTCGGTGTGTGATTCAGGCTGACGCCTAACAAGTTTTATACCGGTGAATTAAAATTCCGAGCTTAGACTACGAAATAATTAAGTTATGGAACAAATCGAGTAAGCTTAAGCTTATGCAAATGAATTTTGTTACTTTGGCCACAAGGTATGTATATTATACATATATGTTATATGTGATGTCAATGAGCAAATAAAATGATGAAATAAATGTGTTGTTCAATTGGTTGTTTGGATATGTGGATACATTATGTTATGTGGATGTTGTTTACTTGAAAACATGAGAGTTGTTTAAAAGAGGTTCATGTATGTATATCTATATACATAGAGATGTTTATATATATTCGGTTATAGGAAATACTTTGAATATTCATTGGGTCATGTGATATATATATATATATATATGTGTGTGTGTGTGTGTTATCGAATATGTGAGATTGTATTTAGACATACTTTCGATTATGTTGTATTTAGACATACTTTCGGTTATGGGGGCTTACTTTATATGTACTTGGAAGATGATATTCGGTCATTTATATATAAATATATATGTATATATTTACTAAGTGACGTGTCTTTGATGAGTTCTACTTTTAAAGTAGATGATGATAAATATTTTGCTATATACGGATATTGATATTTGGCTACGATAGCACATAAATGTTATATTATTTTATAAATGTTAAGAATTTGTTAGGCTTAACTTGATTGAATATTTAGCTGACTTGTTGAATTTGCTTAAGACTTACTAAGCTGAGTTAGCTTACTCTGTGTGTTGGTTACTCTGTTTTATAGATTTGGATCAAGCTACGAGCTCAGGGGATCATCAACAAAGTCATCCACACTATCATCTTGTTTTGGTACTTATAAGTTTAGTTTTTGAACCTAAGGCATGTATAGGTTAGACTAAGTTTTTAAACCAATGAGTTTTGTCTTGTATATAAGTATAGCCATGCGAAAATGGCTAAGTTAAGATACTTTGATCTTGAATTTATATGGAAATGTTGAATGATCTTTATGCGATATAATCGGCAATGTGAGTTGCATGAATGTATGTATAGTTAATTATCGTGATATTCATATGGTTTAACCTAAACGTTAAGTTAGTTATCGAGTGAAGTTGATTATGCAAGGTCTTTGGTTTGTTACTTTATATGGTTCGAATTTTAAGAGTTACAATTGAGATGTTAACGTTTGCATTTATGTGAATGTGGTTGATTCATGGATTTAAGAAGAAGTGTCAGTGATGCGATTTATCAAGTTTTTATGGAGTAGAAAATGTTATAATGTATATAGTATGTTCGGTTAAATTTGAAGGCATAGGTTTGGAAATATGAAATGCATAAATAGGTATTTGACATGTTATATATGTCTTGATATTTGATGTAGTCAAATACGCATATGATTTTTAATGATTAATGAAATATGTTTGATCATAAACTGGAGTTGTTAATGCCTAAATTGCTTATGGTCATTAAGTCATGTATAAGCATGAATAAAATTTTGAAGCAAAGTGTTTAATTTATATTAGGTATTCGCATGTTATTAAGATGATGTGCATATGATTGAGTATTGTGTTCGTAAAGTATGCATATATTGTTTAGCTTTGTGGTATGTTTCTTTGTTTGAAAATTTGAATAGATATATGGTATGATTACGAGTAAATGTAGAGGCATGATCCATATGTTTAATATTTAATTAGCTATGAGCTTTATATATATATATATATATATGTATATATATGAATATGATTTGGGTGAACGTTTGAATCTGTACATGTGTTCGGTAATACCTTATGACCCTAATCCGGGGACGGACTTGGGTGTAGGGTGTTACACAACGGGGGTTCACTAGGGGTTAATTATGAAGGTAGGCTTTTAGTGGAGTAAGTGAGTTAAATCTTAGGTGCCTTTATCATCTCGGTATATCAAATCATAGGTGTGGTCTCGATCTGTATGAACGAGGCAAGTTCTAGAATAACAATTCAAAGTTGACACACTCATAATCAATAAAGTGAGCATGAAAAAAGAATATATGCTCTAATAGGCTCAAAATCTCACAAAAATTATGGGTGTTTTTGACATCATCCTTGTAAATTTCAAATTTCAAGGTAACATTTAGATTCAAGTAGACAACCTAAAAAAATTTTTAATTCTGAAAAATAGACTTATCATGCTTGATTCTCTAATATTCTTCTAATTTAATCATCAATGCACAATTAACTATGACTTACTCAAAAACATGTTAATAAAAATCATAATTCATCAGAAATTTCATCCTAATTAGTAATATGAGAAAGTTGATTAAAAATAAGGCTAATTTTAGGAATTTGAGAATAATGCAGAAAGTTAGGCACTTTCTTCAAATAAATATTCACCCCCACACTTAAGATGTACATTGCCCTCAATGTACAAGCATAGATATTCAATTTAAGAGAGAGGGAGAGGTGAAACTTCCTGAATTTGGATGGTTTCCCGGAGTTGGAAGTTGATAGGGGTGGTGGCTGCTACCGAGCTCTGTGCTAGATGAAAAATTGGGAAGCTCGTAGATAGTTAGCCAGGAGTTATTAAGACACATTTAAAATAAACTAAATATATAAATAAAGATAAGAAAGATAAAGAAAAAGAGACTAAGAAGGAAAATAAACTAAGACTAGAAGATAAAAGGGCTTGAGAATCCGTATTGGTAGATGGTTCGTGAAGTGGGTGTGACTTCTAAGGCAACGAAGGTGCTGGCGGTGGCGGAAGTGGCGTGATTCCCAAGCAGCCTTTTGAACTTCTTAGGCTGCGGTGATGGTGGTCATGATTCCCAAGGTGTGATTCCCTAGAAGCCTGAAGAACCTAACCCTAAGAAACTAAAATATATTAAACTAAATTAAACATAAGATTGTCAAAGAGAAGGAAATTGAAGCAAAAGAGAAAAGAAAAAGAACAGATAAATGGTCTCAAAGACCCTTGGCTTGTTGTTTGGATGAAGTGGCCGGCATGAGCTTATGTATATCGATCTCCCTAAGGAGACTATGCTTGCTTTCTTCCGCTTCTTTGTCATGGCTTCGGTGTGGCTCAAGGGTTTATAGACTTGTTGTAACATCCTGAATTAGGGCCTAGTTGGAACAGTAGTTTTGGGACCACAAATCCGACGTAAGAAAATTAATTTTTATTATATTTTTATGGTCTACAATTTCACGGAACGATTTTGTGAAAATTTCGTTCGAAAATTTTGATGTTTGGCCACTCAATTTAGTCAAAAGGACTAAATTGTAAAAAGTGCAAAACTTGAGTTCTAGAAGTTAGAGGTGTCAAATTGCTATGAAATTTTAAAATAGAGGTTCTTAAATGGTAATTAGCCCATTGGTTAAATTGTTGACAAAAATGGATATGGTATATGTTAGATAAGATATTAAATGGTAATTAGCCCATTGGTTAAATTGTTGACAAAAATGGATATGGTATATGTTAGATAAGATATTTTTTTTGTAAGGGCATTTTAGTCCTTTTGTAAATTAAATGAATTAAAAACAAAATTAAAATGCCAAATTTGTCCATCTTCTTCATATGGACGAAATTTACCAAGGGAAGACATGGCTAGGGTTTTCTTAACTTTCCAAGCTCATGGTAAGTCCGTTCTAGCCCCATTTTTCAAGTTATTTACGGTTTTGGAGTCCCGGTAGCTCGATTTAGCTTATGCTACCAATAATTCATGCTAGGGTTCATCTTTGGAAAATTACCCATAGGTGAAGAGTGTGTACTTTGATGTTTTATGGTAGAATATTAAGCTTGAAATTATGTTAAACAACTTTTACTAAGCTATTTTAAGTGAAAGCGAGTAAAACGACATAATTGGTAAAAATACCTAATGTCCATAAGTGTATGTTAGAGTAAGAATTTGATGTTTCCATAGATGGGAAAAATAATCAGCATGTTATAAAACATAAGAATAAGGGCTGAAGTTTAATTTTCGAGTATTGGGGCAAAAGTGTAAATATGTAAAAGTTTAGGGGCAAAATTGTAATTTTGTAAAAGTTTGAGTTAGGGACTGTTTTGAGTAGTACATTAATTAAATAACTGAAATGTGATGTTTTAGACCCCGAAAAATGAGATTTGGACCTAGAACGGGAGGAAAATAAAAAATCGAGAAAGTTGGTAAATTGTCGTTTCTGGATCCGAGGTAAGTTGGTGTGTAAATAATAATGCAGTAATGTCGTAATGTATGTTTGGAACCTAAATTGTGGTATTAAATTGATTTTGCTGAATTACATGTTTTGTATATTATGTTGGTGAATTGATTTAATAATAATGTTTATGATAAAAGGTGACCTAGGTGACATGGAAAATGGGTCGAAATGTTGTTCTTAAAGGTGTTTTCTATGACTATGGTTATTATGTGAAATGGAAAGTTGATATGTAAATAATGCATTTATTTTACTTGTTCAATAATTATTTTGCTAGATATTATGGAAATCATTGGGTGATAACTATAATATGAAAATGTATGGAATGTGAAATTCTCAATTGAACCTTCGGAAAATCGAGAGATACAGACAATATGTAGCTAGGTCACACGAGTGATAAGGGACCTTCACTGCATGCACAAGAAAGCTACGAGATGGAAAAATTTGATATGTAGCTAGGCACATGGATGATAAGGGACTTTCACCATGTGTGCAAGAAAGATATGGGATAATAATTTCATATGTAACTAGGTCACATGTGTAATACTGTGTGTATACCATGTGTACAAGAAAGTTACGGGTTATGAGTAGCTAGGTCACATGAGTGGTTCCTAGTGTTGGAAACCATGTAGACAAGAAAGCTACGAGATGGAATGGCTAGGTCACATGGGTGATAAGAGACCTTCACCATGTGTACAAGAAAGCCGAGTTATGTGTAGGTGGAGCTATGTGCTGAGACCACCGAGTATCGGGTGTTTTTTGAAGGGGTTCAATGAGATAAATTACTAATGGTGATTGGTACGATCATGTTATGAATAAGTGCAAGAGTGAATGTGATCAATTGAGAAATGTGGCAAATGTACGTGTGAGCAAGGGTGCATGTGACTATGTGTATATGTGCATAATGTGTTTGATATGTGATACATGATTAAAATTGTGGTAAGGCTGATATGGTGTGAGCGCCATTATGAGTACCCGTAAATATTGGTGATGCTTATTCATTTGTATAGCTAGTGAACATGCTTGGTGTTATGTGTGCATATATGCAAGTAATATAAAGAAAACATGGGAGAGTAAAATTTTCAGTAAAATAGATTGAAATAGCAGCAGTTACGTGATTTTGAAAAATCACCATAAATAGTAGAAATTAAATTATATGTTGGATGAGATATTTATTTAAAGCTTATTGAGTCTATTTTCGTATAAAAGAAACAAAGAAAGCAAAGGATTTGTGTATTTTGACATATTTAGAGTTTTGTGAGACTGGTTCAGAGTGATTTCGAGATCCCCTATTCTGAATTGGAAAAATCATTGAAAATTGTACAAAACTAATTTTGGGACATAATTTATATGGTTAGATTTCTTATTGAGTCTATTTTTATAAGAAACAAACTAGAATATAATTTGAATTCTGTACAAAAAAGATAATTAACTTTTAGCGAAGAATGGCCGAAACTGTTGGACAACAGAAAATGGGAGACTTTGAAGAATAAACTGTACTAATTGGCAAAACCAAAAATTCTGAAAATTTTATGGTAATAAGATATGTGAGTCTAGTTTTAGGGAAAATTAGCGGATCTTAATTTGGAGTTCCGTAGCTGAAGATATAAATAATTTAGTGACTATGACTCGAGTAGACAGCTTGAGATGAACATGAATAAAAAGTGGAACTATGTGCAATTATGATTGTATTATCTTGAGAACATATTGTGAAGATTTATAAAAGCCTGTTAATAAATCACTTATTATTTACATACTTACTTACTAAGCTTTGTCGCTTACTTCCCTTCATTTCCCATACCTTATAGGGTTGTATGCTAACTCGAGTTGGAGATCGCCGAAGATGTAATCAAACTATCAAGCTATCATCGTGGGGTAAAAGTAAATACAAACCGCTTAAGTTTATGGCATGTATAGGGGAATTAGTCATTTGTATATATTATAATTGGTTTGGCTTAAAATGTTGGCCTTTAATATTTAGCAATTCATTTTGTATAATTTGGATGAAATTTTATGACTCAGTTTAATACGTTTACAAGTGTATGTGTTTTGGTAATGCGTCGTACCCTATTCCGGCGTTGAATATGGGTAAGGGGTGTTACACTTGTTATGGAGAGGAGAATGTGAGAAAAGGGGATAAGAAAAGAAGTGGGAAGTGGATGAGAAGGATGGGGGGTTGGTGTTTAAATAGAGACTCAATTCTGGTACTTTCCCACGCCCGTAGACCGAGGGCGTATCGTTTCACACGGCTGCCTCGCACGGTCGCGTGTCTAGGCATGTTGATTCTCCATGCCCGTTTTTTAGACAGCCACGCCCATTCTTGATAAGTCAATGTTGTCCATGGCCGCGTCGCACGGCCGTGGGCTTTTGTTGGTGCCCATGTTGGAGTGGTTGGGTCTGTGAACTTCAAAAATTAGTTGAGTCTGATTTGTATCGCCTCTTCCATGTTGGTACAAAGATTCTTGAGGTACACACTGCCACGGCCACGGCCGTGTGTAAGGCCGTGCGGCTTGGAAATCTGCACCCTTGGTTAGTTTATAATTAGGTATAAAGAAAAGAAGAAAACAAAATGAATTGAAAACAAAATGTGAAAATAAATTGTGTTAGTACTCGGGTTGCCTCCCGATAAGCGCTCGTTTATAGTCTTAAGCTAGACTCTCCTTGTATTGAAAAATCAGGGAGGTTTAAAGGTTTGAATATCTTCCCTCATGCTAACAGTTCTATTTTCTTGATGAAGCTGGAGACGAGAAGCATGTACCTTAAAAGTGCCGAATATAGGATTGCTTACTTCGACTGTTCCGTATGGGAAGATATTACGTACCACAAGAGGGATATCTTCGTTCGTAGTCAGGTCTGATGTGATGACACGAGGATCTGCCTTATCTATTAGTACCTGATCTCCTACTTTGAGGTGATTTGATGTTCCTATGAGCTCTTCTCGAGGCTCTTTCGACTTTACTTCGCAGGGTTCCTGTTCTTTTTTGAAGGATGTCGTCCACTTTTCTAGTTTGTCGACCCTAAGGCTTCGTTCCCTGTGTAATTTGTCTTTGATGGCATGGGGTTCATGATTTGGCTCAGGTTTGTAATCTTGTGGTGTTTCCTGTGATGAAGCTGGAACAATCTGGTTATCAACTGAATTTACTTTCTCACCTTCATCAATTGTTGTCCTGGCCGAGTCGAGAGCTTGTAAACTGATCGATTCGTCACCTACCTGAAGTATGAGTTCTCCTGTGCTAACATCAATTTTAGTCCTGGCAGTTACTAAAAAGGGTCTTCCTAAAATTAAGGGAATCGAATTATCCTCATCCATGTCTATGACAACAAAATCTACTGGGAAAACGAATTTATCAATTTTTACAAGAACATCTTCGATAATACCCCTAGGAATTCTAACAGTTTTATCAGCTAATTGAATGCTCATCCTAGTTTGTTTGGGTTTCCCTAGACCTAGTTGTTTAAACATTTTATAAGGCATGACATTTATACTTACCCCTAAATCAGCTAATGCATTATCAACATTTAGTCTACCAATTAAACATGGAATTGTAAAACTCCCTAGATCTTTTAGCTTCCATGGTAGTCTATTCTGCAACATTGCTGAGCATACTGTGTTTAATTCCACATGTGGCTCATCGTCTAATTTACGCTTTTTCGTCAGGAGCTGTTTTAAAAATTTCCTCGAATCTGGCATCTGAAAAAGAGCTTCAAGAATAGGTAAGTTAATATGTAATTTCTTTAAAAGTTTAAGAAACTTACCGAACTGTTCCTCTGTATCATCTCTCTTCATCGCCTCGGGATAAGGTATGCGGGGTTTGTACTCTTTGATTACCGGTTTCGGCTTGTTATTGACCTCAACCATATCTTCTTCTACCACCTTCTTTTGTTTTGTATTAGGCTCTTCTAACCCTTCATTATCTTGAGCTGTTATGGCTTGAATTTGCTCCCTTGGGTTAGTCTAGGTGTTGCTCGATAGTCTTCCCTGTGGTCTCTCAGAAATCTGCTTAGCAAGTTGCCCGAATTGATCCATGAACTCTTGTGACAATGCCTCAATTTTTGTTTCTATCTTCTGGAAATGTGTGTCTGAGGCTGTTATGAAGTTTGTTAGGACCTCTCCAAGGTTCGACTTCTTTTCCTGTGGGTAGGATTGTTGTTGGAAGTTTTGGGATGGTTGTAATCTTTGATTTCTTTGACCGCCCCATGAAAAATTGGGGTGGTTCTTCCAACCTGGATTATAAGTATTACTATAAGGGTTATTATTAGATCGGAAATTATTACCCATATAGTTCATCTGTTCGCTCTCCATGCCCTGTCCGTAGGGTGGGTACTCAGGATTCACCACTCCTTCATTTGCGTCGCACTGCATAACTGGATGTGCCTGCGAAGAACCATAGAAACTATCAAATTTTTTATGTAACAATTCCACCTGACTTGATAGCGCAGTCACTGCGTCAATGTTGAAAACTCAGGCTAGTTTAGCTGGCCTTGTCCTTGTAACTTGCCACTGATAGTTATCTAGTGACATCTCCTCTATAAACTCGTAGGCTGCTTTAGGAGTTTTGTTGTTCAAGGTTCCACGGGCAGCTGAATCGATTAGCTACCTTGTTGAAGGGTTCACACCGTTGTAAAAAGTTTGGACATGAAGCCACAAAGGTAGTCCGTGGTGTGGGCACCTTTTCAACAAATGTAACATCCTGAATTTTAGGGCCTGTGCATTTTGTGTAATGAATGCTTAAATATGTTAAATTAAGAATTGAGGTATTAATTGGGCTCAGGAATGGGCTGAGACCTTAGTTAAAATATTCTGTTTGGGCATTATAAGTTCTAAAGATAGTTATCTATGTTAAAAATATCATGATTGGGTTTGTGGCCCAGTGGCAAAATGGCGCCACTAAGAGGGAAGGGAGTTGGCGTCACTGGCAAAGGAGGAGGCCCAAGTTTTGGCCACTTGGAGCCCATGTTTTTGGGCCAAATTCGGCATTTAAAGAGGAGCTAGGGGGGACGACACAAGGCTATAATTTAGGAAAATTTTAATGTTTTTAATTTGTGAATAATAAGCTGATAAAGGAGGGAGGAGTTGGAGCTAATTAAGTCTCTTTTGGATGAGTTAGTAGATTAAGATAAAGGAGAAAAGATAGGATTTATCTGCAAGGCTAGGTAAGTGCTGAAATTTCTATAAATAGGGGGGATATCTCATCAATTCCGGCAATTGAACCCTACTCTTTTCTTCTTTCCTTGTGCCAAAATTTGCTGCATAGTTCTCTTCATCTTTTTTCTTTTCTCTGCCGAAACCTCCACTCCATTCTCCCTCTCAACTTTCTTTCTTTTCTTTTCCCTTTTTGGCCGAACTCTCTGACAATCTCTTCCTCATCTCTTTCAAATATTTTAGCCAAAATCTCTAAGCCTTCTCTTGATTTCTTTTTACTTTCTTTCTAAGCCAAAGCCGAAACACTCTATTCAGATCTTCTAAAAGCCGAAAAACGCATCAGTTCATCTTTTTTGGGATTTCCATAAAAGCTGAAATCCTTAGATCTCATCTCCTGTGTTTGCCGAATTCTCTCTGTGGTATCTGCTTGTGCTGAATTTCGAAGGAAACTGAAGGTAAGTATCGATTCATAAGACTTCAATCCTTTCCGGCTTTTTTGGGACTCTAGCCGAATGGCTATAAGGAAACTAATCTTAAGTTTTTCTCTTATTTGCGACATTCCGAGATTTGAAGGGAAATCCATTTGCCTAGATCTCTAAAGTCAGAGTTCAGTAACACAAGAATCGTGTTACTTTCGGGATTTCAAGGTAAGGAGATCTATTGTTTTAGCATGTAAATTCGGGTATTTATTAACCTTGGCCGAATGTAGGGGAGGCCTAATCTTCGTATTCTTCAAGCTTTTGAGCCAAGTTATAGATTGAGGGTAGTAGATCCGGATAGCAAGGATATTGACTAAGAGTGTAGTACTACGCGATATCAGGTGTGTAACACTTCCACACCAATTAGATTGCCTGTTAAAATATGTTTATTAATCTGTTATATCTTGATAAATGCCAAAATCCCGGCATAACGATTGAAACCCCAAAGAGGGTAAAAGCGAATTACCAGGTTAGTGATCCCTGTCATTCTAAGTGAATGTTCTGATTAAATGATATGAGTATGCCAATTTGCTTTGATTGCATGGGATTGGGTTTGATGAAAGGGGAAGTGTTCTGTTGTAGCGGTTTTTGTCGTGACCTGTTGTGGCGGCTTTTGCCGTGATCTGTTGTAGTGGCTTTTGCCGTGATCTATTGTAGCGGCTTTTGCCGTGCTCTGTTGTAGTGGCTTTGCCATGACCTGTTGTAGTGGCTACGGCCATGATCTGACGATGAGCAGCACGACTGCCATCAACGGCGTGTAGCGGTGCGGGTTGATTATAGAAATCCCCTATAGTGTGAATGGCTGGTACGGGTGCCGTGTAGCGGATGGAAACCTAGGATTTGGGTTAGGCTTGCATAATTTTTGTTATATATATATATTAATCTGTTATTCTGTTCTGTGGGGCTAAGGCCAAATCTAATGGTGCATGAGGGTTGCACACTGAGTCTCGCGACTCAACCAATTATTTAACATTTTCAGATAGCACCTAGTGCATCGGACCGGGCTGGAGAGGAGCGCAAGGTGGCCATGCAAAAGAACATTTGGATTCAGGACTTTAGTTTATTATTTTATATTTTTATTTAATGGGTTTTAAATCTCGTTGTAATAAGGCCATGGGCCACTGGATTCATAATTATTTTGGGGTTTTATTTTGGGCTTTGACTGTTACTAGACATTTAAATGTTATGTTTAATTAGACTAAGGCATGTACTAAATTTTGGTTTTAAATTCATAAAGGCTTCAGTTAAATTTATATTATATATATATTATCTAATTGCTAAGTTTTCTGGTATAAATATTTAAGTTGAAAAGATATTTTCCGAAAAAAAGTGACATGTTTTACAAAAATTTCCTAGTGGCATGCCAGATCCAGTCGTGGTGTTTGGGCCGGGTTTGGGGTGTTACAAATTGGTATCAGAGCCCAGTTCAAAACTCGACTCTGGGGTTTTTGGGCTCAAAACGATTTCTAAAAATGGGTTTTGAGAACATGTATATTTATAAATGATTCAGGAGGCTTTTCTCGGCATGGCACCTGTGTCTCCGGCCCAAGTCCGCCAGGTAAGTATTCTGAGCTCACTGTGTGTTATATGTATGTGGGCTTGATGGGCTTTATGGGACGTAGACTATTTAGATTAGAACTTGATGGACTTTAGGCTTAGCTTAAACAACTCCTTAAATCTCATAAGACTTAATTTCACTAAACAAACCCATGAACGAGTCCCAAGACTAGGGTGTGGCAACAGGCATGCGCATGTCTAGGATTGGATCCGGAAGAGCCTGGTACTTAAGCTGTCCTAGTGACTCACCTCCTCTTCGCTGGAATCCTACCTGGTGCGTAGTGACTGTTCACCTTAGCCACGAGGATTTGTTGACGGGCCAAAATCTATAATTACAACCCGAAAGGGACCAACCACCTTATTTTTACAAAATTACTAAGATACCCATGATTTGCAAATATACCCCGATTTATAGAGTCAACAGAATTTTTCCTTAAAAACAAAAACTCACACAACACACGACAACAACCAAAAACTCACAAACACCTGAACACTACTATTTTCTTTTGAAATCAAATCCTCCAAGATACCCCTATTTAAAAAAAAAAAACAAAATTTGAAAATATCCCCGATTTGTAAAATTCCAAATTACCCCTGATTTATAAAATAGCTAAAATATCTCTGATTTGTAGAAATTACTAAATTACCCCTGATTTGTAAAATGACCAAAGTACCCCTGATTTTAAAATTACCGAAATACCTCTAGATTGGAAAATTACTGAAATACCCCTGGATTGTAAAATTACCGAAATACCCCCAGATTTCAAAATTACCAAAATACCCTTATTTCATGAAATCCACAAGGAACTCTATTTTTGAAAATTACGAAAATACCCCTATAGGATAAAATTACGAAAATACCCCTGGGTAGTGGAATAACGAAAATACCCCTATGTATTGAATGTGGATGTATGGATGTTGTCTGTATGTTGATTGTTGAATGTATGTAGTTTCTAGAACTAGGAAATGTGAACTTGAGACTGGATTGTAGATTCGAAAGAACTACTCTTAAAATTACTATTCATAAGACTATTCATGGTTAATCAGTGGAAAGAATGAGTACAAGGGGTCGAGGACGTCCGCCGCGTGGACGCAGTAGGGGTAGGATGACCTTGTCTGAGCCAGTAGGGTCTGGCCACGGGTCAGGAAACGAGATGCCGGATCCTCCAGCTATGGAGGGAGAGTTACGGGATCAGGCGGCCGGAGATGATATGGTATCTCAGGCGATGTTGCGGGTACTCGAAAGAGTTGCTGGGGTAGGCACGGGTTCAGGAACTCAGAAATCGGTATCTGAACGACTCTGAGCCAACGGAGCGGAAGTGTTTAGGGGTGTTTCTGGCGTAGCCCTTAACACCGCTGAGTATTGGTTGGAAGCGACTGAGCGTATAATGGATGAGTTGGATTTCATGGCGGAGGAGAAGTTGAAAGGGGTCGTGTCTCTTTTTTGAGACGAGGCTTACCAGTGGTGGCTCACGGTGAAGGAAGGTACTGCCGTAGATCGGATTGACTAGGATTACTTTAAGGAATCGTTTCAAGGAAAGTATGTTGGGGCCAGCTATGTGGACGGCCAGAGGAAGGCATTTCTGAACTTGGTACAGGGAAGTAAGTCTGTATCTGAGTATGAGGCAGAATTTCTGTAGTTGAGCCGTTACGCTCGAGGGATGAGCGTTGCGTACGGTTCGAGGATGGACTAAAGGATGAGCTGAGGGTATTAGTAGCACCGCAGTGGGAAAGGGACTTTGCGGTTTTGGTTGAGAAAGCTAAGATATCTGAGAAGGTTAAGCGGACTGAGAAACAGAATAAGGATAAAGATAGGAATAGGAATAAGAGGAATTTTGAGCAGTCGGGATCATCTGGAAATTTCCAGAAAAAGCCTAGGTCGGATGGGCCAGCTCGTGCTCCGACGGGTCAGAATCGATCATGTCCTTCGTGTGGGAAGATGCATTATGGGGACTGTAGAAAAAGCACCGGTAGATGCTTTAGGTGTGATCCACGGAGCATATGATTAAGGACTGTCCGCAGGTGGATCAAGCACAGCTCGCGGGATGAGGTTCTGATCAGTCTGGGAGAGGTGATCAACAACCACCAAGGGGCTGCGGACAAGCTAGGGGCGATAATGGTAATGAACGCGGTCGTGGAGCACCAGGTAGAGGTGCAGGTTATGCTGAGGCGAGGCAGCCAGCGTTGGTCTATTGTAATATCCTGAAAATGGGCTTGTGCATTTATGCTTAATTATATGAAATAGCATGCTCATGTGTGTTGTGAATGTGCATTATGAATTTGTGTGAACATTAGAAAATAGGAAAATAGCTTAGGAATTTTTAGATTTAATTCTAAAAGAGGAGCTAAGCTTGGCAGGGCCTTAAGAAAATAAATAAGGGAGGTTTGACATGAAATTGGGCTTGGAAAAGTGGCTGCAAGGCGCCACTTAGGGCCTAGCAAGTGACGCCATATTCAAGGTGAAAGGGGCCAAGGTTCGAGTCACATAGGAAGCAAAATAAGGGATTTTATTTTGCATGTTTGCGTCAAGGAGAGGTGGAAGAGATGGACGGCATCAAGGCACTTAAAAGACGAGTTTTATTCTTTTTAAATTTTCGGGTAAATAGTAGATAAATGATGATTTATTATTAGATTATTTTAAGGGATAAAAGAGAGGAAAAATAGAAGATCAACAAGGGAATGGATAGTAAGAGGAAGAGATGGCCGAATAGGGGATTCTTGGGGTGATAATTTCGGCAAAGAGGAGAAAATAAGGCCATTCCTCATTCTTTTCTTCCCAACAAAGCCTCTGCTGAATTCTCTAGCCATTCTTCTTCTTCTCTCTTATTTTATCAAAGCCGAAAACACAAGCACTCATAGCCGATTACTTCATAACATCCAAAGCCGAAATCTTATCCCTCTCCATTGCTGAAATTGATCTGTTCTCTTCTTCTTTTCCTAACTCAATCAAAAGCTGAATTCCTCTAAGGTGTGAAGCAAGGTGCTGTCGATTTTTGTAAAGAAGGTAAAGGCCAAATATCATTTAATTTCCATCCTTTTCTTTAAGACCTGTCAAAATCTAGGACTAATCCCAATAATATTGTTGGTTGCTGAAATATGGAAGGATCTTTCGGGATTTGTCTGCTACTGTCGACTAGCAAAGGAGGAAGGTTTCGGGATTTTAAAGATTCAAGGTAAGTTATATTTGACTTTCGGCTATAGGATATTCTTATGTAATTCAAAGTTGGAATTTAATCTAACTTATGGCTATAGGTATTTCGACAAGTCCTTGGTTAAGTGACTAATTCCGGGATTTGGAATCACAAGGTAAGTGAAGGTATATTCGGCCATATTAGTTACCATAGTAGCCGAATCTAACTATGGACATGTAGGGGCAGTCGACAGTGGTATACAAAGTTTGCGGGATTTCAAATCGCAAGGTAAGCACTTATGTACAATCGGCCATAGCCCTATTTTGATATCTAGATCTATTTCTTACATGTTCAAAAGCCGAAAACTAACCCTTTAGGTGATCTAGAGTTTGGCCGATTGCTAGGGTGGAGTACCACGAACTTTTGGGATTTGGTTAGTAACCAAATCGGCAACAAGGTAAGTTTCAGGATTTGATTAATTGGCCGAATGGCCTTTAGCTAAAATACTGCATGTTGGCTGAATGTAGGAACTTGAGATCTAAGGCTTTAGATCGGGCTTTTCGGGATTTGGAGTGAATTTGCTAACTGTACCAGGTGTGTACCCCACACAATCTCTTAATAAGATTTATGGCAATGTTATATATATATATATATATATATATATGTATGTGGTATTAAGAATGTGAAAAATATGACTAAGTACCATGCTATGGTACAAAGTACTCAGGTATGTTTTCCTACTCCTACTAGGATTATAATTTGATCTGTTATGCCACAAATGCGAACTATGAATGTGAAATAAGGCTTAAGGCATGATATGTATGACATGGGGCATTTGGGTGTTTATGAAAAGGGGAAGTGAATGTGGTGACTATTGTCACGATATAAGAATGTGGTGACTTCGGTCACATTATCTGAATGTGGTGTCACATGACACAAGATATTATCTGGTGGCTATGCCACGACTTTTATAAGGGCGATGAGTACGCCGACTGCAGCGACTGCCTTCGATGGTGTGTAGTGGATGGAGGGTTGACTTAGTAGTCCCCACGGTGTGCAGGTTGGTACGGGTGATGTGTAGCGGTTGGTAACTAGGCTTGGGTTCGGGAATGCATCATTAACTGTATATTTTGATATGTATGTGTATGATTTGATATGCCTGAATCTATTGGGACTATGTGTTTGTGTACACATTGAGTATGTTGACTCACCCCATTGTGGGAACATTTTTCAGGCGATGATCAGTAATGGACCGGGTTGGCAGGAGCTTAGTGGTGACCATGCTCAGCAAGGAAATTTATTTTACTTGGACATTTTATTTTATTTAAGTATTTTGGATTTATTCGGGTTTGTTTTGATGTAATAAGTCCATAGTACGAACTATTTTTATGTATGCATGTTTATTATTTCCTCTTGATACTAAACTTTTATCAAATTAAAGACTAAGCAAATTTCTATTTCATAATGAACCCTAAATGTTTTGACACCTAAGGGAAAATGCTTTTCAATCTAAAGATGGAATCTAAGACAAAAAAATCGACATGTCTTTTAATTTAAATGCAAAGTTTTAACAAAACCCTATTTTCAAAAGAAATAACTGGTTTCCAACTTAAGCCCAACCCAATTCGAGCTTCCTCCCAGAATCACTTAATGTTTTCCAAAGAACAAACGAATTTAAACCGGATTTCCTTAAGGAACATGTCAAATCTGGTCAAGGCTCGTGGGCCGGGTTTGGGGTGTTTCAGCTTGGTATCAGAGCCAGATTTTAAACTCTCGGCCTTGGGTTTTAAGGCCCAAAACGTTTTCAAAAGTAAGCCCAAAAGAATTTTGTGAAATAAGCAGGTTTTCTGGCATGGCACCTAAGTCTCCGACCCGAAGTCCACCAGGTAAGTACCCTATCTCTTGTGTGATATCTAATATGACTTGTAGAAGGGTAGAATTGGAACGTAGAATAGTATGATAGGTACTTAAATGCCTAATTAAACAAACCTGTGACTAAGTCGCCGAGTTAGGGTGTGGCAACCATTGTGCGCATGTCTAGGATTGGTATTCGATGGGAGCTTGGTACTTAAGTAGTCTGCATGACTCACCTCCTCTCCACTCAAATCCTACCTGGTGCGTAGCTTCGATTCACCCTAACCAAGAGGACTTATTCATAGGCTAAACCCAATAACTAAAACCCGAAAGGGACCAGCTGTATTTTTATGGAAACCCTAGTTTTAAAACTCTTAAAATTACCTTTTTAATTTGTGAAAACTATTTTACAAAATTTTCCTGAAATATTATTGATTTATGAAAAATTTCCTAAATACCCCTAGTGGTAAACTTACTAAAATGCCCTTGGTTTCTAAAATTTCTATATTAACCTCGATTCCAATAACATTCTTTGATTTTGCAAAAATATCCAAAAACTTTATCGTTACAAAACACTAAGGTACCTTGACTTGAAAAAAATTTACGAAATTACCCCTGCTTTACAAAATTACCAAAATGACCCCCGATTTCCAAAATTTCTGCAACAACACCGGTTTGGAAAACAAATTCGCAAAAAGAACCTTAAGTTTTGTAAATTTTGAAATACTTTTGAGAATTTTCAAATGGACCCCGGTTTATTACCAAAATACCCCTGTAGGACAAATGACGAAAATACCTCTAGGATAGGAAAAGACAAAAATGTTCAAAGGAGTGAATGTGTATGGGAGGTATTATGGAATGGATGTGTTTTCTTTGAATTAGGATAGAAAACTTGAACTTTGATTGATCGAAAGAATTACTCCTAAACTCTCTACATAAAACTCATTCGCGAATAATCAGTGGAATAAAGGCTAATTCATAAAATTTCTTAATCAGATTAAAGCACGATCGTACAAAATGAGTTCTAGAGGACGTGGTCGTAATGTGCGAGGATGCGGTAGAGGCAGAATGGCCGTGCCGGAACCCGTTAAATCGGGTCAAGGGTCTGACAATGAGGTACCACCATCAGCTGTTGGTGCTGAGCAACAAGCTCAGACGAGGGATGATGCTGTATCGCAGGCTGTGCTGCGGGTTCTTGAAATTGTGGCTGGCGCAAGTGGAAATATGGGAGCCCGAAAATCTGTACCCGAGTGACTCCGAGCCAATGGGGCTGAAGTGTTTCGTGGAGTATATGGGGTGGCACCCAGTACAGTTGAATATTGGTTGGAGGCGACGGAACGAATTATGGATGAGTTGGATCTGACCCCTGAGGAGAAAGTGAAAGGAATGGTGGCGCTGCTACGTGATGAAGCGTATCAATGGTGGCTCACAGTTCGGGATGGTGCCACAGCTGAGGATTTGACATGGGAATATGTTAAGGCAGCTTATCAAAAGAAGTATGTTGGAACCAGATATACTGACGCGCAGAGGAAGGCTTTTCTGGGGTTGGTTCAAGGGAACAAGTCTGTGGCAGAGTACGAAGCTGAATTTCTGAGGTTGAGCCGGTATGCTCGAGGAGTAGTGGCTACGGAGCATGAGCGGTGTGTCTAGTTTGAGGACGGACTAAGGGATGACCTAAGGTTATTAGTCGCTCCACATCAAGAGCGGGAGTTTTCTGCGTTAGTAGAGAAAGCTAAGATAGCGGAAGGGATTAAGGACTCTGTAAGGCAGCACTCTGATCGGAATAAGCAGAAAAGAGGATTTGGGCCGTCAGGGTCAGCTCGGAATGTTCAGAAAAGGCCTAGAGTTGATGGGCCGCGAGGTCAGCAAGCTGGTACTGGAGGGCAATATCGTACTTGTGATCAGTGTGGGAAGAAACACTTAGGGGAATGTTGGAAAAAGACAGGAGGATGATTCAAGTGTGGGTCAAAGGACCATATGATTAAGGATTGCCCTATGAGGCCGGATGGGAATTGACCAGCAGCTCAGAATGTTAATCAGGCTGGTAGAGGCGGACAGCAGCAGGGCCGTGGTCCGAATGGCCGAGGTAATGGTGCTGGAAGAGGACGTGGGACACCTGACAGAGGTGCTGGTAATGCAGAGGCAAGGCAGCCGGGTCTAGTGTATGCGGTTAGCTGTAGGGAAGATGGAGACGCGCCAGACGTCATAACCGGTACGTTCCTTGTTTTTGGCAAGCCTTATTCTGCTTTGATTGATATGGGCTCGACCCATTCGTATGTTGCATGTAGAGTAGTGGAAACTCTAGACATAGCCTCTGAACTTTCTGATAGGGAGATGACTGTAGTAAGCCCACTAGGTCAAACTGTAGTGGTGAATAAGATGTTTCGGAAAGTGCCTCTAGAAATTCAAGGTGCAGTATTTCCTGCTGACTTAATGGAACTTCCTTTCGGAGAATTCGATCTCATACTTGGAATGGACTCGCTAGTAGAGCATCGAGCCATACTGGATTGTGCGGCTAAGCGAATGGAGTTGAGGACTCCAGAGGATAAGGAAGTTGTTATGATCGTAGAGAGAAAAAACTACTTGTCTAACGTAGTTTCTGCCTTAAAGGCTGATAAGATGGTCCGGAAAGGGTGCAAGGCATTTCTGGCCTTTGTTAGTGCGTTGGATAAGGAGGAAGAAGGTGTTAGTGGAGTTCGAGCTGTAAGGGACTTTGAAGATGTGTTTCCAGAGGAGTTACCTGGAATACCCCCAGATAGGGAGGTGGATTTTGGAATTGATCTGCTGCCAGGAACAGCTCCTGTGTCAATCGCTCCGTACAGAATGGCACCAAAGGAGTTGGTTGAGCTCAAGGCTCAAATCCAAGAGTTGCTTGATCGTGGGTTTATTCGACCCAGTATGTCTCCATGGGGAGCACCGGTCTTGTTTGTGAAGAAGAAGGACGGAACTATGCGCATGTGCATAGATTATCTTCAGTTGAACAAGCTGACTATCAAGAACAAGTATCCTTTGCCAATGATAGACGACTTGTTCGATCAGCTGAAGGGGGCAGCGGTATTCTCGAAGATAGATTTAAGGTCTGGATATCATCAGCTTAAGGTGAAGGAATGGGATATTCACAAGACAGCTTTTCGGACAAGATATGGGCATTTTGAGTTCGTGGTAATGCCGTTTGGGTTGACGAACGCCCCAGCTGTGTTCATGGATATGATGAACCGTGTTTTTCAGCCTTACTTGGATAGGTTCGTCGTTGTGTTCATCGACGACATTCTGGTGTATTCCAAGTCTGAGGAGGAACATGATGAGCATCTCCGGGTTGTGTTGCAAGTGTTAAGGGAGAAGAAGCTCTATGCCAAATTCAGCAAGTGTGAATTTTGGCTTAAGGAAGTTGCGTTCTTAGGACATGTGGTGTCTGCTGAAGGAATAAGGGTGGATCCTAGGAAGATTGAGGCGGTGTTGGATTGGAAACCACCTAAGTCTGTGGCCGAGATTCGTAGTTTCTTAGGTCTGGCAGGCTACTACAAAAGGTTCGTGGAAGGATTCTCATCGATAGCCGCACCTTTGACAAAGTTGTTGAGGAAGGAAGTGTCTTTCGTGTGGACAAATAAGCAACAAGAGAGCTTTGAGAAGCTCAAGAGGGTCTTGACTGAAGCTCCGGTTTTGATTTAGCCGAAGGCAGAGAAGGACTTTGTGGTGTATTGTGACGCTTCTCATACAGGATTGGGATGCGTATTGATGCAAGACAGGAAAGTAGTCGCTTATGCGTCTAGGCAGCTAAGGCCACATGAGGTTAACTACCCGACGCATGATTTGGAATTGGCGGTAGTGGTCTTTGCTCTTAAGGTGTGGAGGCACTATCTTTATGGAGAAAAGTTGGTAATCTATACAGACCACAAGAGTCTTAAGTATCTGTTGACTCAGAAGGAGTTGAACTTGAGACAGCGAAGGTGGGTTGAATTACTGAAGGACTACGATTGTTCGATAGAGTATCATCCGGGGAAGGCAAATGTAGTGGCTGATGCCCTAAGTCGGAAGGTTGTGTTGAATTTGAGGGCGATGTTTGCACATCTGAGCTTGTATGATGATGGAAGTCTGCTGGCAGAGTTGCAAGTTAAGCCGACGTGGTTGAATGAAGTGAAAGAGGGACAGATGGTTGATGATGAGTTAAGTGCTAAGCTACAGCAAGTACAGAATGAGGAATTGGAGGATTATGGTATTAATGACGAGGGAGTATTGTGCTTCAAGGGTAAGGTCTGTATGTCGAAGAATAAGGAGTTAAGGCAAAAGATTCTTCAGGAATCGCATAGTAGCCCTTATGCTATGCATCCTGGAGGTAGTAAGCTATATAGAGACTTAAGAGAGCAGTTTTGGTGGCCTGGTCTTAAGAGGGAAGTTACAGAATTTGTCGGCAAGTGCTTGACGTGTCAGCAAGTTAAGGCTGAACACCAAGTTCCGTTAGGATTACTTCAACCGATAATGATTCTGCAGTGGAAGTGGGAGCGAATTACCATGGACTTCGTTAGTGGGTTTCCCCTTACGCCTACTAAGAAGGACTCGATATGGGTGATAGTGGATTGGTTGACAAAATCAGCGCATTTTATCCCAGTGCGAGTGGATTATTCTTTGCAAAAGTTGGTGAAATTATATGTAGCAGAGATAGTAAGGTTGCATGGAGTGCCGATGTCAATTATTTCACATAGGGACCCAAGGTTTACCTCTCGGTTTTGGAAAGCTCTACATCAGGCTTTAGGCACCAAGTTGGATTTTACTACGGCTTTCCATTCACAGTCTGACGGACAGTCTGAACGAGTAATCCAAGTGTTGGAGGATATGTTGAGGGGCTGTGTGATAGACTTCAGAGGGAGTTGGGAAGAATATTTGCCTTTAGCTGAGTTTGCGTACAACAACAGCTATCAAGCTAGTATTCGGATGGCACCGTATGAAGCGTTGTATGGACGGAAGTGTCGCACACCTACGTGTTGGACGGAATTAGGGGAACGTCGAGTTTTGGGTCCAGAGTTAGTAGCCGAATCGGAAGAAAAGGTTGAGATAATTCGAGCTCGGTTGAAGGAAGCATCTGATAGACAGAAGTCGTACACGGATCTCAAGCGAAAGGAAGTAGAATTTGATGTGGGAGATCAAGTGTTTCTTAAAGTTTCGCCTTGGAAGAAGGTGATGAGATTTGGTCGAAAAGGGAAGCTAAGTCCAAGGTTTATAGGACCTTATCGGGTTTTGAAGCGGGTTTGACCAGTGGCATATCAGTTGGAGTTGCCACCAAAATTGAAGCAGATGCACGACGTATTCCATGTGTCCATGCTACGTCATTATCGATCGGATCCATCTCATGTGGTTCCGATTGAAGAGGTGGAACTAAGGCAGATTTGTCCTACGAGGAAGAGCCGGTTCAGATCTTGGAACGAGATGTAAAAGTGTTACGACGGAAATCAGTGCCTTTAGTCAAAGTGTTATGGCGCAATCATGGATCGGAGGAAGCTTCGTGGGAGCCAGAAGAAGCAATGCGACAGCAATACCCTCACTTATTTCAGCCAGGTAATTTCGAGGACAAAATTATTTTAAGGGGGTAGAACTGTAATATCCTGAAAATGGGCTTGTGCATTTATGCTTAATTATATGAAATAGCATGCTCATGTGTGTTGTGAATGTGCATTATGAATTTGTGTGAACCTTAGAAAATAGGAAAATAGCTTAGGAATTTTTAGATTTAATTCTAAAAGAGGAGCTAAGCTTGGCAGGTCCTTAAGAAAATAAATAAGGGAGGTTTGACATGAAATTGGGCTTGGAAAAGTGGCTGCAAGGCGCCATTTAGGGCCTAGCAAGTGACGCCATATTCAAGGTGAAAGGGGACAAGGTTCGAGTCACATAGGAAGCAAAATAAGGGATTTTATTTTGCATGTTTGCGTCAAGGAGAGGTGGAAGAGATGGACGGCATCAAGGCACTTAAAAGATGAGTTTTAATCTTTTTAAATTTTCGGGTAAATAGTAGATAAATGATGATTTATTATTAGATTATTTTAAGGGATAAAAGAGAGGAAAAATAGGAGATCAACAAGGGAATGGATAGTAAGAGGAAGAGATGGCCGAATAGGGGATTCTTGGGGTGATAATTTCGGCAAAGAGGAGAAAATAAGGCCATTCCTCATTCTTTTCTTCCCAACAAAGCCTCTGCCGAATTCTCTAGCCATTCTTCTTCTTCTCTCTTATTTTATCAAAGCCGAAAACACAAGCACTCATAGCCGATTACTTCATAACATCCAAAGCCTAAATCTTATCCCTCTCCATTGCTGAAATTGATCTGTTCTCTTCTTCTTTTCCCAACTCAATCAAAAGTCGAATTCCTCTAAGGTATGAAGCAAGGTGCTGTCGATTTTTGTAAAGAAGGTAAAGGCCAAATATCATTTAATTTCCATCCTTTTCTTTAAGACCTGTCGAAATCTAGGACTAATCCCAATAATATTGTTGGTTGCCGAAATTTGGAAGGATCTTTCGGGATTTGTCTGCTACTGTCGACTAGCAAAGGAGGAAGGTTTCGGGATTTTAAAGATTCAAGGTAAGTTATATTTGACTTTCGGCTATAGGCCATTCTTATGTGATTCAAACTTAGAATTTAATCTAACTTATGGCTATAGGTATTTCGACAAGTCCTTGGTTAAGTGACTAATTCCAGGATTTGGAATCACAAGGTAAGTGAAGGTATATTCGGCCATATTAGTTACCATAGTAGCCGAATCTAACTATGGACATCTAGGGGCAGTCGACAGTGGTATACAAAGTTTGCGGGATTTCAAATCGCAAGGTAAGCACTTATGTACAATCGGCCATAGCCCTATTTTGATATCTAGATCTATTTCTTGCATGTTCAAAAGCCAAAAACTAACCCTTTAGGTGATCTAGAGTTTGGCCGATTGCTAGGGGGAGTACCACGAACTTTTGGGATTTGGTTAGTAACCAAATCGGCAACAAGGTAAGTTTCAGGATTTGATTAATTGGCCGAATGGCCTTTAGCTAAAATATTGCATGTTGGCTGAATGTAGGAACTTGAGATCTAAGGCTTTAGATCGGGCTTTTCGGGATTTGGAGTGAATTTGCTAAGTGTACCAGGTGTGTACCCCACACTATCTCTTAATAAGATTTATGGCAATGTTATATATATATATGTATGTGGTATTAAGAATGTGAAAAATATGGCTAAGTACCATGCTATGGTACAAAGTACTCAGGTACGTTTTCCTACTCCTACTAGGATTATAATTTGATATGTTATGCCACAAATGCGAACCTATATGAATGTGAAATAAGGCTTAAGGCATGATATGTATGACATGGGGCATTTGGGTGTTTATGAAAAGGGGAAGTGAATGTGGTGACTATTGTCATGATATAAGAATGTGGTGACTTCAGTCACATTATCTGGATGTGGTGTCACATGACACAAGATATTATCTGGTGGCTATGCCACGACTTTTATAAGGGCGATGAGCACGTCGACTGCAGCGACTGCCTTCGATGGTGTGCAGCGGATGGAGGGTTGACTTAGTAGTCCCCACGGTGTGCAGGTTGGTACGGGTGATGTGTAGCAGTTGGTAACTAGGCTTGGGTTCAGGAATGCATCATTAACTGTATATTTTGATATGTATGTGTATGATTTGATATGCCTGAATCTATTGGGACTTAGTGTTTGTGTACACATTGAGTATGTTGACTCACCCCGTTGTGGGAACATTTTTCAGGTGATGATCAGTAATGGACCGGGTTGGCAGGAGCTTAGTGGTGGCCATGCTCAGCAAGGAAATTTATTTTTCTTGGACATTTTATTTTATTTAAGTATTTTGGATTTATTCGGGTTTGTTTTGATGTAATAAGGCCATAGTACGAACTATTTTTATGCATGCATGTTTATTATTTCCTCTTGATACTAAACTTTTATCAAATTAAAGACTAAGCAAATTACTATTTCATAATGAACCCTAAATGTTTTGACACCTAAGGGAAAATACTTTTCAATCTAAAGATGGAATCTAAGACAAAAAAATCGACATGTCTTTTAATTTAAATGCAAAGTTTTAACAAAACCCTGTTTTCAAAAGAAATAACTGGTTTCTAACTTAAGCCCAACCCAATTCGAGCTTCCTCCCAGAATCACTTAATGTTTTCCAAAGAACAAACGAATTTAAATCGGATTTCCTTAAGGAACATGCCAAATCTGGTTAAGGCTCGTGGGCCGAGTTTGGGGTGTTTCATCTATGCACCACATCGCCAAGGGGAAGGAGACGCTCCAGATGCGAACAATGGTGCGTACCCTACCATAGTTTACTAAGTGTTTGTTTTGGCTCTAGAATTAGAGTGCGCAGCGAAAGCATAGTGGTGAGACTTAGGTAGTACGATTACTAGTTAGTTGGAAATTTCGAGGACGAAATTTCTTTATGGAGGGTAGAACTGTAACATCCTGAATTTTAGGGCCTGTGCATTTTGTGTAATGAATGCTTAAATATGTTAAATTGAGAATTGAGGTATTAATTGGGCTCAGGAATGGGTTGAGACCTCAGTTAAAATATTCTGTTTGGGTATTATAAGTTCTAAAGATAGTTAACTATGTTAAAAATATCAAGATTGGGCTTGTGGCCCAGTGGTAAAATGGCGGCACTAAGAGGGAAGGGAGTTGGCGTCACTGGTAAAGGAGGAGGCCCAAGTTTTGGCCACTTGGAGCCCATGTTTTTGGGCCAAATTCGGCATCTAAAGAGGAGCAAGGGGGGACGGCACAAGGCTATAATTTAGGAAAATTCTAATGTTTTTAATTTGTGGATAATAAGCTGATAAAGAAGGGAGGAGTTGGAGCTAATTAAGTCTCTTTTGGATGAGTTAGTAGATTAAGATAAAGGAGAAAAGATAGGATTTATCTGCAAGGTTAGGTAAGTGCCGAAATTTCTATAAATAGGGGGGATATCTCATCAATTCTGGCAATTGAACCCTACTCTTTTCTTCTTTCCTTGTGCCGAAATTTGCTGCATAGTTCTCTTCATCTTTTTTCTTTTCTCTGCCGAAACCTCCACTCTATTCTCCCTCTCAACTTTCGTTCTTTTCTTTTCCCTTTTTGGCCGAACTCTCTGACAATCTCTTCCTCATCTCTTTCAAATATTTTAGCCAAAATCTCTAAGCCTTCTCTTGATTTCTTTTTACTTTCTTTCTAAGCCAAAGCCGAAACACTCTATTCAGATCTTCTAAAAGCCGAAAAACGCATCAGTTCATCTTTTCTTGGATTTCCATAAAAGCCTAAATCCTTAGATCTCATCTCTTGTGTTTGCCCAATTCTCTCTATGGTATCTGCTTGTGCCGAATTTCGAAGGAAACTGAAGGTAAGTATCGATTCATAAGACTTTAATCCTTTCCGGCTTTTTAGGGACTCTAGCCGAATGGCTATAAGGAAACTAATTTTAAGTTTTTCTCTTATTTGCAGCATTCCGGGATTTGAAGGGGGATCCATTTGCCTAGATCTCTAAAGTCAGAGTTCAGTAACTGTAACACCCTAAACCCGACCCATACGTTTCGACCAGATCTGGTATGATACGGGTTGAACGTTAAAATCTTTTGCTAAGTTGGTTTTAGAAAATCATAGTTATTAGGCAATATTTGAATAAATAAGTGACATTTGAAAAGAAACCTTGTATTATTACTATTTGGTATAAATAAACCCCTGACATAAATTCATAAGTTGCAAATATTAAAAAAACTACTTAGGCGAATATAAACTATGGAGCCTTATTACCTAAATATTCCCAAAATAAAACTTAAAGGAAAACCGAAAATAAACTATGAAAATAAAAAGACTTGATGGCCCCTCGAGTCCGTCTTGGCTCCCATGCCCACGATCTACTGCTCATACACATAAAAGGCTTGGGCCCACAAACACATTATGAGCCTTGGCCCATACACAATGGCAAAAATCATAATCACATGATAGATAATAAATGATGCAAAGCCCAACCCATCCTAGAATTCCATCCTCTACACACCAACCCGTACCAACCATCACACCTTGGGGATTTCTACAATCAACCCACCAACCGCTACATACCATATCGACAGTCATACTGCCTATTCCTTATCAATCAGGAATTTTAACGTGGATTTTCTACCACCGATCACCAAGTGACCTAACATTTCATTAGGTGGGTTTTCTACCACCGATCACCATGTGATCTAACATTTCATTACTGATCACCATGTGATCTAGCATTTCATTAGGTGGGTTTTCTACCACCGATCACCATGTGATCTAACATTTCATTAGGTGGGTTTTCTACCTCCGATCACCATGTGATCTAACATGCTCTTCCCCTTTTCATAACAAACCGATCCCATGCATACATTCATGCAAAATCAAACAATCTACTACCTAAGAGATTACAGTCTTTCGCATACATCGATACACATAGAGAAGTTCTATTATTACGTACCTGGCATTCCTTGCCTAACCCTTTTTGGGTTTCATTCGACTGTCTACACAGCCACTTTCCGGCTTTTTAGCCCATAACATAAACATACATATATTCATACAGATTATTAGTGTGTTAGAGATCTACACACGACTGTTCATACAGCCTCATTTTCCAGCTTTTCAGCCCCTAACAGGTATAATACAAAATAAAACTTATGTGATAAGGATCTACACACGACTGTTCATACAACCTCATTTTCCAGCTTTTCAGCCCCTAACAGGTATAATACAAAATAAAACTTACAAAATAAAACTTATGTGATAAGGATCTACACACGACTGTTCATACAGCCTCATTTTTCGGCTTTTCAGCCCCTAACAGGTATAATACAAAATAAAACTTATGTGATAAGGATCTACACACCTGATTACCGTTATAATGAGACCCTCTAAGTCGACGCTATCCGTAGCCAACACCACCGTTATCTGCCTTGAAATCCCGAAAAGAGATATGAGATTCAGGGACTAGTGTTTCCGGCTTTTAGTTCTAAGAGATCTACTTACTAGAGAAGATTCGGCTACTCCTAGAGGATTCTGGCTTTTTGCGAAAATCAGGAAGAGAAGATGATTCGAAGAAATCTATAGAGATTCAGCTTTTAGAAGAAAGAAGAGAAAAGAATAATGGAGTTTTCGGCTTTTAGAAGAAAGAAGAGAATGATGGAGTTTTCGGCTTTTAGAAAAAATAAGAGAATAATGGAGTTTTCAGCTTTTAGAAGAAAGAAGAGAATAATGGAGTTTTCGGCTTTTAGAAGAAAGAAGAGAGTAATGGAGTTTTTGGCTTTTAGAAGAAAGAAGAGAATAATTGAGTTTTCGGCTTTTAGAAGAAAGAAGAGAATAATGGAGTTTTCGGCTTTTAGAAGAAAGATGAGAGTAATGGAGTTTTCAACTTTTAGAAGAAAGAAGAGAATAATGGAGTTTTCAGCTTTTAGAAGAAAGAAGAGAGTAATGGAGTTTTCTGCTTTTAGAAGAAAGAAGAGAATAATGTAGTTTTCGGCTTTTAAAAGAAAGAAGAGAATAATAGAGTTTTCGGCTTTTAGGAGAAAGAAGAGAAAAGAATAATGGGGTTTTCGGCTTTTAGAAGAAAGAAGAGAAAAGAATAATGGAGTTTTCGGCTTTTAGAAGAAAGAAGAGAAAGAAAAGATTGAAACCCTAAATGTCGCAAAATAAAGAAGAGAACCCTCCCTATTTATAGAAATTTCGGCTAACTCCTAGCCTTGTAGATAGCTCCTATCTTTTCTCCTTTTATCTTCCATATTATCAACTATAATATCGACATTATCTTATTCATATAAATCCTCCTATTTTTGAGCCTTGTTGCCATCCACTCCACCTAACCCAAATGCCGAAAATTAGGTAACTTAAATTAAAAGAATTGGGCTCCATGAAACTTAAATTTTAGGCCCCTATCTCCCTTATTGTGGCGTCACCTCATTGCTCCCTAAGTGGCATCACTGACCACTGGGCCACAAGCCCATTTTGATAATTTAAACATAGATACCACCTTTTAAAACTCTATAGTGCCCAAACAAAAATTTCACCAAGGCCTTGACCACATCCTAAGCCCAATTTGGACCCCTAACAGTTAAATTAACTCATTACTCATTTTCACCCATTAAGCGCATAGGCCCAAAAATTTAGGATGTTACAGTAACACTCGAATCATGTTACTTTTGGGATTTCAAGGTAAGGAGATCTATTGTTTTAGCATGTAAATTCGGGTATTTATTACCCTTGGCCGAATGTATGGGAGGCCTAATCTTCATATTCTTCCGGCTTTTGAGCCAAGTTATAGATTGAGGGTAGTAGATCTGGATAGCAAGGATATTGACTAAGAGTGTAGTACTACGCGATATCAAGTGTGTAACACTTCCACACCATTTAGATTGCCTGTTAAAATATGTTTATTAATCTATTATATCTTGATAAATGTCGAAATCCCGGCATAACGATTGAAACCCCAAAGAGGGTAAAAGCGAATTACCAGGTTAGTGATCCCTCTCATTCTAAGTGAATGTTCTGATTAAATGATATCAGTATGCCGATTTTTTGTGATTCCATGGGGTTGGGTTTGATGAAAGGGGAAGTGTTCTGTTGTAGCGGCTTTTGCCGTGACCTATTGTAGCGGCTTTTGCCGTGATCTGTTGTAGCGGCTTTTTCCGTGATCTGTTGTAGCGGCTTTTGCCGTGATCTATTGTAGTGGCTACGGCCATGATCTGACGATGAGCAGCACGACTGCCATCAACGGCGTGTAGCGGTGCGGGTTGATTGTTGAAATCCCCTATGGTGTGAATGGCTGGTACAGGTGCCGTGTAGCGGATGGAAACCTAGGATTTGGGTTGGGCTTGCATAATTTTTGTTATATATATATATATATATATATATATATATTAATCTGTTATTCTGTTCTGTGGGGCTAAGGCCCAAATCTAATGGTGCATGAGGGTTGCACATTGAGTCTCGTGACTCAACCAATTATTTAACATTTTCAGATAGCACCTAGTGCATCGGACCGGGCTGGAGAGGAGCGCAAGGTGGCCATGCAAAAGAACATTTGGATTCAGCAAAAAGACTTTAGTTTATTATTTTATATTTTTATTTAATGGGTTTTAAATCTCGTTGTAATAAGGCCATGGGCCACTGGGTTCATAATTATTTTGGGGTTTTATTTTGGGCTTTGACTGTTACTAGACATTTAAATGTTATGTTTAATTAGACTAAGGCATGTATTAAATTTTGGTTTTAAATTCATAAAGGCTTCAATTAAATTTATATTTTATATATATTATCTAATTACTAAGTTTTCCGGTATAAATATTTAAGTTGGAAAGATATTTTCCGAAAAAAAAGTGACATGTTTTACAAAAATTTCCTAGTGGCATGCCAGATCCTGTCGTGGTGTTTAGGCCGGGTTTGGGATGTTACAAAAAATCTTAGTATCTCTCCCATGCATCATAAAGTGTCTCTAAATCCATCTGTACAAAAGAAGAGATATCATTCCTTAACTTGGCCGTTTTGGCCGGTGGAAAATATTTTAATAAAAAATTTTCGGTCATTTGATCCCATGTAGTGATTGAGCCTCGTGGAAGAGAATGCAACCACTGTTTGGCTTTATTTCTCAAGGAAAAGGGAAATAACCGAAGACGGATGGCATCATCAGAAACGCCATTTATTTTGAAGGTGTCGCAAAATTCTAGGAAATTTGCTAAGTGTGTGTTAGGATCCTCATCCTGCAAACCATCAAACTGAACAAACTGTTGTATCATCTGTATAGTGTTAGGTTTCAGTTCAAAATTATTTGCAGCAATAGTAGGCCTAACAATACTAGACTCAGTTCATGTTAAACTACGTTTAGCATAATCATACATAGTACGTGGAGCATGATGTTCGGCCATCTCTGGAGGTGGCGGATTATTCTCTGCCATCTCTTCTGTGGTATTTATTTCGGCTTCTTACTCTTCGTCTATGTAGTTTAAGCTTCGCCTTATTTCTCTGTAATTTCTACGAACGGTACCTTCAATATCACTGTCATAAAGTAGAGGTCCTGTCAGGTTCCTTCTAGTCATAAATTAGAGGTACTTGAAAGGGACAAAAGAAAGAAGAAAGAAAAATTAGAAAAATAAAATAAAATTGCAAAAATAAAAATAAATACTAAATATGGCTAAAGTAATAAAAATTAAGCTTTCTTAATATTTTAGTTCCCCGGCAACGACGCCAAAAACTTGATTGTAGAAATCAGAGCTTTAAAATTTATAATAAAAATGATCAAACCTGGAAACTAACTCTGACAACGATTGTAAGGCAAGCGCACCTATCGAACAGTAGTATAGCTTAGACAAGACCGGAATATCGAATCCCAAAGGAACCAGAAGTACTAATACTAACTCTCTTTCTATTATTTAGCCTAGGTTATCTAATCTAAATTTAACTATCAACTAAACTAAAGACACAAAGACAAAAAGAATGAATTGAGGAAAAATAACTTGGAAGAAAAACCAATTGATTAAGATGATACCCTAGGGAGAATCCACCTAGACTTCACTTGTTATCTAACACTGAACCAGACGATGTATTCATTTAATTTGATCTGTAAGATTCCCTAAGTTATATTAAACCCTCTCTCGAAGCGAATAACGTCTAACCCTAGGTTGATTAATTGAAATCTCTTTCTAATTAAAACCTCTAGAATCGCATTAACTCGATCTATGGACTCCCATATTAGGTTTCACCCTAATCCGGCAAAATCTCGTCACCCTATCTCTAGGCGTCAACTCCGCTCAATTATGCTAGATCTATTCTTAAGCAGGGACTTTTGCTCTTCCACCTAAGCACATCATACTTGAATTAATATCCCTGAAATATCAACACAAGAATTAAGCACACATAATTAAGAACAAGTCAAATATTTATCATATAGTTCAGAAAATAATAACAAGATCTGTCATAGGTTTCCTCCCCTTCAGGTATCTGAAGGGTTTAGTTCATAGTAATAAAAGAAAACATCTCAGAAGAAAAGATAAAACAAAACATAAGAAATCCCTAAAACTCCCTAAAGGAATTGAAGGAGAGATCCGCCGTCATTAGTAGAATTTCGGCTTCTTGAGATGGATCAACTGGCTATCTTCGAGTGATTCTCCACAAATCTGGTCTTTCTGGCTCAGCTCCTTGGCCTAGCTAACCGCCCTCTTTCAGGTAACACTTAGGGGGTTTATATAGGCTTTCGAAATATGTTTCTTCACCCCAAAGTATCCAAATCTGAATGAAATTGCTCTTTGCCACGACAGGGACACGGCCATGTCACACGCCCGTGTGACTAGTGGTCAGGCCATGTTCGGACTTATTTAATGAGACGCAGCCGTGTAAGTTGGGATCAGGTCGTGTTCTAGTAGATTGGCGTGGCACGACCGTGTGGGCTTAAGTCCAAGCCGTGTCGATTTCCTCTTTGGCCCAATTTGGTCCCTTTTAGGCCCGTTTCTCGTTCTTTTCATCCTCGGGTGCTTTCCTGAGTATAAAACATGAAAACAAAGGATTAAGAGCACCTTTTTACATAAATCGAGGCTTAATTCATCCAAAAGCATACTAAATGTGGGATTAAAATATGTTACTTTTACTGTTTATCAGTAATTCAACTCCAATCGGGACTTTCTCATACTTAATCTCTTTGATTTCTTTGTTTAACATAGCATTAAACCTTTCCATGGTAATAATGTACACTATACTAAGCAATTCAATGATAATAATCATAAAGCTTAGAGTTCATACAAACTTACCTCAATTTACAAAATGTATGTAGATATGCAATTTAGTCTTCGACTTTATTCTTGCCTCGGTTTCGATCCGGGCTTCGTTTTTTTTGATCTATAATAATAGTTTAGATCATTTAATAATGACATTGACTAAATTGACTCTTAATACATACTTTGATAAAATTACTATTTTGCCCCTAAACTTTCTCATAATTACACTTTTGCCCCCAAGGCTCGTAAAGTGATTTTTGTTCATCTTTTGTGAACTTCATGCTTAGCTGATTCATTTTCTCAACTATAGCAATAACAAAATCTCACTATTTCTACCATGTATGGCAAATTTTATAATAATTACAAACTAGTCCTTACAGCATTGCTCATAAAATTCACTTAGAAAAAGATGTTTATCTAACATCAAACTATTATAATCTTCCATAAAAAATCATTTTACAAACATATTATACACGGGTAGATCTTTGAACATGCATCTTATCTAAACTTATAGCTAATAATAGCTAATTCATGTTACGAGGACTCCAAAAACACGAAGAATATTAAAAACGGGGCTAAGATGAACTTACTAGCAAGCTTGAAAAATTGAAGAACACAAGCTATGGCTTCCTTCAAATTTTCGGCACTTGAGGAAGAAGATGAGAATGATTTTTGTCATCTTTTTCCTATTTTAATCATTTAATAGATAAATGACCAAAATGCCCTTCTCATTAAACTTTTACAAATTTCTAACTCATGTCCAAATTTGTCCAAAAATTATAATTTGGGAAAATTGCTATTTAAGGACTTCTAATTAATATTCTAAAGCTATTTAATACAAAAAGATTCTAGAAACTAATATTTTGCAACTTTTGCAATTTAGTCCTAATGGACCCTTTTATGGAAATTTCCATAAAATTTCTACATGAAACTTTCATATCATCATGCAACCATCTCAAATGCCTTAAAAACTCATATTACTACTCCGGACTTGTGGTCTCGCACCATCATTCCGACTAGGCCCTAAATCAGGCTGTTACATTACCAGTCTAGGCTAAATCCTTTTTATGACATATGCTCTAAGGAGCTTGATCTAGATTACCCGTCCGGGCTAAATCCAATCCATAATATATGCTCGAGAGGACCCACATCAGGATTACCCGTTTGGGCTAAATCCTTTCTGTAATGAAGTCATTAGGTTTGCTCGTTCGAGCCTAATCCATTCTGCAACAAATGCAGGACCTCATTCATTTCGGCAATTACATTTATCCATCGATATTCATTTATTCAAACGGGATTTAAACATTTTTCAAACATTATCGGGCATGTGATTATTTTAGATCATCCACGTAATTCAAATACACACATTCCACATCCATTCAAGCATATAAGTAACATTTTCATCGTTTGACCTTTATCATCTATCGGGCATTATCATTTAAATTAGACATTTTTATTTATCGGGCTTGATTGGATATGTAATCATTTCACATATTTATGACATTTATACAATTTACATAAACACAATCAGTGTAAGCATGTAAATAAACACAATTTAGTTACACGAACTTACCTCGATAATGTTCGTGTACGTAAAATCTACTAATCAAACATTTTCCTCTTTCTTCGTTCTAGCTTTGAATTTGGTCTATCTGGATCTATACGAGTAAATTTAGCATTAATTTATCATATTTCACATTTAAGTGGACTTAATTTTCATCCTAGGTAAAGTTACCATTTTGCCTCTAACTTTTCCATAAATTCCATTTTCGTCCCTAGGCTCAGAAAATGAAACTTGTGCAAATTACTCCATATTCCAAGCCTAACCAAAGCCCCATTACAAAATTTACGGCACATGTATTCATAAAATTTTAGAATTTTTCCTTCAATTTCACAAGTTTACATTTTAGTCCTTAAATCATGTTTTCATCAAAAATCACTTTATAAAAGTTGTTTATCTATCAATAATCTTTCATTTTCTACCATAAATTTCTAATCCCCCAAATAGATAGATTAGACTAAACTGATTCCAAAAATATAAAAATCATTAAAAACGAGACTTGATTTCATACCTTATTGAGGTTGAAAAGTTTTCATCCTCTCTCCTAGGGTTTCCGTGGAAATATTTGGGGAAGATGATATAAAAATGTTTTCTTTTTCATTTAACTAAATTGTCATTTAATAATTTTTCATCTTTCTAATTTAGTCCTTAGCCCTTTTTTATTTTTCCATGGATGAGTCACCAAGAAAAATCTACATACTTTTCTTAATGGTCTAATTACCATATAAAGACCTCTAGTTTTGAATTCCATAGCTATTCAATCCTTATAGCTACTAGAATTCAACTTTCACATTTTATACGATTTAGTCCTTCTCGTAATTAAGCACTAAATCGATAAAATTTTCGTACCAAAATTTTCACATATCATATCTATCATAATACAGACCATAAAATAAAATAAAAATAAATTTTATTTTCGACTCGGATTTGTGGACCGGAAACCACTGTTCCGATTTCATCGAAATTGGGCTGTTACAATAATTGTCCACTTACTAAAACAATGGTATAATTACCATATACATCCCTTAGATAATTAATTCCATGGTCATTTAATACCTTTAACATATAGAATTCTAGTTTTGCACCTTACACGATTTAGTCCTGTCTATCAAATTAAGCATTCAAACGCTAAAATTTCTTAATGAAATTTTCACGCCAACATATTATCATGCTGTAAACATTAAAATAATAATAAAATAAATATTTCAACTTTGAATTTGTGGTCCCGAAACGACTATTTTGATTTGACCAAAAACGGGCTATTACAACTCTCCCCTTTAGGGATTTTCATCCCGAAAATCCTACCAGTGAATAGGTTAGGGTACTATTTCCTCATAGCTTCCTCGGGCTCCCACGTCGCCTCTTCTACTCTGTGACGTTGCCACAAGAATTTCACTAAAGCTATGTGTTTATTTCTCAACTCTTTGATCTCTCAAGCCAAAATTCTGATCAGTTATTCATTGTACGTCATATCGGGGTGAATCTCAATCTCTGACGGAGAAATCATATGCGAGGGATCCGATCGATAATGACGTAACATCGACACATGAAAAAAATTGTGGATTTTTTCTAACTCAATCGGTAAAGCTAGCCGATATGCCACTGGCCCTATTCGTTCAATATTCTCATACGGAGATACTTTCAAAAACGAAGTATTTACGATCGAAACGAAGTATTTTCTTCCACGGAGATACTTTCAGAAACACTTTGTCACTAATTTGAAATTCAATATCTTTTCTTTTCAAATCTACATACGAATTCTGATGATCTAAAGCTGCTTTCAAACAATCACGAATTACTTTCACTTTTTCTTCAGTTTCTCTAACCAAATCAACCCTGTGAATCGATTTCTCGTTAAGATCGGTCCAATACAATGGAGTTTGGCATTTGTGACCATACAATGCTTCATGCAGTGCCATCTTTATGCTCGATTCAAAGCTGTTGTGATCATGTGTCAGAGTCTTAAAATTTATAAAAAGAATGATCGAGCCTAGAAACTAACTATGACAAAGATTGAGGCAAGCGCACCTATCGAACAGTAGTATAGTTTAGTGGCAAGACCGGGTTGTCGAACCAAAAGGAACTAAAAGTATTAATACTAACTTTCTTTATATTATTTAGCCTAAATTAAAAGTGAATTATTTATTAAATCTAAAATTAACTAACTATTAAGCTAAAGATGCTAAGACAAAAAGAACAAATTTGGGAAAATACTTGTGGGAAAAACCAATTGATTAAGACAATACCCGAGGAAGAATCCACCTAGACTCCACTTGTTATTTAACTCTGAACCAGACGATTTATTCACTTCACTTGATCCGTAGGATTCCCTAATGTATATTAATACCTCTCTCGAGGCTACTAACGTCTAACCCTAGGTTGATTAATTGAAATCTCTTTTTAATTAAAACCCCTAGAATTGCATTAACTCGATCTATGGACTCCCATATTAGGTTTGACCCTAATCTGACAGATTTTCGTCATCCTATGTCTAGGGTTGCGATCAACTCCGCTTAATTATGCTAGATCCACTCTTAAACAGGGACTTTTGCTCCACTGCCTAAGCACATCAATACTTGAATTATTATCCTGAAATATCAAAGAAAGGATTAAGAACACATAATTAAGAACAAATGAAGTATTTATCATATAGTTCAGAAAACAATAACAAGATCCGTCTTAGGTTTCATCCCCCTCAGGTATTTGAGGTTTTAGTTCATAATTATAAAAGAATAAATCTCAGAAGAAAATATATAAATTTTTATATATATTTTTATATAAATTTTTAAGACTCTGACACACGATCACTAATCTATCGAGTGAATAACCAGTACGTACCTGATAAACCGTAATATGTTCATATTTTAATCCCACATTCAGCATACTTTTGGATGATTTATTCCCCGAATTGTGGAATTTGGTGCTCCTAATCCTTTAAAATCATGTTTTATACTTAGGGAAGCACCGGAGGATGAAAAGAATGAGAAACAAGCCAAAAACAGAGAAAATGGGCCAAAGTACGAAATTGACACGACCTAGGCCCAAGCCACACGGTTGTGCCTCCTTAGTAGACTCGAACAGGGCCTGGCCTCAATTTACAAGGGTGTGTGCCACGGGCGTGTCCCTGCCGTGACCTGTTTTAATTCCACTCGGATTAGGATACTTAGGGGTGAAGAAAGACATTTTGAAAGCCTATATAAATACCCTAAGTGTGAGCTAAAAAGAGGGCATTCGGGTAGGCCAAGGAGCCAAGCTAGAGAGGCCAGAGTTGTGGGATTTACTCGAAGAAAGCCAATTGATTCATCTCAAGAAGCCGAAGTTATACTCAAGACGGAGGATCTTCCCTTCAAATTCCTTCAGGGGGTTTTAGGGTTTTTTCTTATGTTTTGTTTTATATTTTCTTTTGAGATGTATTCTTTTATAATTATGAGCTAAACCCCTCAAATATCTGAGGGGGATGAAACCTAAGACGAATCTTGTTATTGTTTTCTAAACTATATGGCAAATACTTGATTTGTTCTTAATTATGTGTTCTTAATTCTTGCTTTGATATTTCAGGATATTGATTCAAGTATTGATGTGCTTAGGCAGTGAAGCAAAAGTCCCTGTTTAAGAGTAGATCTAGCATAGTTAAGCGGAGTTGATCGCAACCCTAGAAATAGGATGATGAAAATCTATCGGATTAGGGTCAAACCTAATATGGGAGTCCATAGATCGAGTTAATGCAATTCTAGGGGTTTTAATTAGAAATAAATTTCAATTAATCAACCTAGGGTTAGACGTTAGTAGCCTCGAAAGAGGTATTAATATAAATTAGGGAATCCTACGGATCAAGTCAAGTGAATAAATCGTCTGGTTCAGAGTTAAATATCAAGTGAAGTCTAGGTGGATTCTTCCTTGGGTATTGCCTTAATCAATTGGTTTTCCCCACAAGTATTTTCCCCAATTCATTCTCTTTGTCTTAGCATCTTTAGCTTAGTAGTTAGTTAGTTTTAGATTAAACAAGTCCTCTAATTCTTAGGCTAAATAATAAAAAGAAAGTTAGTATTAGTACTTTTGGTTCCTTTAGGTTCGACTTTCCGATCTTGCCACTAAACTATACTGTTGTTTGATAGACATGCTTGCCTCAATCATTGTCATAGTTAGTTTTTAGGCTCAATCATTCATTATATAAATTTTTAAGACTCTGACACACGATCAAGTTTTTGGCGCCGTTGTCGAGGAACTGAAATATTAAGACCGCTCAATTTTTATTACTTTAGCCATATTTTATTTTTGCAATTAAATTTTATTTTTACTTTTCTAAATTTTCTCCTTTGCTTCTGGTAGGTATTCTAGTTTATGACTAGAAGAAACCTGTCAGGACCTCTACTTTACATAGTGACATTGAAAGCACAGTTCGCAGAAACTGAAGAGAAATAAGGAGAAGCCTACAATACAAACAAGAAGAGCAAGAAAATGAAATTAATACTACCAAAGAGATGGCTGAGAATAATCCGCTACCTCTAGAGGTGGCCGAAAATCATGCTACTCGAACTGTGTATGATTATGCTAGACCTAATTTAACAGGAACTGAGTCAAGTATTGTTAGACCTGCTATTGCTGCAAATAATTTTGAATTGAAACCTAATAGAATTCAGATGATACAGCAATTTGTTTAGTTTGATGGTTTGCAGGATGAAGATCCAAATAATCTCTTGGCGAATCTCCTAGAATTTTGCGACATTTTCAAAATAAATGGCATTTCTGATGATGCCATTCGTCTTCAGTTGTTTCCCTTTTCTTTGAGGAATAAAGCTAAACAGTGGTTGAATTCTCTTCCATAAGGATCAATCACTACATAGGAACAAATGACCGAAAAATTTTTATTAAAATATTTTCCGCCAGCTAAAACGGCTAAGTTGAGGAATGATATCTCTTCTTTTGTGCAGATGGATTTAGAAACACTTTATGATGCATGGGAGAGATACAAAGACCTATTGAAAAGGAGCCCATGCCATGAATTACCCGTGTGGCTACAGGTCCAAACCTTTTACAACGGTGTGAACCCCTCAACTAGGCAGCTAATTGATTCAGCCATCGGCGAAACCTTGAATAACGAAACACTTGAGGCTGCCTACGAATTCATTGAAGAGATGTCACTGAACAATTATCAGTGGCAAGTCACAAGGACAAGGCCAACGAAAGCAGCCAGTGTTTTCAACCTCGATGCAGTAACCATGCTATCAAACCAGGTAGAACTTTTAAATAAAAAGATTGATGGTTTATGTGGTTCTTTGCAGGTACATCCAGCTATGCAGTGCGATATGAATAGAGGAGGGATAAACAACACAAAATATCTGCCATACAACCCGAGCGCTGGAAACGAGCAAGCTAACTATATGGGTAATAATTCTAGACCTCAAAATAACCCTTATAGTAATACTTATAATCCAGGTTGGAGGAACCACCCCAATTTTTCATGGGGTGGTCAAGGTAATCAGAGACAACAACCCTCTCCAAACTTCCAACAGCAGCCCTACCCGCAGAAAAAGAAGTCCAACCTTAAGGAGATGCTGACAAAATTCATAGCGGTGTCAAAAACACGTTTTCAGAACACCGAGACAACAATTAAAAATCAACAAGCATCAATTCAAGGGATCAAGAACCAATTAGGCCAACTTGCTAAGATCATATCAGAGCGACCACACGGTAGTTTGCCAAGCAACACTGAAACTAACCCAAAGGAGCAACTTCAAGCCATAACAGCTCATGACAGTGAAGGGTTAGATAAGTCCAAATTAAGGCAAGAGAAGGTAGTAGAGGAAGGTAAGGTTGACGTAAGTCATGATAAGCCAAAACGGGTAATTAATGAGTACCAACCTCGTATACTATATCCCAATGCGGTGAAGAAAGACAACACAGATGAACAATTTGGTAAATTTCTTAAACTTTTAAAGAAATTACATATTAACTTACCGTTTCTTGAATCTCTTTCGCAGATGCCAGATTCAAGGAAATTTTTAAAAGAGCTTTTAACAAACAAGCGGAAGTTAGACGAGGAATCGCATGTGAAATTAAATGCAGTGTGCTCAGCAATGTTGCAAAATAAACTACCACAAAAATTAAAAGATCCAGGGAGTTTTACAATTCCATGCTTAATTGGTAGTTTATCTGTTGATAATGCTTTAGCTGATTTAGGGGCAAGCATAAATGTTATGCCTTATAAAATGTTTAAACAACTAGGTCTAGGGAAACCCAAACAAACTAGGATGAGCATTCAATTAGCTGATAAAACTCTTAGAATTCCTAGGGGTATAATTGAAGATGTACTCGTGAAAATTGATAAATGCATATTCCCAGTAGACTTTGTCGTTTTAGACATGGATGAGGACAATAGTATCCCCTTAATTTTAGGAAGACCCTTTTTAGCAACTGCCAGGACTAAAATTGATGTTGGTACAGGAGAACTCATGCTTTGTGTAGGTGACGAATCAATCAGTCTTCAGGCTCTTGACTCAGCTAGGACATTGAGTAATCAAGGTGAGAAAATTAATTTTATTAATGACTATTCGGTTACACCTTCTTTTCAGGAAGCACCACGAAACTACACAATAGAGCTAGATCCTAAACCTCATACCAACAACGAAATAACTCACGAGGAATGACGGCTTCAGATCAATGAACTAGACGAGTGGAAGACACATTTCAAGGAGAAATTAGGAATACACGAAGCAGAACAAACATCACTCCGTGGGACAAACGAATTTAAGATCAGAGATCAGGTATTGTTAGATAAAATAGACCCTCGAATCTTCCCTTCCAACATTAATACAAATGAAGAAATCCCTTTTAAGGTACTCAACATTTTCCCACACGGAACAGTCGAGGTAAGTAATTCTAATTCGATACTTTTAAAGTAAACACTACTCGACTTGAGCTATATATTGATAATAGAACTGATAACATGAGAAAGGATTTCCAATTCTTCAAACCACTATGATTATGCAAATGAGAGGTAAGTCTAGCTTAAGACTATAAACAAGCGCTTCTCGGGATACAACCCGAGCACTAACTCCGTTAATTTTTTACATTTTTTATTTTTACTATTTATTTTTCCTTTTCAAACCTAATTATAAACTAACCAAGTGCTAATTTCCATACCACACGGCCTTGCACACGGTCGTGGCCGTGGCCGTGTGGACAAAACAAATTTTCGTACTGACATGGCAGAGATAGTACGAAACAGGACGAAAAATATCTTCAAGCCACAGGCTCTGACTAAACACCACGGCCGTGCAACACAGCCGTGGCCGACACTGTTTTATCAAACACGGGCGTGAAGACCTGCATACAGGCGTGGGAGAAACTAATGAACCACCGTACGGCCGTGTGACTCGACACGTCCACGGTACACGGGCGCAGGGATGTACCAGACCTGAAATTTCTATTTAAACCTCCCCTCCCCCCTTCTCACCTACTCCCCATTCCCCTTCTTCTATACCCTTTACACTTCCCTCCCTTTTTCATTTTCACCTTTCTTCATTCTCCTAACTCTTAATCTAACCATATCCATGTTGAAGAAACGGAAGGATCCTAGCATAGTCTCCCTCTACGAGACCGATATACTTAAGTTCATGCCAGCTGCTTCATTAACTCGACAGGACAAGGACCTTTGAGTCCATTCAATTTTTCTTTTTCTTTTCTCTTCTCCTTTATTTTTCTTTTCTTTATTTTTCTTATACTTAATTTAATCTATTTAATTTTTTTCTTTAATTTAGGTTCTAAAGGTTGCTTGGGAATCACCGACCACAGTCTTAGAAATCACACCCACTTTGTAAACCATCTAACAATAAGGACTTTTCAGTCCATTAATCTTTTATTTTACTTTCTATTTTCTTTCTTTTTATCTTTCTTTTCTTTAAATATATAATTAGTATATTTTGAATTATTTGAAACACCCCAAACCCGGCCCACAAGCCCTGACCGGATCTGGTATGTTCCTCGATAAAAACTCATTTTTGTCGTTTTGGTAAAACATGTAATTATTAGAGTAAGAGAATATATTTGAAATATGTACTTGTTAAAAATCAATTTGTAACTTAAATTTTAATATACGATTATCGAAAATATTTAAGTAATTTAATTAAAGTTGATTGTAGCGAAATATAAATTAAAATGTAAAAGAAAACATAGCTAATGGCGGCCTTATTACAAAAACATATCCCAAATTTAAATCTCAAATATATATGAGAAATGTAATAAATTAAATAATAAGGAAAACCAAACTAAATTGAGCAATGGCCACCACGTAGTCCACGCTGAACCCGGTCCAAAACATTGTGTATCACCTGAAACGATATCCCACTGAAGGGTGAGTCAACAGACTCAATGTGTACCAATACACTAAAAATCCAATCGATCATAGCACTAAGGCCCATTTATAACACATTTAGCCATAAGCTCATATTATAGTAAATCATATAAACACATGCACATATAAAATGAAATGCAATCCCGAACCCAACTTAGATATCCATCCGCTACACACCACCCGTACCAACCAATCACACAGTGGGGATTACTAAATCGACCCTCCATCCACTACACACCATCGAAGGCAGTTGCTGCAGTCAACATGCACATCACCCTTATAATCATGGCATAGCCACCAGATAATCGTGACAGAGTCACCGGATTCATAATATTGTGACCGAAGTCACCGGATTCATAATATTGTGACCGAAGTCACCGGATAATGTGGTAAAACCACCGGAACACTTCCCCTTTCAATATTCCCATATGCCCATGCAATAACATTATATTTCATTATCATGCCAAATACAACATAATCATATCGAAATCGGACACATATCATATTATGTATATAGCATTATTACGATGCAAATATCATGCCTTTGAATCATAAACCCAAAATCGTAATCAATTATTGAATATGTTTCATATTAAAAAAAATACATAGTACGAAGGAAAAACGTACCTCAATTCATCGTACCATTGAATGGTACCCGAAACCATAGTCATTTATAAACACATTTTTATCAATAAAGCTATTAATCTATTAGAAGTTTAGTATAAGTTACACACCTTGCAAACACAAAGAGCGATAGAACTTTAGGATTTCCGACTCTTGCCTACACGTCGACCGAACCTACTATCACTATGTCAGAAATCGGTTTTCACTAAGAAGATATGGCCTTAGGCCGAATATCATTGTCCCTTACCTTGGATTCTTCAAACTCGAATGATTTCTCCCTAACGTTGACTACAAGAAAACCCCGAAAATCTTCCTTCAAAGGTTTAGCCACGGAGAAATAAGAGAATTAGATTCCTAAAATCGATTAATCTAAAGAAAAATAAAGAAGAAACGATTGATAGAAAAGACCTTACCCGAAACACAATGATCGATTAACCCTCCTACTTGAACTATCAAGAAATTCGGCCTTAACAACTTAAAAGAAAAAGAAAGAAAGAAATGATGAAAAAGTATGGGATGGTTTCAGCTATGAGGAAGAAAGAGAGAAAGAGAATGAAAAAGTAAAAGAAAATAAAAGAGAATGCTTTTGGTGTAAAGATAAATTTGGCACTAGAGAGGAAAGAAAGAATGGTGAATGTCTTCAAAGATGACAATATTTTGGTTCCAAAAGAAAGTAAGCTTGAGAGAACAATAAGAAATAAAGATATCAATTTGGTCAAAAAGCAAAGGCCAAACAAAACAAACTTTTTACCAAATGCCAAAAGGCAATTTCGGCTAAGAGAAAAAAAATATTGGACAAGGAGAAAAATGCACAAAATGACAACTTTTTGGTCAACCAAAACCTCCCTAATGTCATACCAAAATTCGGCCAACTCATTAGACTAAACAATCCCCCTTTTTCCTCCTTAATTCTTCCCTATCAACCCCATAATTTCCGACACAATTAAACCACCCCCTAAAGCCCCTTATGCCGTCTAGGTTCATGGTCAAATGACCATGGAAAAGCTTCTAAAATAACACCCATTTATCAAGCCTTTTGTCCCCTAAACTTTCCTTATCTACTTGATTCTTTACCATAACTACTAACTTGCCTTTTCCATTTTGTCTACTAACCAAAAATAAAAGAAAAAGTCTTATCCATTCATGATAAGGTTTGACCGTCCATTAATGCAAGGATTAAAAAAATAAACCTTCAAAATGCTAAACATGCTACTCGAACCTCTAACCTCAAGCCACCTTTCAAGCTCCTTAACCAACTTGCCACTTACTCCTCTTATGCTTTAAATGAACACTTAAATTAACTTAAGTGTCAAGCTCACTTAATATACTTCATTAAATGAGCCATACTAAATTTTATTCTAGCTTCCTAAATAAAAACAAGCCTTCACAAGACTATGCTAACACACAAAAATTCATACCGAGCCAACACAAATAATTAGCTGACACACAAATTTTCCTAAAGCCCATGGCCCAATCCTACTAGGCCCAATTTCGGGATGTTACATTATTATTATTATTTCCTAGTTAATTCTTCACGAGCTTCCCAATTTCTTCATCTAGCGCAAAGATTGTCGGCAGCCACCACACCACGACCACTCCCAACTCAAAGAAGCCATCCAAAATTCAGGAAGTTTCACCTCTCCCTATCTCTTATAATCTCATATATATATTTGTACATTGAGGGCAATGTACATCTTAAGTGTGGGGGGTGAATTTTATTTTGAAAAGTTCCTAACTTTTTGCATTATTCTCAAATCCCTATATTATGTCTTGTTTTTAAGTAATTTTCTCATATTACTATTAGAACGAAATTTCCTTTGATTCATGATTTTTATTGATATATTTTGGATTAAGTCATTGATAATTGTGCAGTGATGATTTAAACATTAGGGGACTAGAGAATCAAGCATGATGAGTCTATTTTCAAAAATTAAAATTTTGTTAGGTTGTCTACCTGAATCTAATTATTACCTTGAAGTTTGAAATTTACAAAGTTGATATAAAAAATCCATAATTTTTGTGAGATTTTGAGCCTTTTAGAGCATACATTCTTTCGTGCTCACTTTTTGATTATGAGTGTGTCAACATTGATTTGTTATTCTAGAACTTGCTTCGATTATACATGTCAAGACCACATTATTGATTTGATATACAGAGATGATAAAGGCACTTAGGATTTAACCCACTTACTCCACTAAAAGCCTACCCTCACAATTAACCCCTAGTGAACCCCTTTAATCTTAACAACCCTTTTTATTAACTCGCCCACTAATATTAACCCAAAACCCATCTTGTATTTGTTATCACCATTTCTTGACTCCCTTTTTGTCGAGATTTGATTTTGAGCAATTGCCTAACTATGTTCTATATTTCAGTTGTTAAAGTTCTTTCTTCTTAATTGTAAATATTATTCTTAAAAAAAACGAAGTTATTCATTGTTATTTCTATGTTTGAGCTTAAGCAATTAATTCCACATTCTGAGTAGAAGCTCGTCTTACCAGTGTTTCAATTTTTCAATTGATGTAATTATTCAAGATTAGTTCATTTTTCTAGTTAGGTAAATTGTCAATTCAATCTCGATTCTAACCCTTTAATTTAGCCTTTATCCACACCTTTAACCCGAGCCCCATTACAACCCCTTTTAAAGACCTTTTGATTTGTGTATCATTTCATTCTATAGTGGTGGAAATTTGATTTTCATGCAAGGCTATGGGATTAACTTTTCATGTTCGACTTTTGAGTGCTTAACATTGAACCTTAAATACTTTGAGTGATTTAAGTGAATCTTTAGTGAGGATGTCAACTCTTGTCAATTTTGAATTAAAGGTAATCATTTAGATAAGGGGAAACACCTAATGTTTTCGGGCTACAAATGTATGACTTAGATTGTTTGAATCTTTAGGACTCTTTTGGTTAAATTATCAATGTATGAATTACCTTTGAATTATGATGAAACACTATTAATGAATATTATGAATTGAAGAAGTTCATTTTAATTGTGAGTTGAGAATTTTGCTTAAGGACAAGCAAATGCTTAGGTGAGGGGGTATTTGATAAACCGTAATATGTTCATATTTTAATCCCATATTTAGCATACTTTTGGATGATTTATTCCCTGAATTGTGGAATTTGGTGCTCCTAATCCTTTAAATTCATGTTTTATACTTAGGGAAGCACCGGAGGATGAAAAGAACGAGAAACGGGCCAAAAACAGAGAAAATGGGCCAAAGTACGAAATTCACATGGCCTGGGCCCAAGCCACACAGCCGTGCCTCCTTAGCAGACCCGAACACGGCCTGGCCTCAATTTACACGGGTGTGTGCCACGGCCGTGTCCCTGCCGTGACCTATTTTAATTCCAGTTAGATTAAGATACTTAGGGGCGAATAAAGACATTTCGAAAGCCTATAAACACCCTAAGTGTGACCTAAAAAGGGGGCGTTTAGGTAGGCCAATGAGACAAGCCAGAGAGGCCAGAATTGTGGGATTTACTCGAAGAAAGCCAGTTGATTCACCTCAAGAAGCCGAAGTTATACTCAAGACGGATGATCTTCCCTTCAAATTCCTTTAGGAGGTTTTAGGGTTTTTCTTATGTTTTGTTTTATATTTTCTTCTGAGATGTATTCTTTTATGATTATGAACTAAAACCCTCAAGGGGGATGAAACCTAAGACGGATCTTGTTATTGTTTTCTGAACTATATGATAAATACTTGATTTGTTCTTAATTATGTGTTCTTAGTTCTTGCTTTGATATTGATAAACCGTAATAGTATCATATTTTAAGCCCACATTTAGCATGCTTTTGGATAATTTAAGCCTTGAATTATGTAATTTGGTGCTTTTAATCCTTTGTTTTCATGTTTTATACTCAGAAGAGCACTGGATGATGAAAAGAACAAAAAATGAGCCCAAAACGAAGTAAATGGGCCATATCACGAAATCCACACGGCCTGGGCCCAAGACCACACGGCCGTGCCTTATAAACAGTCTCGAACAGGGCCTGGCCACGATTTACACGAGCGTGTGCCATGGGTGTGTCCCTGCCGCAGCCAAGAGGAGTTTTACTCGGAATAGGATACTTGGAGGCAAAGAAACACATTCCAAAGCCTATTCAAACACCCTAGTAGGAATTATACTTGAATTAGGATACTTAGGGACCAAGTAAGGCATCTTAAAGTCTATATAAACACCCAAGGGGGCAACTGGAAGGGGGAACCCAAAGCTTTAGTCAGGGGGCATCCAGCTAGGCCAAAGAAGGTAGATTTATGGGGATTTACTCGAAGATAGCCAGTTGATCCATCTCAAGAAGCAGGAATCATACTCAAGATGGAGGATCTCTCCTTAAATTCCTTCAGGAGGTTTTACGGATTTCTTATGTTTTGTTTTTTCTTTTCTTCTGAGATGTTTTCTTTTATTATTATGAACTAAACCCTTAGATACCTGAGGAGATGAAACCTAAGATGAATCTTGTTATCGTTTGCTGAACTATATGATAAATATTTGACTTGTTCTTAATTATGTGTTCTTAATTCTTATGTTGATATTTCCGGGATATTAATTCAAGTGTGATGTGCTTAGGTGGAGGAGCAAAAGTCCCTGCTTAAGAGTAAATCTAGCATAATTAAGCAGAGTTGATCGCACGCCTAGAGATAGGGTGACGAGATTTTACCGGATTAGGGTGAAACCTAATATGGGAGTCCATAGATCAAGTTAATGCAATTCTAGGGGTTTTAATTAGAAAGAGATTTCAATTAATCAACCTAGGGTTAGACGTTAGTCGCCTCGAGAGAGGGATTAATATAACTTGGGGAATCTTACAGATCAAGTCAAATGAATAAATCGTCTGGTTCAGAGTTAGATAACAAGTGAAGTCTAGGTGGATTCTTCCTTGGGTGTCGTCTTAATCAATTGGATTTTTTCCTCAAATTATTTTTCCCAAATTCATTCTTCTTTGTCTTAGAGTCTTTAGTTTAGTAGTTAGTTAATTTTAAATTAAACAAATCCTTTAATTCTTCGGCTAAATAATAAAGAGAGAGTTAGTATTAGTACTTTTGGTTCCTTTGGGTTCGACATTCCGATCTTGCCTTAACTATACTACTGTTTGATAGGTACGCTTGCCTTACTTCGTTGTCATAGTTAGTTTCCAGGTTTGATCATTCTTTTTATAAATTTTAAGACTTTGACATTGCGAAAAACAACGATCAGATATTTTAGGATATTGATTCAAGTACTGATGTGCTTAGGTAGTGGAGCAAAAGTCCCTATTTAAGAGTAGATCTAGCATAGTTAAGCGGAGTTGATCGCATCCCTAGAAATAGGATGACGAAAATCTGCCGGATTAGGGTCAAACCTAATATGGGAGTCCATAGATCGAGTTAATACAATTCTAGGGGTTTTAATTAGAAAAAGATTTCAATTAATCAACCTAGGGTTAGACGTTAGTAGCCTCGAAAGAGGTATTAATATAAATTAGGGAATCCTACGGATCAAGTCAAGTGAATAAATCGTCTGGTTCAGAGTTAAATAACAATTGAAGTCTAGGTGGATTCTTCCTCGGGTATTGTCTTACTCAATTGGTTTTTCCCACAAGTATTTTCCCCAATTCATTCTCTTTGTCTTAGCATCTTTAGCTTAGTAGTTAGTTATTTTTATATTAAAAAACAAGTCCTTTAATTCTTAGGCTAAATAATAAAAAGAAAGTTAGTATTAGTACTTTTGGTTCCTTTGGGTTCGACATTCCGGTCTTGCCACTAAACTATACTGATGTTCGATAGGTGTGCTTGCCTCAATCGTTGTCATAGTTAGTTTCTAGGCTCGATCATTCATTATATAAATTTTTAAGACTTTGACACATGACCAGTACCGAAATGAAATGTGCTGATTTTGTTAATCGATCTACGACAACCCAAATAGCATCTTTCTATTTTCGAAAACAAAGGCAATCTCGATACGAAACCCATCGTAACACTGTCCCATTTCCACTCTAGTATCATCACAGGCTGAAGTAAACCTAAAAGTACTTGATGCTCGACTTTCACTTGCTGACAAATCAAACACTTCGATACAAATTCAGAAATGTCTCGTCCCATACATGACCACTAATACAATTGTTTGAAATCATTGTACATTTTAGTACTCCCCGGGTGAACAGAAAGGCTTCCACAGTGTACTTTATACAAAAACTTTTGAATAAGCTCAGAAAATCTCAGTACACAGATTCTATTTCGGAACATTAAACAATCACCGACTCCGATTTGGTACTCTAAATCACTATTCAACTCGCATTGCACTCTTTTAGTTTGCAATTCACTATCACCTTTCCGAGCTTCACAAATCTGCTGAAGAAATACTGGTTTAGCTTTTAACTTAGCTAGAATCAAACCATCATCAGATAATGTCAACTGTGTATTCATTGCTTTCAAGGCAAACAATGATTTTCTACTCAAAGCATCTGCGACTACATTTGCTTTTCCCGGGTGATAATCAATCACTAACTCATAATCTTTTAGTAGCTCAAGCCATCTCCGTTGTCGCAAATTCAAATTTTTCTGAGTCATAATATACTTTAAGCTTTTATGGTCAGTGAATATGTGGCATTTTTCACTGTACTAATGATGGCGCCAAATTTTCAATGCAAAAACTATAGTGGCCAACTCTAAATCATGCATCGGATAATTCTTTTCATGCGGTTTCAACTGTTTTGAGGCATAAGCTATCACTTTTCCCTCTTGCATCAACACACAACCCAAACCGTTCAATGGCGTTGTAACCATATTTGGTCGGGATTGTCAACACAAACCGTTCAATGGCGTTGTAACCCAAACCGTTCAATGGCGTTATCAACACACAGTGGGTTGGCCCAACATATCGATATACGGGATTGTCATCAGTGGTTTTGACCACATTGTGGGTTGGCCCCACACATATTATTGTGACTACGGTCACCAGTGGTTTTGACCACACTGATATTATTTGTGACTACGGTCACCAGTGGTTTTGACCACCAGTGGTTTTGACCACACGGGGTAGATTTGGGAGTTTCGGATGGATAGGATGGATGGGTTGCATGACATGCATATTTGCACATGGATCTGTGTATGAGCTTAACATACTTTGGATGGGGATTTACACACTGAGTCTCGATGACTCACCCCTTAGTTAATTTTGTAGGTAATCGTTAGATCGCGGATTTGGGAGCTGAGGTGGACTCGTGAAGGCCATACATTATTTTCTCGTAAACTTGTTCTCTTATTTCAACTTATTTTTAATTCGGGATTTTAAGTTGTAATAAGGCCGCTTTAATTGTATTTTTGGTATTTTATCTGGTTTAGCTTTTAATATGATTGCTGCCTATTGTTATCAAATGTTCAGTACGGGAATGTCCAAAACCCTTAATAACCATTTTCCAAAATGTTAACAAAAGGATATCAAGCGAAACAAACGCGCAGTTTTTAAACAACCCTTTCATGTGACATGCCAGATCCGGTCGTAATGCTTAGGCCGGGTTTGGGGTGTTACAATTATGGTATCAGAGCCTAGGTTCAAAAACTCAGCTGTGGGTTTGGGTTCAAAAATGTTTTCAAAGGATGGTTTAGAAAAATATATATCTCTTTTCTGGAAGTATGGCACCCGAGTCTCTGGAACCAAATTCGTAAGTTTCCTTTTTACTATATTCTAGTGTATGCTAAATGATTGTATTTATTCTGCGATGTGTGGATGTGATGCTTGAATATATGAATTATATGTATGTGTGAAAAATATTTGTTTTCTTCGGTGTTATGTGAAGGGGTTCCAAGATTTAGTTAGAAAGTATATTAGTTTTATTAAGATCAGAGTGCGCAGCAAGAGCGTAGTGTGGTGGGTTAGGAGGTGTGACTGTTAGTTAGTTGGAAATTTCGAGGACAAAATTTCTTTAAGGAGGGTAGATTTGTAACATCCCGAAGTTGGGCCTAGTAGGATTGGGCCTAATGGGCCTTAGGAGTAGTAGCGTTTAAAATTTTTAGGAGAACAGGAGATCGGCTTTAGTACAAGTTGGACTTATTAGATAAGTGATTTTGGAAGGTTAGAGGGCTTCTATGAAGTCCCAGGATCGAACATTAGCTTTGGGGAAATTTTGGTTTTAGGCGAAAAAAACCCTGGAAGTTGGCAGGTAGGCCTTAAGAATAAAAAGTGGAGGAAAATGACACAAGTGGAGTGTGTGGTGTAGTGACAAAGTGACGCCACATAAGAGACAAGGGGGTGACACCACAAGGAAGGAAGGAGGTCCAAGGTTCAAGTCTTGGCTTTTGCATTTTAGTTTCTTTTACTTGGATCTTAGAATTTGGGCCATAGTTTATATTTAGATGCGCATGGTTTAAGGCACAAGAGGAGCTTATGGCCAAGTGGTTAGCAGTGTGGATTATGCTACAAGGGAGCCTGGGTTCGAATCTCATGAGAAGCAAGGGAGTATTTATTTTGCTGATTGGACGGGAGTTTCAGTTGAATTTAAACTCTACTGACGAAGGGATCCCACATCGGAAAGATACAAAGAAGGAAGGTGAAGAGCTAGCTATATAAAGAGCATTCCAGGAGGAGAGTTATCATACCTGGTTGGCGTTGGGCAAAGGAGTGCTCAGAGCACGGTTTAGCAGCTTCAGATTCCTATCAGGTGTGTAACTCTCTCTACTCTAGTTGTAGAGCGACAAATGCCGAAGTGCCAGTCACAGCAATAGTTGCCACACGAGTGTGATAGCGCACGTGTGGGGCTTCGACGTGATAGTTGAGGCCATCAGTAGTATTCTTGTGGGTTGGGGCTACTTGGGTCGCGATGGGCCGAAGTGGGCCCAATGGGCCCGTAGGCCCAATTGAGCAAAATGTATTATGGTATAGTATATAGTGAACTAGACTAGGTGGAACTTATATACGTGGCTAGATTTATGTTAGGTGGGCCACACGAGCATGTGGGCCCGAATCGGCCGGAATCGAGTTTTAGGCCCAATAGTCCGATAAAGACAGAATTGGTAGTCGAGTCGCTCGGGGCGACATTGGGCCTTCGGAAAGGCCATTCCAGGTACAAAATTACTGAAATACCCTTAGTGGATAAATTACCAAAATACCCCTAGAAGGTAAATTACTGTTATACCCTTAGAGGTTGATTGGCTTGATTATGTCGTATTTGTTATTCTAATTATGATGGTAATTCATTTCATACGTTATCTGTGATATATGATTTGCATACATGTCATACTGCATACGAATTATTATGTCATATTGCATGGGTATGATGAGAGGAGGGGGAAGATATGATTCTAGACTGTCACCAGTGGTTTTGACCACACAGTGGGTTGGCCCCACTTTCTATATTATTTTTGTGACTAAGTCTCAGTGGTTTTGACCACCAGTGGTTTTGACCACACCGATATTATTTGTGACTACGGTCACCTGTGGTTTTGACCACATATTGCTATCTTTGTGACTCGTCCCAGTGGTTTGGTACCACAGTGGGTTGGCCCCACATATCGATATACGGGATTGTCATCAGTGGTTTTGACCACATTGTGGGTTGGTCCCACACATATTATTGTGACTACGGTCACCAGTGGTTTTGACCACCAGTGGTTTTGACCACACGGGGTAGTTTTGGGAGTTTCGGATGGATAGGATGGATGGGTTGCATGACATGCATATTTGCACATGGATCTGTGTATGAGCTTAACATACTTTGGATGGGGATTTACACACTGAGTCTCGATGACTTACCCCTTAGTTAATTTTGCAGGTAATCGTTAGATCGCGGATTTGGGAGCTGAGGTGGACTCGTGAAGGCCATACATTATTTTCTCGTAAACTTGTTCTCTTATTTCAACTTATTTTTAATTCGGGATTTTAAGTTGTAATAAGGCCACTTTAACTGTATTTTTGGTATTTTATCTAGTTTAGCTTTTAATATGATTGCTGCCTATTGTTATCAAATGTTCAATACGGGAATGTCCAAAACCCTTAATAACCATTTTCCAAAATGTTAACAAAAGGATATCAAGCGAATAAATATTTAAACTCGAAATTTTAAACAAACGCGCAGTTTTTAAACAACCCTTTTATGTGACATGCCAGATCCGGTTATAATGTTTAGGCCGGGTTTGGGGTGTTACAGGCGTGTCGCTGTAAATCACAAATTCTTTACCTGATTCTAGTTGAACCAACACTGATGCTTCAGTTAACAATGCTTTTAATTGATCGAAGCTTTGTTGACATTTTTCGGACCATTCAAACTTTACATCTTTCTGTAGTAATCTAGTCACTGGTGTAGCAATCATCGAGAACCCTTTAACAAAACGTCGATAGTAACCAGCTAATCCCAGAAAACTTCTGACCTCAGATACATTTCTAGGTGGTTTCCAGTCAATAACTACAAAAATCTTGCTCAGATCAACTCGAATGCCATTTTTCGTTATAATATGTCCTAAAAATCTGACTTCCCGGAGCCAAAACTCACACTTACTAAATTTAGCATACAGTTTCTTATCTCTCAAGGTTTGCAACACAATCCTAAAATGTTCGGCATGCTCAGACTCATCTCATGAATAGATCAGAATGTCGTTAATAAACACAACAACAAATCTATCTAAATACTGTCTAAAGATCCGATTCATTAAATCCATAAAAATGGTAGGAGCCTCAGTTAGTCCAAAAGGCATAACAAGAAATTCATAATGTCCATACCTCGTTCTGAATGCAGTTTTCAGCACATATGAGTCTTTAACTCGTAACTGATAATAACCTGATCTCAATTCAATCTTTGAAAACACTGTTGCACCTTTCAACTGATCAAACTAATCATCTATTCTTGGCAACGGATACTTATTCTTTATCGTAACCTTGTTGAGCTGACAATAATCAATACCCATTCTCATAGACCTGTCTTTCTTTTTAACAAACAATACTGGCGTACCACAAGGTGAAAAACTCGGTCGTGCAAAACCTCTCTGTTAACTCTTGCAACTGAGTTTTCAATTCTTTCAACTCTGTCGGAGCCACTCTGTACGGAGCTATAGATATTGGTGAAGTTCCCAGTTCTAACTCAATGGAAAACTCCACCTCTCTAACTGGTGGCAACCCAGGCAATTCTTTTGGAAATACATTCGAATATTCACAAACTACAGGCATTGATTCAATCTTCTTTTCAGACACTTTGGTATCTAAAAAATATTCTAGGTATGCGTCACAACCTTTTCTCATATATCTTTGAGCTGATATCAATGAAATCACTATAGGTAATCCACTTGACTTATCAGATTCAATCCGAAGAATTTCATTGTTCTGACACTTCAATTCTATAGTCTTTCATCTACAGTTCACAATAGCATCATGTAGAGTCGACCAATCCATACCCAGAATCACATTGGACTCATCAAATGGTAAAAGCATCAAGTCAGCCGAAAAATAGTAGCCCTGAGTTATTAAAGGACAATTCTTGCATACTTCGTCAACTAGAACATACTTGCCTAAGGGGTTCGATATTTTAATCATAAATTCAATAATTTCAACAGGTAATTTCTTACTAGGCACTAAATTCTCACAAACATATGAATGTGTCGATCCCAATTAAAGCAATCACATTAGTGTCATAAAGAGATAAGGTACCAGTAATAACATCTGGTGACGACGCTTCTTTGTGAGTGAGATAGCGTAGGCTCTGGTAGGTGCTCTAGCCTCAGATCTCACAGTGGAGTCCCTTATCGCCCCTCGACTACCACTCACATTCCCAGTATTTCTTGGTGGTCTTCTTCTAGTCAACATATTACTCGGTCTCACATTCTGAGGTATATCTTTCTCAACCATCTCAGGACAGTCTTTAATAAAATGATCTCATGAACCACAACTGTAACAAGCTCTATTATTATATTTCACCCAACAATCTCTAAAATGCCGTCTTCCACACTGTTAACACTCGGGCTTGATGTCTTTTATGTTGCCAACACTTGATACTAACGTGGCTTGAGATTTAGGGCTGGTGTATTGTTTTTCGCAATATCTATTGTAATATCCCGCTGAAGTGGTCGATCAGTTAAAATAATCTTTTCTTTGATTCAGAATGGTATGGTTTACTCATCGATCTCTTCCTCGAATCTCTTACCCTGAATCAGCCTTTCTCTTTTCTCGATTAAAGTCTTAGGCTTTGCAAGCCCGACCGACTAACACAACAAACTCTTTCAAATCTAATATTCTGACCAGAAGTTCAATATCTTAGTTCAACCCGTCAACACACTGCTTGCACATAATCTCTTCGGTAGAAACATACTCTCGAGCATATTTACTTAACCACACAAATTCTCTCTCATACACGGTTATGGTCATACGGCCTTGTTTCAGTTCTAGAAACTCTTTGTGTTTTTGATCCAGAAACCGCTGGCTTATATATTTCTTTCGGAACTCGGTCTGAAAGAACTCCCAGGTGACTCTCTCCCTCGGCAGCACCGATACTAATGTATTCCATCACTGATATGCATTACCTCTCAGAAGGATATAGCATACTTTAAACATTCAGCTGGCGTGCAAGAAAGCTTGTCAAACACTCGAATCATATTTTCAAGCCAAAACTCGGCTCTCTTAGGGTCATCATCAACATTAGCTCTAAAGTATTCATCCCTGCGCTTATGGATCTTGTCAACTGGAGGCTTATTCAATATTAAAAGCTCAACACCTTGAGGAGCTACGGGTACAGATTGGGGATTAAGAGGGGGTGGAGGTTGTTGAGCAGCCGGGTTCGTACGAATGTATTGAGTGAAACACTCATTCATCATTTGGAAGAAGGCTTCTTTAGCCTCTCCTCTCTGACTGCCCGTTACGGGTCTAGAATCAGACGACGCTGTCCCTTGAGCGGGAGCAGGCGCATTACTTTCAACCTCATCAGCTATCGCTCGATTGAGATCCATTTGCTATATAAAAACACATTTTCAAATGTCAAGAGTCATCACACTATCACAGTTTATATATGGCATGTATAGCTAGACTCTCTTACGCACTACGTTAGTCCTAGAATCGACTAAACTGTAGCTCTGATACCAATAAATATAACACCCTTCACCCGTATTCACCATCAGAATAGGGTTTCGGAGCATTACCAGACTTACAACACTTTAAAACATACATTTCATATATAATTTATCAATTTGAATACAATTCAATCACAATCAATCATAGTGTCCCTTAAATGAGCCTATGAGGCCTTGAACATGCATTGAGAGTGGTTTGGGACTAAACTGATAACTCGGGAAATTTTTCAACACTTAGCAAAAATTTTCTCAAAGAGGGGACACACGCCCGTGTGACCAAGCCGTGTGTCTCACATGGCCACCAGACATGCCCGTGTCATAGGCCATGTGAACATTTGAAATGGGAGCACATGGCCATGTCCTAGCCCGTGTCCTACCCTGTGTCCAAACAAGTGAGGTTACTGACTTGGGTCACACTGTAACAACTCGTTTTTAGGTTAAATCAGAACAGTGGTTTTGGAACCAGAAATTTGATGTCAGAAAATTATTTTAATATTATTTTCTGTGTTTATAGCATGCTATTTGATATGTGTAAAAATTTTGTGAGCTAATTTTATCGTTTAATTGCTTAATGTGAGAAAAAGGACTAATTCGCGTAAAATGCAAAAGTTGCATTCTATTAGTTAAAACTGTCTAATAGCTATAGAACCTTAAAGTTAAGGTCCTTATGTTGAAATTAGACCATTAACAAGATAGTGGATGATAGTGTCTTGGTAAATTTGAAATTATTAATGTTCATTAAGGCTAATTTAGTAATTTAGTTTATAAGGTTAATTATATTAAAATAAAAAAATTCCATCCATTATCATCTTCTTTAATCGAAAATTGAAGTGAGAAAAGCCATTGTTAGGGTTGATATTTGGCCAAGCTTCTCTTGCTCATTTAGGTATGGTTTTTGTTCCGTTTTTGATGATTTCTATGTTTTTGTAATCGTTGCAACTCAATATAGCTAGCCCGTACCATTAATTTCGAAATTGTTAAAGATTTCAAGAGTTTCCATTGATGAGTTCATGTGTTCTTTGGTGTTTGAAGTTGAAATATGAATTTTTGATGATATCTTTTCATGTTTTGTAAAGTGATTTTTGACAAAAATGTCAAAAATGAATTAAATTGTGAAATGTGAAATTTTATGTGGTAAATATGTGAAACAATGAAAGATATGGGCTGCTAGGAGTCCCTATGAAATTCGGCTAGCTTAGTTAAGGGTTTAATTGTATTAATTTGCAATTTTATGTGATAAGGACTGAATTGTAAAAATGTTAAAGTTTAGGGGAAAATGTGTAAATTAGCCCTAATATGTGTATTAGACTAAATTGAATGAACGGTTGATTAAATAAGTTAATTTTTAATATATTTAGATCAAGAAAAGAGGAATCTATAATTGGATCCAGGGAAAGGCAAGATTATCGAGTAATTAACTCATTTCGCCGTTTTCATACTCGAGGTAAGTTCGTATAATTAGAATCGAACTTTTAAATACTTGTATTTATTGGAAATGTATGTATATAATTGGGAAAGGTAAGATCTTACTATTTTCAGCTCGTTAGAGCTTACCGTTTCAGCTTAATAGAGCTTACTGTCCATCAGCTCAGGAGGAGCTTACTGATCATAACTTGAAAGAGCGGAAATGATAATGAATTGACGAACTATTGATGTATATCACCCGAGTATCGTGTAAAGTTCTAATGGGTTCAGCGGGCATAAATACTATTTATACAGATGAGTACTATTATTGAATTAATTATTGATTATATTATTGGGAGTGAAATGATGAAAATGATGTACATGATATATGAATTTGGTATGATACAATGTATTGAGTATTAAGATTGAGATAATGGATGATTGCTTGAATTTCTGTGACTAAGTTGTTGATGAATGCTTGTGTTAGGAATTTGGATATTTAATTGTGTTTACATTACTTGTTGTCTTGATTATGTACGAATGGTAAGATTATTTCTAAATTATATGGGCTTACTAAGCTATAAAGCTTACTCTGTTTCTTTTTCGTATATTATAGAGGTTTGATAGCTTGCTCGATTCGGATAAAGTCAGGGTTATGCATCATACTATCCAGTTGTCGATTGGTACTTATGAATTTGTGGATATTTGTAACTATGGCATGTATGGGCTATTTATAAGAATGATAGTTAAGGTTACTTGAGATATTGGTTTTGGTACATGTTATGGTATGAGTTGAAGCCATGTGATTTGGCTTAACTTGGTATAGTGTTTTGGTTGTGTTTAAGTACTCAAAAATGGTATGTTGAGCTATGAATCTGGCTGCTCAACAACCTCCACCCCCACCTATTCCCTAACCGATCCCTGTAGTTCCTCAAGGTATGAATTCTTTAGGGTTGATTAAGCCACCTATTGATAAGTTACGAAAACACAGGGTTGAAGACTTCAGAGCTACTGTTAGCAATTTTTCTGAGAGAGCCGAGTTTTGGCTTGAGAACATGATTTGGGCATTTGACGAATTTTCATGCACACTTAAAGAATGTTTAAAATGTGTATCACTATTGAGAGACACTGCAACGCCCCGGAATGTAGGCCTAGAAGTATTGGGCATTGAGGAAGGGAATGGTTAGAAAACTGTGCATAAAAGTTTATGTGAGCTAGGAAATGATACAATTAAATGTCTGCTCAAGTGGTTAAAGGCCCTGAGAGGAGTTGGAAAAGTCCAGGGTTCAAACCTAGGCTTTAGCAAAAATTTTGGTTTTAAGTGGATAAAACCCTAGATGCTTAGATGTAGGTCTTTTAAATTATCGTGTTAAAAAAATGACACAAGGAAGCATGTGGTCTAGTGGTTGTGGCGTCATTAAGGTTGCAAGGGAGCCTGGGTTCAAGTCTTGGCTCTTGCAATTTATTCTGGTTTTTCTGTTAAAGGAACCAGAACTTTGGCCTTTAGACCTTTTAATTAATTGAACATAAAATGTGACACAAAAGAGCTTGTGGCAAGGACGCAAGTGGCGTGTTGAGCTATTGAGGGGGGCTTAGGTTCGAATCCCATTGCAAGCAAAAAGGATATTTATTTTGCTAGCATGAGGCGGCAGGAGTTTGAGGTGGTTTCGAACTCTGTTGGGTGAGAGTTTGAATGGGTCTTAGAGGGTGTTATGGAGGATATCAAGGAGGGATAAGGGGAGAGATTTTAGGAGAAAGTTGAGGAATTCAAATTAGGGAGTGTTGTAGCCGATTGGGAGACTTGTTTGTGCAATTCTGCTAAAGGGGTCTTTGGGTATGCATTTTCGGTAATTTGTGAGTGAATAGGTGCCAAATTTTCTCTCTATCATTTGGGGGTTTTATTCTTTTTGGTGATTCTGGCTTCTTTTCTCCCTAGTGCCAATTCCCCAAGTTACCTTTCGTGCTCTTTCGGTATTTGATTAGTGTAAGTTTTAGTGTCGAAATTCCTATTCTCAACTTATTTTCTTCTACTTTTTACTGAATCACACAACTCTTTTTCCTCTCGCTCCTTTGTGACTGATTCTCCCATCCTTACCTCTTCACTTAGTTTCGGTTTAGTGGTTCTTCTCTAGTAATCGCTTTGACAAGTGGTCGACTACTTCATTGTTCTACCGTTCCTATCAGTTCATTTGGTGTGCTCAAATCCTTTTTTTCGGCATTCAATCGTTTTGGGGGTAAGTGGTGTTGGCTGAATACTCTATGACTTAATATTGGGACTTTAAGCCATATTCTTGAAAAGAGTTTTGCCTAATAAGGTTCGTTGCCTGAGCAGATAATCATCGAGATCGATCCTTAGTCAGTGTTCAGAGCAATAAAGCCTTTTTCGCTCATTCAGGGTAAGGGTAAAGGGTTGGTTTGGGATTGTATGTTTAGGAATCCTAATGTTGGAAGACTAACAATATGATTTGATGGAAAATAGGCTTTGGAGCATATGGACGATTCGTACGTTTCGCAATCAGGTGCGTAACCGTACGCCCGATTTCATGACTGTCAAACGCGGGATAAAGGTGTGTATTCACACCCCTGTCTATCTGTGAATCAGCAAAAGCCGATAAGTTGAAATGCCGAAATCTCGACATTCGAGGCCTCACGAGCGTACGAATGCACATGGGGAGAATCGAGCCCCAAATCATGGGTAGCAAACTACAGCGACCACCACGTGCGTTTTCGTAGTCTAGGGCCGTTCTGGGCCTCGATGGGTCGAAGTGGGCCGCGTGGGCCTAATGGGCTTATGGGCCCACACGGGTAAAATCCTTGGTAAGTGATCATTGATAGGTTGATTTATGAGGCTCGCGATGCCATATGTGAATCTAGACTAAATAGGCCACACGAGCGTGTGGGCCCACTTGGGCCCAATAGCGGGTTTTGGGCCCATACACACTGTTCTAGTCGTGTAGGTTATCTGAGTCACTCGAAGCAACGATAGACCCTCTAGGAGGTCGTAATAAGTACCGAGACCCCAATATTTGTAAAATTATCGAAATACCCCTGTTGGACAAAATGACTGTTTTGCCTTTGTGGGTAAATGACTGACTTAGATTATGAATTTGACTGATTGGGCTGTGATCGTATGACTATGCTTTAACTGACTTGACGGTGATCGTGTGACTGATATGCTTTTAATATATGTTTAAATGACTGTTACTGAGCATGGCCATTCTGCATACACCTGTGATGATTGAGCATGACATGCACGACATATTGCATGGGGTTGGGACATTGTTACAGAGGAAGTGTACGGCCCGTTGCTATTCTGTACAAGGCTTTCAGCCTTTCTACGATATTTATGGCTTTTAGCTGTTCTGTCTACGGCGTCGAGTCGTTCTGTTGACTTAGTGCTGCAGTCGGTGCTAAGCTTGGTGTGTTGGCTGGGTGGGTCGATTTTATCCCCACATGGTGTGTTAGTTGGTACGGTGGTGTATTGGTTGGATTGGGCTGGATTTCTGTCTGCATATCTGCATCTGATACTGATTATGTAATGGGCTTAGGTCCACCTGGTTCTGTTAATGGGCTAAGGCCCACCTGATACTGTGTCTGTGATGGGCTCAGGCCCAGTCTGTTTCTGCATACCGTATATGACGTTTGTATTATAAGGGATTACACACTGAGTTTTTGGAAACTCACCCTTCTCTCTAACTGTACAGGTAATCCCCAACCTTAGGCGATTTGGAGCCGCGAGAGACTCGGAGGTGGCCACACGACCACTGATGCTCTGCTGTAACTTTTTATTTGAATTTTATATTTTGGGTTTTAATTCTATTATAAGGCCTTTGAGGGATTAAATTTTTAAATGGGCTTTAGATTTCATTATTTAAAACTGCTAAACACGAATTTTCAAAATTAACAACTATTTTCAAAAACACTGAAAAATAAACGTTTTTATATTCCAAACTTTAGGAGCTTCCGCGATTGGAATAACCTAAAGTATCAATGCCAGACATTAAGTAAACATTTTTGACGAGATGATTTGCTAAACTCGAGCAAAAGGATTTAAACATAGAAATGAACTTTTAATGACAAACTCAGTTTTTGAACGACGCTTTGATGTGACATGCCAGATTCGGCCATAACGTCTGGGCCAGGTTTGGGGTGTTACAGACACTACGTATCAGTGGTGGAATACTTTGATATCTGTAGCTCCTCGAGAAAGAGTTACATGGAAATTCTTCCAAGTTGAATTTAGAAAGAAATACATCAGCCAAAGGTTCATTGATCAGAAAAGAAAAGAATTTCTTGAATTGAAACAGGGCCGTATGTCAGTAACGGAATACGAAATAGAGTTTGTATGACTCAGCAAATATGCTCGTGAATATGTTTCTTCTGATGCTATAATGTGTAAAATATTCGAAGATGGGTTATATGAAGAAATCAGACTATTAGTTGGGATTTTAGAGTTGAAAGAGTTCGTTGTTCTATTTGACAGAGCTTGCAAAGTCGAAGAGATTAGCAAAGATAAAAGAAAAGTAGATTCTGAGGCTAGAGACTTTAGAAAAAGATTTGCGGGCAAATCACATCAGTCAGCATCAAATAAATCTAAAGAATATCATTCTCATACAACTACTTCTGCGGGGATTTCGATCAGAGATAGATATGCAAGAAATTTCAGCTTTTAACCTCAGACGACATCTGTTGCCAGTGCGGGTAGTGTTATAAATGTAGTACCTGAATGTAAGCATTGCAACAAGTGACATTACAGTGAACGCAGAATAGTGAGCGGATCTTGTTTTAGATGTGGATCTCTTGATCATTATCTCCGAGATTGTCCAGAAAAGTCTATAGTTGAAAGAGATCAACCAGCGAAAGTGAGTAATACGGCTACTAGAGGGAGACCACCCTAAAACACTGGAAATACGAGTGGTAACCGATGTGCTATGAGAGATTCTGTTATGAGATTTGAGGCACGAGCACCTGCCCGAGCTTATGCTATCCGTGCACGGGCGGAGGCATCATCGCCAGATGTTATTACCGGTACTTTTTCTCTTTTTGATACTAATATAGTTGCGTTGATAGATCTGGATCAACCCATTCATATATCTGTATGAATTTAGTATTTAAAAAGAGTTTACATGTCGAGTCCACAGAGTTTGTAATTAAAGTATTGGACCCCTTAGGAAAATCTGTGGTAGTTGATAAAATTTGTAAGAGTTGTCCTTTGATGACTCAGGGTTACTGTTTTCAGGCTGACTTGATGCTTCTACCGTTTGATGAGTTTGATTTGATTCTGGGTATGGACTGGCTAACTACACATGATGCAGTTGTGAATTGTAGACGAAAGTCTATCGAATTAAAATGTCAAAATAGTGAAATTCTTCGGATTGAGTTTGATGATTTGAGTGAATTACCTACTATGATATCGTCTATGTTAGCTCAGAAATGTATGAAAAGGGGCTGTGATGCATATCTTGCATATGTATTAGATACTAAGGTATCTGAATCAAAGATTGAATATGTACATGTTGTTTGTGAGTTTTCGGATGTATTTCCAGAAGAATTATCGGGTTTTCCACCGATTAGAGAAGTTGAACTTGGTATTGAATTAGTAACGGGAACAACACCGATATCGATAGCTCCGTACAGAATGGCTCCAAGAGAATTAAAAACATTGAAAGCTCGGTTGCAAGAATTAACGGATAGAGGGTTTACACGACTGAGTTTCTCTCCCTGGGATACACTGGTGTTGTAACATCCCGAAATTGGGCCTAGTAGGATTGGGCTTGGGCTTAGGAGTGTTTAAAATCTTTAGGAATATGAGAATGGTGTTATTGCAAATTGGACTTATTAGTTAAGTAGATTTGGAAGGTTACGAGGTTTTTATGAAGTCTCGGGTTTAATTGGGCTTTAGGAAAAATTTGGTATTTTAGCACTTTAAGGAGAGATGGTAAGTAGCTTCAAGACATATAGAAATTTATGAGTAGATAGCTTGCATAAAAGAGCAACTGGTAAAGAGGATAAGATGCTACATGATGGACTTGAAGGGAAGAGGTTCAAATCTCTTGGTGTGCAAATTTGATTATTTCTGCATGCTTTCCTTAAGTGTCGGTCAAAGAGTTATTTATGGATAAGATGGACTTTTTTTTATGGCAAGAAGACTTAAGGTTATGGTAAGCATGAAATAAGGGATTGAATTGCTTGATTTTGGGGATAGAATTTCTTTAACTTAGGGAAAGTAGAGGATTACAAGGCACAATATAAGGTGAATGTTTTGGAAAGTTTTGTGTGGCAAAAACTTTGACCTTGGTGTCCATGAATTTGGACGGTATTAGGGGCTAGGGGGGGTGGCCGAATTTTTTGTTAGCTTTTGGTATGGTATGGTGCTAGTTTTTGGTAGAATTAAGTGCTAGATGAGCACATCTTTCTTTTGGTTATTTTGTGTTTCTCTCTAAATTTTTCTCCTCTTAGCCGAATGTATTTAGGACAAAAGGTAACCATTTTCTTTTCTTTTGGCCATTTGAGTTTTGACCATTTTGGTTTTTAGTTGTTCTTTCTCCCCTCAAGTCCATTCTTTCTTTCCCTTCTTTTTGTGACCGAAACTACAAAATCATCAAAGACCATTTCTTCTCTTTTTTTCCCTTATTGCCGAACGCACTTTGACTCAAAGTTCTTCCTTGATTCATCTTCTATCCTTGAGAACCCGAAACCCAAACTCCTCATTTCTATTCTTTTTCCTCTTTGCTTTACACAAGAGACTTTCAACATTATTCTCTCTTTAATTCTTCACCATGGCCGAATGTTGATGACAATCTCCTTAGCCGAATCTTTCTCTTCACATATATTCACTTCTCAACCATTTTTCTTATTCACACCTTGATCAATCGGTAGGAACACTCTTTTCAATTCTTTTATTTTTCTTTCATTGCCGAAATTGTATATTTCCTTGAGAGGGTCTTTTTGACCGAAATCATTATCTCTTCTCTTTCAAACAAACCCTTTTATCTTTGTAGTGGTATAGTGGAGTGCTGATCATTTCTTCATTGATAGTCGACCATAGCCATACTAAGAACGTGTGGAAAAGGATTTCATCATTCAAGGTAAGGAATAATGATATTCGGCCAAAGGCCATGTGTTTTGGTTCATTAATGTTAGAAATCGAATCTAACATATATCATATAGGATTTTGACAAACTCCATAGGCAAGTGACGATTTTCGGTATTGAATCGAAGTGCTAAGGTAAGGATTTTTATACTTGTTATATCGTTTTAGATGGACTACTAATCGATTTTGTTTTAGGGGACCTTATCGCTCGATTATTATTTTTTTAACGTGAACGTTAGATTTTGGGGCAATCAAGAATGGGTTCGAAAAGAGCAGTAAATATTGTTTGGAAGAGGGGTGGTTCTGCTATACCCTCAAATTTCAAACGAAGGGCTGTGTCGGGAATCCGAGACTTTCCATCGGGTTGTGGACCCTCTGCCGGCAAAAATAGATTATTTGAAGTCGTACGTACCACCGAGCCATTGTTTGTTCGTGGTTCTTCATCGGGTTATGAACCATCAATCGGAGAGAAATCGCATATAGTCGTTGTTCAAGATTCCGAGGGTATCGACGAGCGGGAAAGTATAGTTCTCACTATTATCAGGTGTGTAACTTACACACTTTATAACTTGGTAATATATTAATAACTTGATCATGTTTTACAGCCGAAAACTGTGAAAATCTCGATATGATACCATAAGGGTATGAGCAAGGATTCGGGTAAGTCCATTTCGATATGTTTTGCTATATGATGCTTATTACCATGATATGTGATATATTTCTATATGATTCATAATAAAGCATGATGGCATGATTTGCATAATAATTGCACTATTGTGGGTGATATGAGAGGAGGGGGAAGGATTTGATATCCGTGTCTTTGGGACACCAGAGGTTTGGCACCTCCAGTGGTTTGGTACCACAGATTATTTCGTGTCTTTGGGACACCAGAGGTTTGGCACCTCATAGCGACTCGTCCCAGTGGCTTAGTACCACAGTGGGTTGGCCCCACATTTGATATACGGGATCGTTGCCAGTGATTTGGTATCACACGTGGGTTGGCCCCACAAATGGATTATTCGTGACTTTGGGTCACCAGTGGTTTGGCACCACATTATTGGATATCGTGACTTTGGGTCACCAGTGGTTTGGCACCACTAGTGGTTTGGTACCACACGGGGTAGAAACGGAGTTACGGATGGCTAGGTTTGGGTGCATTACATATATTGCTTGGTTATGATTTGTGTAAGTATGTGGCATTAACCGGGAGGGGGATTATGCACTGAGTCTTGGTGACTCACCTTCTCCCTTATCTTTTCAGGTGATTCGTAGATCGCGGATGAGGAGCCGGATGGACTCGAGGTGGCCCATGCAATAGAAATTCGGTTTTACACGGACTTTGGTTTGGGTACTTTATTTTATTTAAATTCGGTTTTTTTATATTTATTTGGATTTGTAATAAGGCCTTTTAAATTATGTTTTGAATTATTCATATGCTTTGGATTTGACTTCGAACATGGTTATGTAAATTACTTGATTAATTTAATAATATGAGCGCAAGGTTTTCTAACTACAAAACGCAAAGGTTTTCAAAAACTTTACCATCGGGTAATACAAATCACTTGATAATAAATGACAACTTAATCGTTTTCGACAACTCAAATAGAAACGATTTTCAAATTAATCATTTGGGTTTCTTTTAAAATTACATAAAGGTTTTCTAAACCTATGGATCGACAACTAAGTTTTAAAGTTTTATTTTCGGGATTTCAAAGTAAACTATCAGTTTTTAACTAAACATGCACCTGTTTTCTACAAACATAGAACAACAAAGAGTTTTCCACAAAATTTAATCGGTAACTCGATTTTCTTCAAAATGTTTTCCTCTATGACATGCCAGATTCGGTCGTGGTGTGTTGACCGGGTTTGGGATGTGTGACATCCTAAATTAGGGGTTATGCGTTCGTGTGTAATTCATGAGATAGTGGGCTCAGTGGGTGTGTTGGATGTGTTCTGAGGAGTTCTAGGAACCCTAAGGTGTATGGAAATGTATGGAAATGTATGGAAATGTATGGAAATGTATGGAAATGCTTTGGAAATGTTAAGTTTAAAAGAGGAAAGTGAACCTTTTTGGAAACTAAGAAAGCTAAGGAAATGATTTGGAAATGATTCAAAAGAGGAAAGTAAACATTTTTGGAAACTTGGAAATGTAAGGAAATGTCAAGTTTAAAGAGCCAAACGAAAATTTTTGGAAACTTGGAAATGTAAAGAAATGTCAAGTTTTAAGGCTTAAAAAGAGAAAACTAAGGCAAGGTGGCCTTAAGAAAAATAATAGGAGGAATTTGACACACAAACAGACTTGGAAAAGTGGCCTGGAAATGCCACTTAAGGCCCAGGTAAGTGACGCCACCTACATGAGCAAGTGGGCCTGAGTTCGAGTCACATGGGAAACAAATAAAAGAAATTTTATTTTGCTTCCAGAAGAAGTGAGGTGGACGGCACAAGCTATTTAAAAAGGAAGAGTTTTATTCTCTTTAAAATTCGGCTAAATGATGGATAAATAAGGGATTTATTTATCATTATTTTCAAGAGATAATGGTTGGATTAAATTCTTTTATTTAGTGATAATACAAAGGATAAAGCTATCAAATAGAAGAGTGGTGGCCAAGTAAGGGAATCTAGCTAGTAAATTCGGCTATAAAAGGAATAGAGAGGCCATTCAGCATTATTTACTCTTCCTTGATAACCTCTGCCGAATTTTCTCTGCAACCCCTATTCTTTTCTTCTTCATTCTTCTCCTCTCAATATTCCAAAAGCTGAAAGCTTGCTAAGATCAAGGCCATAGCCGAATAGTTTGAGACTTCAAGCAAAGGAACTGTCGATATCTAAAGTAAGGGTAAGATCTCATTCGATTTCCATCCTTTTTCTTTTAAGATTTGCCGAAATCTAGGACTAACCCCATTAATATCTTGTTGCCGAAACCTTGAAGAGATCTTTCGGGATTTACTAAGTGTCGACTACAAGGAAGGAGAAGTTCTTTTCCCTAAGGTACACCATAAGCCGCGTGTTTTCTAGTTATTCGGTGAGTTTCGGGATTTAAAATCCACAAGGTAAGTGTCTATAGCATTCGGCCAAGGCCTATTTTAGTAGTTAGATCTATTATTATGTGTTTTAAGCCGAAAACTAACAGATTCAAGGGATCTAGTGAGTAGCCGATTTCAAAGGAGAAGAATACAAGTTTTCGGGATTTGACTATAGTCAATTCGACAACAAGGTAGGTTTTAAGAATACAAATCCTACTAGGATTTGGTTTTATAAGCTTTATGCTAACATACTAAGGTTACCAAATGTAGGAATTGAGATCTAAAGCAATAGATCGGTTTTTTCGGGATTTCAAGGAATTCGTTAAGCAAATCAGGTGTGTACCCCACACTAACTTTTAATATGTTATATGGCAAATATTTAATATATAAATGTATAAGAATGTGAATGTGGCTAAAATACCCTAATGTGGTACAAAGTACTCAGGTACGTTTCCTACTCCTGCTAGGATTACGAAATATGTTATATTTTAACATGTGAAAAGTAACGTGAATGTGAATTTAAGTATGATATGCATGATATGAATAATATGGGCATTCGGGTTATATGAGAAAGGGGAAGTGAATATGGTGACTTCGGTCTCACTATCTGAATGTGGTGACTTCGGTCACATTATCTGAATGTGGTAACTTCGGTTACATTATCTGAATGTGGTAACTTCGGTTACATTATCTGAATGTGGTGTCTCATGACACAATTATCTGAATCTGGTGGCTATGCCACGAATCTTATATGGGCGATGAGCACGTCGACTGCAGCGACTGCCTTCGATGGTGTGTAGCGGAAGGAGGGTTGACTTAGTAGTCCCCACGGTGTGCAGGTTGGTACGGGGATGTGTAGCGGATGGCATCTAGGTTTGGGTTCGGGTTTGCATCATTATCTTGAATTATTATGTGAACATGATATGTATGGTATGCCTAAACCTATTAAATTTTAGTGTTGGTTACACATTGAGTCTGTTTGACTCACCCCGTTGGGGAATATTTTTCAGGTGATGAACAGTAATGGACCGGACTCGGCAGAAGCTTAGGGATGGCCATGCACAGCAAGAAATTTACGATTTGGACTTTTATTTTATTTTAGGTATTTTAAATTTTAATTTTGGGAATATTTGATGTAATAAGGCCATGGTTGAATTTCTTTATTTCTTTTTACTTTTATTTATTATGGTTACAAATTATTATTTATGGATCAAGTAAATTTATTTTTTAAAAATAAACTCCAAGTGTTTTGTCACCTTAAGTTTAAAAAGGAGTTTTAATGTAATATTAATTGGTTTTCAACACAAGCCCAACCCAAAACAAACCTTCTTTCAAAACATTCAAGTTTTTCCTAAGTCACAAAAGAATTTGAACCGGTTTTCTTGAGGAACATACCAAATCTGGTCAAAGCTCGTGGGCCGGGTTTGGGGTGTTTCAGGGTGTTACAAGTGTCATTTGTGAAAAAGAAAGATGACACGATGAGAATGTGTATAGACTATCGACAGCTCAACAAAGTGACGATCAAGAAGAAATACCCTCTACCGCGGATTGATCATTTATTTGATCAGTTGAAAGGGGCTACAGTATTTTCAAAGATTGATTTGAGATAAGATTATTATCAATTGCGATTTAAAGAGTCAGATGTGCCGAAAACCGTATTCAGGACGAGGTACGGACCTTATGAATTCCTTGTTATGCCTTTAGGATTAACTAATGCTCCAGCAGTTTTTATAGACTTGATGAACTGGATATTCAAACCGTATTTAGACAGATTTGTTGTTGTATTCATTGATGACATTCTGATCTATTCGTGAGATGAATCTGAACATACCGAGCACCTAAAATTTGTGTTACAAACTTTACAAGATAAGCAATTATTTGCAAAGTTTAACAAATGTGAGTTTTGGCTTAGATAAGTTAGATTCTTGGGGCATATTGTTTCAGCTGAAAGTATTAGAGTTGACCCGAGCAAGATTTCTGCTATTGTTAATTGGAAACCTCTGAGAAATGTGTCTGAAGTCCGTAGTTTTCTAGGCTTAGCAGGCTATTACCGAAGGTTCATGAAAGGATATTCGATTATTGCAACACCGATGATAATACTACTTCAAATATATGTGAAATTCGAATGGTCAGAAAAGTGTCAACAGAGTTTCGAACAGTTGAAGTACTGTTAACTGAAGCACCAGTTTTGGTTCAACCTGAATCGGGGAAAGAATTTGTGATTTAAAATGACGCGTCATTAAATGGTTTGGGATGTGTTCAGATGTAAGAAGGAAAAGTTATAGCTTATGCTTCTCGCCAATTGAAACCACATGAAAAGAATTATCCGACGCATGACCTTGAGTTGGCTACAATTGTGTTTACATTGAAAATTTAGCGACACTACTTATACGGTGAAAAATGCCACATTTATACAGATCCAAAAAACTTAAAATACCTGATGTCACAGAAAGATTTGAATCTACAACAACGAAGATGGCTCGAGTTATTGAAAGACTATAAATTTGTGATTGATTATCACCTGGGAAAAGCTAATGTTGTTGCTGATTCCCTAAGCCGAAAATATTTGTTTTCGTTACGAGCAATGAATACCCAGTTGATGATTTGTTATGATGGGTCTATTTTAGCTGAATTAAAAGCTAAACCGGTATTTCTTCAACAAATCTTTGAATCTCAGAAAAACGATCGTGAATTACAAGTTAAATGGATTCAATGTGAGAATATCCCTGATTCAGAGTTTCAGATTGAAACCGATGACTGTTTAAGGTTTCGGAATAGAATTTGCATACCAAGAAATTCAGAACTCTTTCAGAAGATTTTGCACGAAGCGCACCATAGCTGCTTATCTGTTCATCTAAGAAGTACCAAAATGTATAACGATTTGAAACAGTTTTATTGGTGGCAAGGCATGAAACGAGATATATCAGAGTTTGTTTCTAAATGTTTGATTTGTCAGCAAGTCAAAGCTGAACATCAAGTACCATCTAGTTTACTGCAATCTGTGATGGTTCTCGAGTGGAAGTGGGATAGAGTTACAATAGATATGGTGTCGGGATCGATTGCATGGGGTGCCATTATCTATTATTTCTGAGAGAGATCCGAGATTTACGTCGCGATTCTGGAAGAAACTGCAAGAAGCTTTGGGTACGAAGTTGAATTTCACTACATCTTTTCATCCTCAGACTGACGGTCAGACCGAAAGAGCTATTAAGATTCTTGAAGACATGTTGAGATGTTATATTTTAGAGCTTGAGGGCAGCTGGGAAAAATACTTGTCGTTGATTGAATTTGCGTATAATAATAGTTTTCGAATGAGTATAAAGATGGCACCGTACGAAGCTTTATATGGTCGCAAATGTCGAACTCCGCTATACTGGACTGAACTAAGTGAGAAAAAGATTCATGGGGTTGAATTCACTAGAGAAACTGAAGAAAAAGTGAAAAAGATTTGCGACAGTTTAAAAGCAGCTTCAGATCGGCAGAAATTATACGCATATTTGAAACATAAAGAAATTGAATTTCAAGTCAGGGACCGAGTGTTTTTAAAGGTGTCCCCGTGGAAAAAGGTTCTTTGATTCGGCCGTAAAGGGAAGTTAAGTCTGCGACTTATCTGACCTTACGAGATCATTGAAAGAATAGGGCCTGTAGCATATCGACTAGCTTTACCGTCAAAACTTGAAAATATTCATAATGTCTTCCATATTCCTATGTTACGTCGATATAGATCCAATCTGTCACATGTGGTTTCTCCGGTAGATGTTGAGATGCAGGCAGATTTGACGTATAATGAAAAACCAATCAGAATTTTAGCTCGTGAAATTAAAGAATTGAGAAATAAACGCATAGCCATAGTGAAAGTTCTTTGGCATAAACACAGGATTGAGGAAGCTACGTGGGAACCCGAGGAAGCTATACAAAAACAATACCTTAACCTATTCACTGGTAAGATTTTCGGGAACGAAAATCCATTAAGGGGGAAAGTTGTAATAGCCCGTTTTTAGGTTAAATCGGAACAGTGGTTTCGAGACCACAAATTCGATGTTAGAAAATTATTTTAATATTATTTTCTGTGTTTATAGCATGTTATTTGATATGTGTAAAAATTTCGTGAGCTAATTTTATCGTTCAATTTCTTAATTTGAGAAAAAGGATTAAATCGCGTAAAATGCAAAAGTTGCATTCTATTAGTTAAAAGTTTCTAATAGCTATAGAACCTTAAACTTAAGGTCATTATGTTGAAATTAAACCATTAACATGATAGTGGATGATAGTTTCTTGGTAAATTTGAAATTATTAATGTTCATTAAGGCTAATTTAGTAATTTGGTTAATAAGGTTAATTATTATAAAACAAAACAAAATTTCCATCTATTATCATCTTCTTTAACCGAAAATTGAAGGGAGAAAAGCCATTGTTAGGGTTGATATTCGGCCCAGCTTCTTTTGCTCATTTACGTATGGTTTTTGTTCCGTTTCTGATTATTTCTATGGTTTTGTAATCGTTGCAGCTCAATCTAGCTAGCCTGTACCTTTAATTTCGAAATTATTAAAGATTTTAAGAGCTTCCATTGATGATTTTATGTGTTCTTTTGTGTTTGAAGTTGAAATATGAATTTTTGATGATAGCTTTTCATGTTTTGTAAAGTGAACTTTGACAAAAATGTCAAAAATGGATTAAATTGTGAAATGTGAAATTTTATGTGGTAAATATGTGAAATAATGAAAGATATGGGCTACTAGGAGTCCCTATTAAATTGGGCTAGCTTAGTTAAGGGTTTAATTGCATTAATTTGCAATTTTATGTGATAAGGATTGAATTGTAAAAATGTGAAAGTTTAGGGGCAAATGTGTAAAATAGCTCTAATATGTCTTTTGGACTAAATTGAATGAATGCTTGATTAAATAAGTTAATTTTTAATATATTTAGATCAAGAAAAGAGGAATCGAGAATTGGATTGGGGGAAAGGTAAGATTATCGAGTAATTAACTCATTTCATCGTTTTCATACTCGAGGTAAGTTCGTATAATTAGAATCGAACTTTTAAAAACTTGTATTTATTTGAAATGTATGTATATAATTGGAAAAGGTAAGAGCTTACTATTTTCAGCTCGTTAGAGCTTATCGTTTCAGCTCAATAGAGCTTACTGTCCATCAGCTCAGGAAGAGTTTACTGATCATAACTTGAAAGAGCAGAAATGATAATGAATTGACGAATTACTTATGTATATCACCCGAGTATCCTTTAAAGTTCTAATGGGTTCAACAGGTGTAAATACTGTTTACAGATGAGTACTGTTATTGAATGAATTTTTGGTTATATGATTGAGAGTGAAATGTTGAATATGATGTACATGATATATGAATTTGGTATGATACAACGTATTGAGTATTGAGATTAAGATAATGGATGATTACATGTAACAGTCCGATTTCGACCCTAATCGAAACAGTGGTTTCGGGACAACAAATTTGAGTTCGAAAAATATTTTAAAATTATTTTCCGTATTTATTATGTGTGAATTTGTTTGTGTTAAATTTTCGTGACTTATTTTTGTCATTTAGGTGTCCGATTAAATAAAAGGACTTAATCGCGTAAAATATAAAAGTTACAAACTATAGTGTAAAGTGCTTAGTTGATAGTGGCTTTTTAATATTGAGTCCTTAAAGGGCAAAAAGCCCATTTTCAAATGTAGTGGACGGCAACATGCCATCATTATATGTTCTATATATTATTTGTTATATTAAAAAAATATATATTAATGTGTAATAATGTCATATTATAATATAATGACATAAAAATAAAATAAAAAAGCCATAGTTTCATTTCTTTTTTATTCCAAGGCCGAATAGCAAAGAAAAGAAAAAGAAAGAAACCAAGCTAGGTTTCGGCTCTTATTCAAGCTCAATCAAGGTTCATTTTTGTTCAGTTTTTGATAATTTCTACGTTTTTGAGATCGTTGCTTAGAAATCTTCAAGACCCATGTTTTAATTTTTGAGTTTGATGAATATTTTGAGCTGAGCCATTGATGATAGTTTGTTGTTTATGTTATTTGTGGATGAATTATGATAAATATGTGTTAGATTAACATATGTTGTATTGGAGTTTTTGATGATTTTGAGTAATTAAGACTTAATTACAAAAATAATAGTTTGAGGGACTAAAATGTGAAATTAATGAATTATATGGGCTTGTATAGTCATGGGTAAAATTCGGCATAGCTTGGGTATGAAGAAATTTGATGTATTTTGTGTTTTGTGCAATATGACTAAATTGTAAAAAATTGTAAATGTTAAGGGTAAAATAGTAATTTACCTATTTATGTGTTTTTAGACTAAATTGAATGTAATGGTGTTTAAACAAGCTTAATTTGAATATGTTTAGAACAAGAACTAGAAAAATCAGATCAGGACCGGGGAAAAACGAAAGTAGTCGATTAGTCGATTTTACTGACCGTTGACGTCCGAGGTAAGTCTTTAAGCAATAAAGAATTGTAAATTTTGTATATAACTTAGTATATACTGATTTGGAAATTTAGTAGCATTAATTTGAAGTAGCCGAATGTGAGTAAAAATAGACTTTAATATACTTGAGTTTGATTCGATTGAGATATGATGTTAGAAAATCCATACAAAGATTATGAAGTGTATAAAAGTTTCGATATATGAAATGTGTAGGTGACAGCTTTATAGTATCGTTATTCGGGCTTTGGGCCTAGCAAGCTTTGAGCTGGTGAAATTAATCGGGCTTCGTGCCTAGCAGGCTTATTGCCGGTGAATAAATATCAGACCGTGGGTATAGCAGGCTTTGTGTCGGTGGATAATATCAGGCTTTATGCCTAGCAGGCTTGTTGCCGGTGATTTATTATAAGTATATGCTTCAATATACTTTTTTTATGATGTGGAATTTAAATACGGCAAATGAGCTCAATGTTCAGGTATGTGTAAATCTAATGTTTGTGAGAGATAAGGTAAATTAGTAAATTGTTATTTGATACTAGTTATATGTGATACAATTGAGGAATATATGTAAATTTTAGTAAGTGTATTCGGCCCTATAAATGAATAGTATGACATTATGGAATTGATTTTAGATATGAGCATAGATGTGTCTTTTATATTCGGCCAAATTGGTAAGTGCATATGTGATGTTTATTGAGCAAGTGTGAAAATAAGGTAAGTCAGTTATTGAATTGATTATGTAGATGTTAAAGTTACAAATGTGAAAAATGTGAATGTATATGTGATTGTGCATATTCGGCCAAATGGGGTATATGTGATTTTAATAGTGAGATTTGTATAAGTTCATGTGCATTTGTACAATTAGCCATACGATATGTGTATGGAAGATTTAAATGATAAGCTTGTATTTGAGAACATGTATATTCGGTTTTGCTAACTTAGTGTTAATATATAATAGTTGGTAAATATATAATTGCTTATGACTTACTAAGCTTAAATAGCTTACTCTGAGTGTATTCTTGTTTACTTCTGTTTATAGATTTGGATATATGTTATGAGCTCGGGGATCATCAGCAAGACTACTCACACTATCGACAGTTTTTCGGTATTTTACTAAGTTGAATCTGGGCTTATGGCATGTATAGCATAGATGGAATCATTAAGTTTGATTTTTGGTCATGTATATATATATATATATATATATAGCCATGCGAAAATGGCTTAATCATTTTGTTTAGATTCGGTTATATGAGTTCATGTTTAAGTGTTTAATGTGTTTGGTTTTATCATTTCAACCATGGCTTATTTATATGCGGTATATGGTTGCTATGATTAGTTAATATTACGGTAAAGGTTTTGATATATATATATATATAATATGTATGGTATGTTTGGATTTGGTATTTCAGTGAGTTCGGTTAGGTCTTATAAAATGAACTATGTATATAAATGTTAGAAGATATTTATATGTCCGAATGTGTATGAGTTGGATGATTATAAGTCCGAATGTGTATAGGTTATATTGATTAGGTTTGAATTGGCAATGTATGCATATATATTATGCTTGAATGATTGACTAAATAGGTACAGTTGGTAATAGATAAATAATAAATATGCCATATGATTGTTTTGGTTGATAAGTAAAGTGAATATGCAAATGAGGTTAAGGATAATAAATGATAAGCATGTCATTTTGGTTTACAACACACCTAAAAAAATATATTATGTATTATATGTTATATTAATTGTCTGATTGTAGATTAACTTGGGTTGTATGAATGGAATTTTTGGTACAATCTAATGCATATAAATTGATATGTGAATAATATGTGATTTTTGTTGTTATTTGTGTTCAAATTGGTTTATGATAACAAGGTCATATGCGCATGGTAGTATCCTGCCAAACGGAATCCCTTTCCTTAACAACTTGGTCATCGGCGCTGCAATCAACGAGAAACCCTCTACAAACCTTCGGTAGTATCCTGCCAAACCCAGAAAACTCCGAATCTCAGCCACTGACTTCGGCAGCTTCCAATCCAAAACTGCCTCAATCTTCCGAGGATCCACTCTAATCCCCTCAGCCGACACTACATGCCCTAAGAAAGTCACTTCTCTAAGCCAAAACTCACACTTACTAAACTTAGCATAAAGCTGCTTCTCCCACAAAATCTGCAGTACCACACGCAAATGCGCATCATGCTCTTCTTCTGTCCTTGAGTATACCAGGATATCGTCTATGAAAACCACAATGAACTGATCCAAATACTGCTGAAACACCCTATTCATCATAACCATGAATGCTGCCGGCGCATTAGTCAACCCGAACGGCATTACCAGAAATTCGTAGTGCCCATACCGAGTCCGAAACACTGTCTTGTGAATATCAGCCTCCTTTACCTTTAACTGATGATACCCAGACCTCAGGTCGATCTTCGAGAATACCGCTGCACCCTTCAGCTGATCAAACAAGTCATCTATCCGTGGCAACGAATACTTGTTTTTAATCGTCAGCTTATTCAACTGGCGGTAGTCTATACACATCCGCATCGTACCATCTTTCTTTTTGACAAAGAGTACCGGCGCTCCCCAAGGCGAAACACTTGGCCTGATAAACCCTCGATCCAACAACTCCTAGATCTGAGCCTTAAGCTCCACCAACTCCTTTGGTGCCATCCTATACGGAGCAATAGACACTGGCGCAGTTCCGGGTAACAAATCTATCCCAAACTCTACCTCACGATCCGGCGGCAACCCCAGAAGCTCCTCAGGAAACACATCAGCAAATTCCCCAACTGTCCGAACTTTCTCTACAGCAGACTCTTTAGCCTCCAAGGCATACACATGAACCACGTACGCTTCACAGCCCTTTCTGACCATCTACTCAACCTTCAGAGCAGATAGCACATTTGATAAGTAATCTCTCCTATTACCTATCATAGCCACTTCATTACCCTCAACCGTCTTAAGAACCATGCGCTTAGCCGCGCAATCCAACCTCGCCTGGTACTTAACCAACCAGTCCATCCCAAGAATCAGATCGAACTCCCCAAACGGCAGTTCCATCAGATCAGCAGCAAACACTACCCCTTGGAGTTCTAGGGGTACATCCTTAAACAGCTTATCCACTAGTACAGAGTGACCTAAAGGGCTAATTACAGTCATCTGCCTAGAAGATATCTCAGAGTCTAAATCCATGGTCTCTACTATACTACTAGCAACATAAGAATGCGTTGAACCCACATCAATCAAAGCGGTAAATGGAGAACCAAAGATCAAGAACGTACCGGTTATGACGTCTGGTGCGTCGCCCTCCTCTCGGCGCCTCGCTGCATACACTAACCCAGGCTGTCTGGCCTCAGAAGTAGCTGCACCTCTGCCCGGTGCTCCACGGCCCCGACCAGAACCATTACCTCCTCTGCCATTACCACGGCCCCTCTACGGTGGCAGTCCATTATTCCTGAACTGAGTACGGCCCTGACCCTCAGACTGAATCCTAGCCAACTTACGCGGATAGTCCCTCACATGGTGATCCAGAGAACCACACTCAAAGCAACCTTTTCCACCGGTCCAGCAACCTCCCCAATGAGATTTCCCACAACGGTTACATTGCGGCGGTCCCTGACTAGCAGCAACAAACCTACCAGACTGATTCGGCCCACTCTGCCTAGTCCTTTTCTGAAGATTACCCGACGACCCAGAAGACCCAAAGCTCCTCTTATGCCTGCTCCTGTCCATGCCCTGCCTTACTGACTCCTTAACACCCTCGGCTACTTTAGCCTTCTCAACCAGGACAGCAAACTCACGCTCCTGCTGTGGAGCAATCAGCAACCTCAGTTCGTCTCTCAGACCATCCTCAAAACGAACACACCTCTCGTGCTCTGTAGCCACAATGCCCCTAGCATACCGGCTCAGCCTCAAGAACTCAGCCTCGTACTCAGACACAGACTTACTCCCCTGGACTAGCCTCAGAAATGCTTTTCGCTGCGCGTCGATGTAACTGGCCCCAATGTACTTTTTCTGATAAGCAGCCTTAAAATAATCCCACGTAAGATCCTCTGCTGCCACACTATCCCGAACTGTGAGCCACCACTGGTATGACTCATCCCGAAGAAGCGATACTATGCCCTTCAGCTTCTCCTCAGCAGTCAGGTCTAAATCGTCCATAATCCGTTCGGTCGCCTCCAGCCAGTACTCAGCCGTGCTCGGAGCAACACCAGAAACACCTCGGAAAACCTCAGCCCCGTTTGCCCGAAGTCGCTCAGGCACAGATTTCCTAACTCCTGCGCCTCCACCTACTCCAGCTACCCTTTTTAAAACTCGTAGCATCGCCTGTGACACTGCGTCATCCCTAGTCTGATCTTGAAACTCACAACCTCCAGCTGGTGGCGGTACCGGTATCTCATTTTCTGACCCTTGACCAGATCCTACGGGTTCAAAAACTGTCATCCTACCACGACCTCATCCACGATCGCGTCCACCTCTAGCACTCATGACTAAATTCTCTACGTATCTAATTTAGAAGTTTTATGCATCAGTATTTATTCCACTGTTTTAAAGCAAAGTCTTATAAATAGTAAAGAAGCTTTGTTTTCGCGAGTTCACAGAATCCTATCAGTTTCAGTTTCTAAAGTCATCTTACTATTGCAAATCATTCAATCACATCTCATCAATATCAAAATCACAAGTAATAGTGAGGGTACTTACCTGGGCGGATTGGAGCCGGAGACTCGGTGCCATGCCTTTCAAAAACCATGCTTTTAAAACAAAACTCTTAAAACATACTTTTAAAACATTTTGGGCCTCAGGCCCACAGCCGAGCTTTTGAACTTGGCTCTGATACCAAAATTGTAACACCCCAAACCCGGTCAACACACCACGACCGAATCTGGTATGTTACGAGGAAAATCGAAATTTTGAGAAGGTAGGTCTCTGTTAAAAAGTTTGATGAAAACACTTCGCTATATAGTGTATTTGAAGAAAACTTGGGTAGGCTCGATTAAAATCTGATGGTGTATTTGAAAACCTGGAAATTTTGAAAACTTAATTAGATGTGTAGGTAAAACAAGTTTATCTCATTTAGAAATTCAAGTGGTTTCTTATTGTTACTTAAAACAATTTGACTTAGTAGAAAGTGGAGTTCAAGTTATCTCAAATCACAGTGTGATAGCCGATGGTATAGTTTAAAACATATCGCTTTGCAGTTTTGAAATCTTTATCTTTCCAAGTTCTAGCAAATTTAAACCCAATTAATTTGTTAAAGCATAATCAAAGTCCATTTTAAACATAAACATAGCAAACCATAATTTAAAGGCCGTTTACAATCCAAAATAAAAACCAAATAGAAATAAATAAACTAAAGTACCCAAATTTTAAAAGTCCGAGCAATTCCGAATTTATTCATGGCATGAGCACCTCGAGTCCATCCCGGCTCCATGTCCGCGTCTAAGTGTCACCTGCAATGTCAAAGGAGAGGGTGAGTCGCAAGACTCAGTGCATAAATTCCCCCTCCCGATAATACAATATGCTAACACACATCATAACAAAGCAATACAATTAATGCACCCGTTCCTAACCATCCATAACACCTTTTCTACCCCGTGTGGTACCAAACCACTGGTGGTGCCAAACCACTGGTGACCCAAAGTCACGATATCCATCAATGTGGTGCCAAACCACTGGTGACCCAAAGTCACAAATAACCAACTGTGGGGCCAACCCACTTGTGATACCAAATCACTGGCGACAATCCCGTATCTCTCAAGTGGGGCCAACCCACGGTGGTGTTAACCACAGGGTCGAGTCGCAATGAGGTGCCAAACCTCTGGTGTCCCAAAGACACAGATGTGATACCAAATCACTAGTGACCGCAGTCACGAATCGAATGATGGGGCCAACCCATCGTGTGATACCAAATCACTGGTGTCAATCCCGTATAATCAACTGTAGGGCCAACCCACTGTGGTACTAAGCCACTGGGACGAGACGCTGAGGTGCCAAACCTCTGGTGACCCAAAGTCACAAAATATCATCTGTGGTACCAAACCACTGGAGGTGCCAAACCTCTGGTGTCCCAAAGACACGGTGTCCCAAAGACACGGATATCATATTCCCCCTCCTCTCAAATCACCCACTAACATATCATACTAATGCAATTGATATAAATCATGCAATCATGCTAACATGCTCAACATGGCATCTCGTAGTATTTACATCATAAATCATGATATCACATATATCACTACAGATCTCGTAATGAAAAGGACTTACCCGTATCCGTGCACATACCCCATCGGGTACCAAATCCATCAACCATATAGTCTCACTTTACACAAACAGGTTATTAACATATTACTAGGAAATCAGTGTGTTAGTTTACACACCTGTTCGAACACACGCTTTACCCAAAGAACCGATCTAAGACCCTCGATAGCCTCGACAACCTTTCTCCTATAATCGGCCAAACAAGGGATTAGCACTTGCACCATTCGGCCAAGACCAAATAAACCAAAGGGGTTAACTTTGATCTTTTACCTTGCTAATGGTTTGGTTTCCTACCAAACCCCGAACCAAACGGTGGTTCTTCAGACAATCGGCCACCCCTAAAATGACAACAGTCACACCTTTAATAACTTGGCTTAATGAAAACTAAAAGAATATACTAAAAGAACTCGTTCTTACCACCACTTACCCAAAGATTAACAGAGTAAGAAGACTCCTCTTGTTTGCTTCCAAAATCCAAAGGCCCTATAACGAGATAGTTAACAAAGGTTAATTCCTTTCAACCAAAACCAACACAGGCTTTAACCAAACCGTAACCAACATAGCACCCGAGAAAAGAGAAATGGCCATTCGGCCAAGCACTTACCCACACCAACCAATATTCGGCCAACAACCACCAGGAGAGGGGATAGATTCGGTCAGCACTTTGAACAAGAAGAAGAAGAAGATTCGGCCCTAGGTGTTTAACACCCCCCTATGTTCGGCTTGTGAGAAAAGAGAAAGAGAGAATATAGATGAGAAGAAATGGAGGTTATGGCAATGGGGTTTGAGAGGAGAAAAAGAAAGAAAATAAAAGATGGGTAGAGGTTGTACTTTCGGTTTTCAGAAAGAAGAGAAATGGTGAAGGTGTTTGGAAGATGAGAGTTTCGGCTATCCAAGTTCAACAAAGAAGAAAATATGAGAAGAAGAGACTTTTATTTTCGGCTTACCCAAATGAAGAAAGAAGAAGAAATGGGAAGGAACATTCGGCTACCAAAGGAAATTAGAAGAAACAAGCAAGTTTCGGCAAGCTCCTAGGAGGCTTAGTCTTTCGGTTTCAAGATGGAAAAAATGAAGGAATTCTCTTTGACAATTCGGCTTTGGTACCCTAAACTAAGGCTGGCCGAAAATTACCCAAAAATGCCAAAAGAAAAATCGGCACACTCCTCCTACTCACTTACCAAAATCGGCCATTCTTTCCCCATGAAGCATCCCACATTCGGCCACTTCCACCATGCACTCACAACCACTCATTCAAAACACTTTGAACAAGTCTTCTTCCTAAATTCACTCTCCACTCACCATTCAACCACTTGACTAGGTCTTAGGCAGAGTTTGAACTGCCTACAACTCCTCCCCTCCATGCCGTCAAAATGGAGCAAAAAGTGGGCATCTTGCAGCTTGAACTCAGGACCTCACCCCTTGTCAAAGGCGTCACACTCACAAGCCCTTAGTGGCGCCTATTCTACCACTCCACCAACTTATTTCTTGTGTTAAAAACCACCAAATAAAACCTTTATACCCCAGCTTCTTCAGCTCCTCTCACCTAAGCCTAAAAACAAAAATTTTCTCCATCACTCAAGCTTACACCTATCTCACAACTAAGCCCCGAAACTATACAAACAACAACATAACAGACCCAACTCATGCAAACCATGCCATAACAAAAATAGCCCCTAACCCGGGATATTACATAGATGATATTAATATGGTTAAATATTGAAGCATGATTTGTACATGTGATATGAGTAGAAAAAAATATGAAGTGATTTTGGTTGATTATGTGATCTATATATATATATATATATATATATGAGTTTGATTTGTAAGGAATAAGAGGATGGATTTGATTTGTAAGGAATAAGAGGATGGATAAAAAAAAATAGAAAAGATCATATTGCTTTGTGCTTGAATTCAAATGAATGTCTGTTCCTAGTTGCGATTTGTTTGGAAATGCCTCGTAACCTTAGCCCGGCGACAGATACGGGTTAGGGGTGTTACATTTGATTGGTATCAGAGATATGGTTTAGGCGGTTCTAGGACTACCATAGTGTATGTGAGTCTAGCTATACATGCCATATTTAACCTGCGATAGTGTGATATCTCCCGACTCTGACGAAAATTGTTTTAATTAGATAGATATGCTTTCCAACCGAGCTAAATTCCAATAGTATGGAATGTGTACTCAAATGTTTGAGTGAAAATATATTGGTGATGAGTTGACACTCGTAAAGGTATGAATCAAAGAGTATGACATTTTTGTTATTGATAAATGTTATAATTATATGAGCATATGAGTTATGACATTTGAGTTATGATGCTATATGAGAATTTCGATTGTGAATTAGTGATTTGAGTTGGCTTATGAAATATGTGTTAAGAACAAAAGTGATTATAAGCAAATGTTTATTAAATGTTTTGAGAATGTGAAATTAGAAATAAACTGGCTATTTGTGATAGTATGTGTTATGTGCATTTATGTGCGAATTAAATTTGAGGCGTTACTACCCTTACCCCATTTTCAGTAAAAATGTTATAATGAAATCTGTAAGATTTGGATTGAATAAGTTCATGAGTGTGGAGTTACAGAAGTCCGTGTTTGAAAGATTAGTAATGTGGTCAGAAAAGAGAACAAATCAGCAAATGAAGACAGTACTAAAAGCGATATTGGATAGTTCTGAAGACTATTCAGATTATGCAAAGTCACTATTATAGAAGAAGTTAACTCCGATTAAATGACCTATCCAGGTATGTTATTTAAAGAAAGTATTAACTGAAAGCTTTTCTGAATTGATTTCTATTAGCGAAGGGATAATGTGAAAATTTCTGATGACAGAATTAGACAGATGAATAATGATTGAATCGTATTAATGGTTGAATACAATGGTTATAATCGGGTAGTTACTATGATTCCTTATGGGCATTCTATGTGTACAATTTTCCTCAGAAGTATATGTGACTGTTTAATTTCAAAAAGGAAGTCTTATTGTATGAGAACATTAGCTAAACATATTAATAGACAAAAGCATCGTTGATCTGTTTGGGTTATGTTCGACATTGTTATGTCTTTCTCTGATAATTTATTCCATTATGTGGATATAAAAGCCGACGGTAAAATCTGTATGAAGTTAATATTCCGTTTCTGCTGGTTATTGTTATGTTGAATATACGTGAAGATTATATTGCTTCTGTTACTGGGGATTTTAGTATTTATGAGTGATATTGTTCTTTCTAGACATTTTATGGGATAGTATTGGAATTGATATCATTCTTTACGGGTTGTAATTTTCAGATATCCTGTATAGCTCTATATGTTGAAATTTCACTATTTCAGTTTTCTTATGATTCCATGTGATTATCTGCAAGAGATCTCTATATGACAGAGATGACTATGTTTATTATGATTATAACTTCTGGCTTGAAATGTGAGAGTGCAGTGGTACCGTCCTCAGAGTTATAGAAGTTGTGTCTCTGCAATGGTTGCTACTAAAATCATATTTGATTCTTTTCAGTGTTCAAATGCTTCCTTAATAGTCGGGATAATATTTATTATAGGGTTGAGACATCGTTCCTAGTAAGGTCCAATGATTTCTATTTGGTTAAGGTGATTTCAGTAGAATTCAGAGTTTCGATGATTAATATAAGAGACAGCTTCATTATAAACTCTTTTCTAGTTCTTGTGAAGGTTCGACATTGATAAAAGTAAAAATGATAGAAGATCAAGATAAATTTGTATAATGATATGTTTGGGGTTATGCTTTTAACGAGAAGAAAAGATTTCTTCGAAAAGACCAAATCAGTGGTTTAGTATGATCTGAATTATTTGATTGAAAAGTTAATTGGGTTGTATGTGTTTGAATCTATCTACGAACTAGAAATAAATTTTGAACATACATGTATGAATTGAAGGATAGTATGGAAGAAGAATTTGTACTCTTGAAGATTTAATACAGAATTATATTTATTGGAACAATTCTATCTGAGAAATGTTGTGGTAAATTAAAGTTAGTTCGAATGTTGAAGCTTTCTTTTGCACGAAGACATTATCAACCAAAATGTCAGTTCTAGTTTCGTCTGAGTTGAATAAAGAGTTTATGATCTTCAGTCATATGTTAATGAATGGTTTGAAGTGTGTTCTAATGAAAAAGTGTACAGAGATATCTTGTGATTTCATATAGTTAAAGATGCATGAAAAGAGTTATGTGATATATATGATGACTATAAGAGTTTAAAATGTTTAATGTCAGAGAAAGATCTGAACTTGGCACAGCAAAGTTAGCCCGAATCGTCGAAAAACTTTTAAGTATGTAAGTGATTCTTATTCTAGGAAATGATTATAGTTTCGGATGTTTTGAATGGGAAGCTTTTGTGTGCTTTTTGAGCGATGAATATGTGATTGATCTTATCAAGTAATGAATCGTTGTTAGCTGAATTAGAGGCTAAATAAATGTTTATTTAGTGAAGTTGTGAAATTCAGAAATGTGTCAGTGAATTATAAGTTAATAAGGGGGTTCAGCATAAATTGATTTCTGATTCAGAATTTCAGATGTGGAATTGATGATTATTTGTTACTTCGAGATAAAGTGTCTATACTGAGAAGCTCTGAGACTGTATAACCATTGTTATAGGTGGCTCACAGTGTCAGTTAGTTTGATCGTACGAGAGTAACATGATGCACGACATTCCAAGATATGATATTGATGAATAAGTGTGACTGTGATATTTCTAACTTTGTTGATTATAGAAATAAAGTGTTGATTATAGAGTTATTTGTTCCTGAGATGATAGGTATACACATGGTAACAGTTATCATTGTTTCGGATTGAGATCTGAAACTCATATTGGGATTCTGAGGAAAGTTATGATAATCTGTGAGAATGAGATTGCATTGAAATCGGGAAACGCAATTCGAACTCTCGAAATATTTATTTGTCAATGTCTTTTAGAGTTTCAAAGCAACTAAGAAAGATTGTTGCTATTATAAGCAGTTACCGAACTCTGTTATTACAGGAATGAGTTTTGTTAGAAAATGATCCATGGGATTAATATCGTCAAAGAAATTGAGCAGATAAAGAAAACAATTTAATACAGTCATAAGCAATCTTAGCTAGAGATGATGTACAGCGAAAGTCAGATCAGAATTTCAATTGTGAGATTAAAGATATTTGAAATCCGAAGCTATGTGTGAATTTGAAATGTATTGTGCGGAAGCAAATCCTTAATCTACTTTCTGGTAAGATTTCGAGGACGAAAATCCCTAAGAGGGGAGAGTTGTAATAGTCCGATTTTGACCCTAATCGGAAAAGTGGTTCAGGACCACAAATCCGAGTCCGAAAAATATTTTAAAATTATTTTCCGTATTTATTATGTGTGAATTTGTTTGTGTTAAATTTTCGTGACTTAATTTTGTCGTTTAGGTGTCCGATTAAATAAAAGGACTTAATCGCGTAAAATATAAAAGTTACAAACTATAGTGTAAAGTGCTTAGTTGATAGTGGCTTTTTAATATTGAGTCCTTAAAGGGAAAAAAGCCCATTTTCAAATGTAGTGGACGGCAACATGCCATCATTATATGTTTTATATATTATTTGTTATATTAAAAAAATATATATTAATGTACAATAATGTCATATTATAATATAATGACATAAAAATAAAATAAGAAAGCCATAGTTTCATTTCTTTTTTATTCCATGGCCGAATAGCAAAGAAAAGAAAAAGAAAGAAACCAAGCTAGGTTTCGGCTCTTATTCAAGCTCAATTAAGGTTCGTTTTTGTTCGGTTTTTGATAATTTCTACGTTTTTGAGATCGTTGCTTAGAAATCTTCAAGACCCATGTTTTAATTTTTGAGTTTGATGAATATTTTGAGTTGAGCCATTGGTGATAGTTTGTTGTTTATGTTGTTTGAGGATGAATTATGATAAATATGTGTTAGATTAACATATGTTGTATTGGAGTTTTTGATGATTTCGAGTAATTAGGACTTAATTACAAAAATAATAGTTTGAGGGACTACAATGTGAAATTAATGAATTATATGGGCTTGTATAGTCATGGGTAAAATTTGGCATAGCTTGGGTATGAAGAAATTTGATGTATTTTGTGTTTTGTGCAATAGGGACTAAATTGTAAAAATTGTAAATGTTAGGGGTAAAATAGTAATTTACCCATTTATGTGTTTTTAGACTAAATTGAATGGAATGGTGTTTAAACAAGCTTAATTTGAATATGTTTAGAACAAGAACCAGATAAATCAGATCTAGACCGGAGAAAAACGAAAGTAGTCGATTAGTCGATTTTACTGACCGTTGACGTCAGAGGTAAGTCTTTAAGCAATAAAGCATTGTAAGTTTTGTATATAACTTAGTATATACTGATTTGGAAATTTAGTAGCATTAATTTGAAGTAGCCGAATGTGAGTAAAAATAGACTTTAATATACTTGAGTTTGATTCGATTGAGATATGATGTTAGAAAATCCATACAAAGATTATGAAGTGTATAAAAGTTTTGATATATGAAATGTGTGGGTGACAACTTTATAGTATCGTTATTCGGGCTTTGGGCCTAGCAAGCTTTGAGCTGGTGAAATTAATCGGGCTTCGTGCCTAGCAGGCTTATTGCCGGTGAATAAATATCAGACCGTGGGTCTAGCAGGCTTTGTGCCGATGGATAATATCAGGCTTTATGCCTAGCAGGCTTGTTGCCGGTGATTTATTATAAGTATATGCTTTAATATACTTTTTTTTACGATGTGGAATTTAAATACGGCAAATGAGCTCAATGTTCAGGTATGTGTAAATCTAATGTTTGTGAGAGATAAGGTAAATTAGTAAATTGTTATTTGATACTAGTTATATGTGATACAATTGAGGAATATATGTAAATTTTAGTAAGTGTATTCGGCCCTATAAATGAATAGTATGACATTATGGAATTGATTTTAGATATGAGCATAGATGTGTCTTTTATATTCGGCCAAATTGGTAAGTGCAAATGTGATGTTTATTGAGCAAGTAAATTGACAAAATGCTATTGTGTATGTGAAAATAAGGTAAGTCAGTTATTGAATTGATTATGTAGATGTTAAAGTTACAAATGTGAAAAATGTGAATGTATATGTGATTGTGCATATTCGGCCGAATGGGGTATATGTGATTTTAATAGTGAGATTTGTATAAGTTCATGTGCATTTGTACAATTAGCCATACGATGTAACACCCCAAACCCGGTCGATACGCCACGACCAAATCTGGTATGTCACTGAGGAAAATATTTAGAAGAAAAACGAGTTAACGATTAAATTTTTGTGAAAAACCCTTTGAAATTCTATATTTGTAGAAATCAGGTGTATAATAAGTTAAAAACTGATAATTTGTTTTTGAAATGCCGTAAGTAAAAGTTTTAAAACTTAGTTAAGAAAACATTTATGTCATTTTAAGAAAACTCAAATTATTACTTTGAAAACCATTTGCATTTGAATGTAGAAACTAGATATTTGAAAATCATTTAAATTATCGAAAACACTTAAGTTGTTAGAATTACCAAATGATTTATGTTACCCGATGTAACGTTTTAAAAACCATCGCGTTGTGTAGTTAGAAAACTTGGTGCTCAATTTATTGTAATAATCAAGAATTTATAACCATATTTAAAACATAATCAAAACATAAAAATGATCCAAAACATAATTTAAAGAGGCCTTATTACAAACCCATAAAAGTATAAAACCAAATTTAAATAAAGTAAAGTTCTCAAACCAAAGTTCACGTAGAACCGAAATTTATTGCATGGCCTCCTCGAGTTCATCCGGCTCCATATCCGCGATCTCACGAATCACCTGAAATGATAAGGGAGAAGGTGAGTCACCAAGACTCAGTGTATATTCCCTCTCCCGGGTAATACCACATGCTTACACAATTTATAACAAAGCAACATATATGTATAATGCACCCAACCTAGCCATCCATAACTCCTTTTCTACCCCGTGTGGTACCAAACCACTGGTGGTGCCAAACCACTGGTGTCCAAAGACACAATTGTGTTACCAAAACACTGGTGCCCGAGGTCACAAATCAAGTGATGGGGCCAACTCATCGTGTGATACCAAATCACTGGCAGACGATCCCATATCTCAAAGTGGGGCCAACCCACGGTGGAATTAACCACAGGGACAAGTCGCTATGAGATGCCAAACCTCTGGTGTCCGAAGACACGAATGTGATACCAAATCACTGGTGGTTCCAAACCACTGGTGTCCGAAGTCACAAATCATCAAGTTGTGGGGCCAACCCACATGTGATACCAAATCACTGGCGTCGATCCCATATCTCAAAAGTGGGGCCAACCCACGGTGGTATTAACCACAGGGACGAGACGCTATGAGGTGCCAAACCTCTGGTGTCCGAAGACACGAATGTGATACCAAATCACTGGAGATACCAAATCTCTGGTGTCCGAAGACACAATGTGATACCAAATCACTGGTGACCGAAGTCACAATCTTCCCCCTCCTCTCATATTGCCCATACCAATGCAATAGATAAACAAATCATGTCAATATACTATGATATGAATCATATAATAAATATATCATAAATCGTAGATCATGATTTCAATCCACATGTATTAACAACATATCGAAACGGACTTACCCGAATTCTCATTCATACCATCATGGTATCAAATCCAAATCTCATCGTTTTTCCCACTTTCATAATATGATTAGTAATAACACGCATAAACATACAAATATAAACCAAGTTATAAAGTGTGTAAGATACACACCTTTCACCAACGCAAATACTAACTTCCGAAGATCCGATCTAACGCACTAGATCACTTTGTCCTACAATCGGCCATATCACAATATTATAAACAAAGGCCATTCGGCCATATCACTAAATCCAATCAATCTTAGGCTTCCTCAACCAACTTTAAAAGTATAAAATCCTTACCACTTGACTTACCAACTCCGATTCGCTAAAGGAATGACTTAAATCGATTGCTTCCGAAATCCCAAAGAGCCTAAGAGAATAATCGAATCCTAAAATGGTTAGAACCTTGCAAAACAATGCCCAAAGGTTCGGCCTTTGTCCATAAGAAAAACATCATAGAAACGAGAAAGAAAAGAAAGGAAAACGTCCATGAACACTTACCCCTTTTTATCCAAAATCGATAGAAGAAAACCAAGGAGAGTCTACCCTTGAATATTCGGCCAAAATGATACTAAAAGGAAGTAGAAGATTCGGCTATGGTGAAGTGAAAAAGAAAAGAAGAAATAGAATGGAAGTAGATGTTTTATCTTTAAACAAATGAAAAAGAAATGGTATTTGAGATGGAGAGATATTCGGCCAAGAGAGTGAAAAAGAAGATGTTTATGAACCAATGTCAAAAGAAAAGAAAAGAGAGATGAGGGAAAGAGAGGTTCGGCCAAACACTTAATTTGCCAAAGAAGAAAAATGCTCAAAATTGCACCAAAAGATCAAAGTGCATTCGGCTAAAGAGAATAACTTTGAAGATGAAAGAAATAAAAATGCCAAATGGTGCACAAAAGAGAAGAATTGGTAAAGTTCAAAGGAGTTTCGGTTTTGACACAAAACAAAAGTTGAATGTCTACCAACCTAGCCGAAAATGCCTACTAACCAAAGAGAAAATTGGCACTAACTAGCTACCAACCAACCAAAAATTCGGCCACCCCCCTAGCCATACATACCGTCCACATACATGCACTAAAGCCTTGACAAAGTTTCCAAAACATACTCCTAAAGCCAAGCCTTTTGTCCCCCCATCTTTCCAAAAGCTTAAGAATCTTATCCCAAATTTCATGCTTTCCTTAATCATATATTCAACTTACCAAAAGAAATAGTCCAACCTATCATAAATAAGTTTGACCGTCCATCAATGCAAGGATTCAAAAATAAACCTTCAAAATGCTAAACATGCTACTCGAACCTCTAACCTCAAGCCACCTTCCAAACTCCTTAACCAACTTGCCACTTACTCCTCTTATGCTTTAAATGAACACTTAAATTAACTTAAGTGCTAAGCCCACTTAATCCACTTCATTAAATAAACCATACTAAAAATTATTCTAGCTTCCTAATATTTCCAAGCCTTCACACAAATATACTAAGCACACAAACAATACTACCCGAGCTAACACAAGTAACTAGATGACACACAAATTTTTTTCTAAAGCCCATGGCCCAATCGGCCCAATCCTACTAGGCCCAAATTCGGGATGTTACATACGATATGTGTATGGAAGATTTAAATGATAAGCTTGTATTTGAGAACATGTATATTCGGTTTTGCTAACTTAGTGTTAATATATAATAGTTGGTAAATATATAATTGCTTATGACTTACTAAGCTTAAATAGCTTACTCTGTGTGTATTCTTGTTTACTTCTGTTTATAGATTTGGATATATCTTACGAGCTCGGGGATCGTCAAGAAGACTACTCACACTATCGACTGTTTTTCGGTATTTTACTAAGTTGAATCTGGGCTTATGGCATGTATAGCATAGATGGAATCTTTAAGTTTGATTTTTGGTCATGTATATATATATATATATATATATGTATAGCCATGCGAAAATGGCTTAATCATTTTGTTTAGATTCGGTTATATGAGTTCATGTTTAAGTGTTTAATGTGTTTGGTTTTATCATTTCAACCATGGCTTATTTATATGCGGTATATGGTTGCTATGATTAGTTAATATTACGGTAAAGGTTTTGATATATATATAATATGTATGGTATGTTTGGATTTGGTATTTCAATGAGGCGGTTAGGTCTTATAAAATTCAATCAATCAATGGCAAATATTGTTCCCACATACCATCAAACTCAAGGATGCAACATCTCAACATATCCTCGAGAATCTGAATAATCCGTTCAGACTAACCATCCGTCTGCGGGTGAAAAGCAGTACTAAAATACAATTTCGAACCTAAAGCTTCGTGCAATTTCTTCCAGAATCGTGATGTAAATCTCGGATCTCTATCAGACATAACAGACAATGGCACCCCGTGCAATCTCACAATATCAGAAATATAAAGTTCAGCTAACTTATCGAGTGAGTAATCAGATCGTACCGGAATAAAATGGGAAGATTTCGTCAATCGATCAACTACGACCCAAATTGCATCTTTCTTTCTCGAAGTTAATGGCAATCCAGAAACAAAGTCCATCGTCACTCTATCCCATTTCCATTCAGGAATCATAATCGGTTGTATTAAACCAGATGGAACCTGATGTTCAGCTTTAATTTGCTGACAGACTAAACATTTTGAGACAAAATCAGAAATATCTCTTTTCATTCCAGACCACCAATAATGTTACTTCAAATCATGGTACATCCTTGTACTTCCTGGATGAACAGATAGGCGATTATTATGAGCTTCATTGAAAATTAATTGAATCAGCTCTGAATTTGTTGGAATACAGATTCGATCTCGAAATCTCAAGCAATCATTATCATCAACTCGAAATTCAAAATCAGAGTTCGAATCACACCGAGCTCATTTCGCTATCATTTCCTTATCAACTTTCTTAGCATCACAAATTTGTTCTAAAAACAACGATTTCGCTTTTAATTCAGCTAAAACTGTACCATCATCAGACAAGTCTAAATGAGCATTCATAGCACGTAATGCAAACAGTGATTTCTGACTCAATGCATCAGTAAAGATATTTGCTTTACCCAGATGATAATCTATCATAAGCTTGTAATCTTTCAACAGCTCTAACCATCTTCTCTGACGCAAATTCAAGTTTTTCCGAGTCATCAAATACTTCAAACTTTTATGATCTGAAAACACGTGGCATATCTCACCGAAAAGATAATGACGTCAAATCTTTAATGTAAAAACAATTGCAGCTAGTTTCGGATCGTGTGTCGAATAGTTCTTTTCATGCGGCTTCAATTGTCTCGAGGCATAAGTTATAACTTTGCCTTCCTGCATCAAAACACATCTTAGACCATTTAACGAAGCATCACTATATATCACGAATTCCTTACCCGGTTCTGGTTGTACGAAAACTGGAGCTTCAGTCAATAGAGTTTTCAACTGATCAAAGCTTTTTTGACATTTATCAGACCATTCAAATCACACATCTTTCTGAAGCAATCTAGTCAATGGAGTAGTAATCATCGAGAAGCATTTTACGAACCTTCGATAATAACCAGCAAGTCCCAGAAAACTGCAGACTTCAGACACATTTTTCGGAGGGTTCCATTCTAGAATAGCAGAAATCTTGCTCGGATCAACTCGTATACCAGAGGCTGATACAATATGTCCTAGAAAACCAACTTCTTGCAGCCAAAATTCATATTTACTTAACTTTGCATACAATTGTTTATCTCGCAAAGTTTGCAACACAATTCTCAGATGTTCAACATGCTCAATCTCATTATGTGAATATATCAAAATGCCGTCAATGAATACAATAACAAATTGATCTAAGTACGGTCTGAAAATTCTATTCATCAAATCCATAAAAACAAAAGGAGCATTCGTTAGTCTGAAAGGCATAACTAAAAACTCATAATGCTCGTACCTCGTTCTGAAAGCAGTTTTCGAAATATCTGAATCTTTTACTCACAACTGGTAATACCCCGATCTCAGATATATCTTTGAAAACACAGTGGCTCCTTTAAGCTGATCAAACAAATCATCAATTCTGGGTAGAGGATATTTATTCTTTATAGTCACCTTGTTCAACTGACGGTAATCAATGCACATTCTCATTGTGCCATCTTTCTTACAAATAGAACAAGAGCAACCCAATGTGAGAAACTCGGTCTTGCAAACCCTCTGCCAGTCAACTCTTACAACTGAGACTTCAACTCTTTCAATTCTGTCAGTGCCATTCTATATGGATCTATCGAAATAGGGGTTGTTCCCGGTAACAAATCAATACCAAATTCAACTTCACGTATCGGAGGTAATCCCAATAACTCTTCAGGGAACACATCAGGAAATTCACAGACAATTGGCACTGATTCAACTTTCCTTCCAGTTACTTTCGAGTCAATCACATAAGCAAAATAAGCTTCATAACCCTTTTTAAAATAATTCTGAGCTTTCATCATTGATATCACAGCAGGTAACCCATTCAAATCATTTGACTCAATCCGAACTATTTCATCATTCTGACATCTCAAATAAATAGTCTTTCTTTTGCAATTCACAAAAGTATCGGCAATGTTAACCAGTCCATACCCAAAATTATATCGAACTCATCAAAGGGTAATAGCATTAGATCAGCAGGAAAACAAACATCTCGAAACATCAACGGATAGTTCTTACATACTTTGTCAACTAGGACACTTTTACCTAAGGGGTTCGATACTCTAATAACAAATTCAATAGACTCTACAGGCAAAGTCTTACTGGATACTAAGTTCATGCATATATACGAATGTATAGAACCTGGGTCTATCAATGCAATCACAGAAGCATCATAAAGAGTAAATGTACCAGTTATAACATTCGGAGATGAAGCTTCCTCACGAGCTCGGATGGCATATGCTCTGGCAGGCGCTCTAGCTTCAGATCTCGCAATAATTTCTTTCGTAGTTCTCTAACTACCATTGACATTTCTTGCATTTCAGGAAGGTCTACCTCTCACTGAAACATTATCAGATCTCGGATTTTGAACAATCTATTGCTTAACAGACTCTAGGCAATCACAGATGAAATGATCTAAGGATCCACATCTGAAACAAGCTCGAACATTCAATATACAACTACCTGGATGTCTTTTACCACAGTGCTTACATTCAGGTCGTTCGCATCGGACATTTTCCACATTAGCTATCGATGTAGATGGAGCTTTAAAATTCGACTATGATCTAGCTCGATCTCTCGGATTCGAATGTCCCACATTAGTTCTAGAACGGCTATGCTCATCTCTGAATCTCTTTGAAGTAGACTGAAATGTTTTGTTCGAAAATCTCTTTCTCGCATCTCTGACTTCAGACTCAACTTTTCTTTTATCATTCCCAAGTGCCTTAGCTTTGCACGCTCTATCAACAAACACAATGAACTTTTTTATTTCCAGAATCCCAACAAGCAAACGAATATCTTCATTAAGGCCATCTTCAAATCTTTTTGCATATTATTTCCTCGGTAGATACACATTCCCGAGCATACTGACTCAATGTCACGAATTCTCTTTCGTACTTGGTGACAGACATGCGACCCTGTTTCAACTCCAGAAGTTCCTTTCGTTTCTGATCAATGAATCTCTGACTGATATATTTCTTTCAGAACTCAGACTGAAAGAAATCCCATGTGACCCATTCTTTCGGAACAACGAAAATCAAGGTCTTCCACCATTGATAAGTTGCGTCTCGTAGCAAAGAAACAACACACTTTATACATTCTTCAGGAGTCAATGACATGTCATCAAATACTCGGATAGTGTTCTCAAGCCAAAATTCTGCTTTCTCAACATCATCATCACTGGTGGCCCTGAACTCTTCAGCCCCATACTTGGAGATCTTATCAACAGGGGGTTTGTTTAACAGATTCAAATTCGTAACAAAAGGCACAACTGAAGTCTGAGGGGGATTAGACGGGGGCGGAGGTTGTGAAATAGCCGAATTAGTTCTTACGTATTGAGTGAACCACTCATTCATCATTTGGAAGAAGGCTTGTTTAGCCTCTCCCTCTTGACCGCTAATAGCCAGTCTCGAATCAGATGGCGCTGTCCCTTGTACGGGAGCAGGCGCATTGCTTTCAACATCGTCAGCTACGGCTCTTTCGGGATCCATTACTATACGAAAAACACATTTTACACGTATGATTCATCACATTATCACATTTCATATATATATATATCATGTATAGCTAGACTCTCACACGCTACGTTAGTCCGAGATTCGACTAAACCGTAGCTCTAATACAATTCAAATGTAACATACCTAACCCGTAACCATCACCAGTTTAGGGTTAAGAGGCATTACCAGACAATCAAAAACTTTTACGGACATTTCATAACATAATTTGACCAATTACATCAAAGTGTCCCTTAAATAGGTCTACGAGTCCTTAATCATGCTTTAGAAATGGGCGAGACTAAACCAAACACACACAAAAATTTTCAGAAATTTAAAAATTTTTCAAAGTTACAGAGGTCACACGCCTGTGTGGGCAGGCCGTGTACCTCCCACGGCCTCAGACACGCCCGTGTGTCTAAGTCGTGTCAAAACAGGGCATACATACTGACTTGTCCACATGGCCGTGGACATGCCCGTGTGCCTCACCCAGTGGTCGCTACTGACTTGTACCACACGGCCAGTCACACGCCCATGTGTCTAGCCCATAGTCGCTACTAACTTGATCCACATGGCCAGCCCATGGTCAAGTCTGACTTGTTTTAAAATAAAACCATGAGGGACATAGTCGAGCCACACGTTCGTGTGCTCAACCGTGTGGGCAATTATAGGCCATTTCCAAGGCCAAAATGCCACCCACACTTTGGGTCATCCCTACAAGCACAATTAAGCATCAATTCAAGCATCATAGGCAACCAAAACATACCAAAATGTTCATCATTCCTAACCACTTATGAGCTCAACAATCACACCAACTTATAAGCCATTTAACTCAACTTATTCACAAACATTTCTAAACATAACTCATCCACAACTTACCATCAATAATATGCTAACTATGCATCCATAAGCTTACCATTATTATGACCATTTCATTAGCCTTCAAACCATACCAAAACTAAGCATCATAAGACATGGCTACACAATCATAACACAACCATTTATCTAGCCATACCATATGGCTATATACATATCTCAAACATACTCCAAAACAACTAGCCTATACATGCCATACTTTAATATCTATACATTTTCAAAAGGTACCAAAATGTGATTTGAGTAGTGTGATGACAATCCTCGACGATTCTCGAGCCCTCAGTAGCTTTGACAATCTATAAAACAAAACAAACACAGACACAGAGTAAGCTTTCAAAAGCTTAGTAAGCCATATACAAATAAACTTAACATAAAATGCACATAATCACATTGTTACAATGTCATTAATATTTCTCTAATGCAATTTCATAACAAGACCTTTGGCTCATTTGTTTAACCATAAATTGCCAACATATCACATCTCAAAGCATTACTTATGCTCATAGCACATTTAAACATATATCTCATATTATCTTATCAAATCCATACACATATTCACTTTGGTAAGTTCATATATACACTTACCTTTCATACACATACATAGTGTACCTTTCAAACGTACCTGACTCGTTTATACATTTCACATACCCTTTCGTTTTCTCGGAATTGCCCGTTGAACCGTTCGAAATCAAATAGGATACTCAGAATGCTCGGAATAGTCGTACAATGCCAACGTCCCAGACGTGGTCTTACATGTAACCAAATATCAATGCCACTGTCCCAGACAGGGTCTTACACGAATCAATACGATGCCAATGTCCCAGACATGGTCTTACATGTAAATCTCATATCGATGCCAACGTCGAAGACGTGGTCTTACATGATATCACATATCAGAAACCTATGTCATGACATATGTAATCCTATCTATTCCTAGGTTTGTACGGGACTATTTCAAATGTTGACACTATGTCGATACTATCTCGGATTTCACGTACTCCTCATCTCGTACACATTAATCATTATGTATCTTCATATAAACATACATATATCAATGTAAATACGTTTATTTGTATATAAACTCACCTCGGATTTGGATAAACGTACGGACTTGACTATTCGATCACTTTCGACCTTTCACGATCTAAATCTGTTTTCTTCGGTTCTTGATCTATAAATATTCAAATTTAATCCATTTATTCACCAAATCATTCAATTCAATCCAAAAACACATATTTAGGGCAATTTATGAATTAGCCCTCACATTTTCACATTTTGACATTTTAGTCCCTATTTTACAAAATCACAAAATACATAAAATCTCAATACACCCATGCTTAGCCGAATTCTCTATAGGTCCCTAGCAACCCATATTTTTCATTTATTTCACAGTTTAGTCCTTCAAAATGTTATTTTCTCAATTTAATCCAAATTACTCAAAATCACCAAAAACTCAAAGACAAACTATGTTAATCTAACACATATCTTTCATAATTCATCTTCAAACATCACAAAACTCATGTTTTCATCAATAGAATATTTCAAAATCATCATCAATTCACAAAATTAAAGCATGGGTTTTGTAGAATACGAAGCAACGATTACAAAAACGTAGGAATTATGAAAAACAGAACAAAAACTAACCTTGAATTAAGACATGTAATCGTCGAATATATCAAAGCTCAAGCTCTTTCTTTTTCTTTCAAGAATCGGTGGAAAGGATTAACATGGTGGCTTATTTTAGCCTTTTGTTTTAATTAATAACATATAATTTCCAAATTACTAAATTAACCTTCATTAATAACATTAAATTTCCACTATCATATGTCCATCTTTCACATTTAAAACATTCAATGCCTAAATAACCACATAAGGACCTCATCTTTATAAAGACACATCAATTCCGCCATTATTCAATTAAAAAGCTACTTTTACATTTTATGCGATTTAGTCCTTTTCTCAAATTAAGCACACAAACAACAAAATTAATTCATGAAACTTTAACACATACTTAATCACATATTTCAAGCACAAAAAATAATATTAAAATATTTTTCTGACTCAGATTTTTGGTCCCGAAACCACTATTCTGACTAGGGTCTAAACCGGACTGTTACATAAGGTTACTTGAGATATTGATTTTGGTACATGCTACGGTATGAGTTGAAGCCATGTGATTTGGCTTAACTTGGTATAGTATTTTGGTTGTGTTTAAGTACTCAAAAATGGTATGGTTTGGCTAGTAATAGATGGAATGAAAATATGCAAATGCTATCTTGATATGTGGTTAGTTTATGAATGGAAAATGTATATGATTTATTAGGCATTTGAATTCCATGTTGAATGGGAGTAATATGTGTATGAAACCTTATGTATTGGCTACCAATTGAGTTGTGAAATGTTGCAATTTATGCTTGTGTATGCATGTAAAAATAGGGTGGCAAAATGGCTAAACAAATGGCCTATTTTTGTCCACAGGGCCGTGTGCGACACACGGTCATGTTGCATGGCCGTGTGTCACCTGGTATTGATATTAAATTGAAGTCAGTATGCTCCACACGATCTCACACACGGGTGTGTGACTGGCCGTGTGGTCCAAGTCAGTATACCCCCCTAAATGGCACACGTCCTAGCATACGAGCATGTGACTTGATCGTGTTGCGTAAGTCAGTATACCCTACAGTTTTCGCAAGGCCTGACACATATTCAAAGGGCACACGGGCTAGACACACGGGCGTGTGGTCGGCCGTGTGACCCAAATCAGTATGTATGCCCTATTTTCACGCGACCTGAGACACGGGTGTGTCTGGAGCCGCGTGAGGCACACGGCTGGTTCACACGGGCGTGTGACCCCTGTATAGGTGAAAAATTTCTAAGTTTTCCAAAAATTTTGTATGTTATCAGTTTAGTCCCAAACCACTTTTAAAGCATACTTAAGGCCTCGTAAGCTCTTATAAGGGATAATATGATTGTTTTGAATGGTATTTGAATATGAATGCATAGATGTATGAGCATTGTATGTTAAATAATGTGTAATGATCTATAATACCTCGTAACCCTACTCCAGCAACGGACACGGGTTAGGGGTGTTACACACACGACCAACCACATACCCGTGTGTCTAGCCCGTATGCCCTTCAAGTGGCCACACACGCCCGTGTGCTAGGCTGTGCGAAACCTGTAGGGTATACTGACTTATGCAGCACGACTAAGCCACACACCCATGTGCTAGGCCGTGTGCCAATTATGGGGTATACTGACTTGTGTCACACGATCATACACCCGTGTGTGAGACCGTGTGGAACATACTTTTTTCATTTCAATTTCAACACCAAGGGACACATGGCCATGTATCACGACCGTGTGTCACACATGGCTGAGGCACATGCCTGTGTCTCTGCCGGTGTAGACAAAAATAGGCTATTTACCAAGCCACTTTGTCACCCAAATTTGCATATTCCTACACATCCAAAATGGCACAAAACCATAGAATAATTAACGTTCAATTCAGCCACAATCAAGGCAAACACATACCATTTTCAACGGCAACATTCAACGTGCTTATAACCTCAAACCTTACTCCATCAAAACATACCAAATCACATATACAAATCAACTAACTACACATTTACTAAACATACATTATTTTGAACCAATTTACAAACATAACTCAAATCTAATATCAACCATATATGCACATAACCAAAATTCACAAAATTAAGCTTGTAACGCCCCGAATTTGGGCCTAGTAGAATTGGGCCTATCGGGATTTGGGCTTTGGGTCTCAGGAAATTTTTAAGTGAGCAAGAAAATGATAATTTGCATGTGGGCTTTGAGGGTTATTGAATTTGAAGTGTTTAGGGGTGTTGGAGATGTTCTGAGATCAGATAAGGGTATAGGAGAAATTTTGGTTTTAGCCCAAGGGAACTGTGACTTCAGTTAGTAGGCCTTTTACCTAAATAAAGAAGAAATAGGACACAAATGGGCTTGTGGTCCAGTGGCAAGTGGCGTCACTTGGGGAGCAATAAGGTGGCGTGTTGTCAGCTGAGGAGGTCCAAGGTTCGAGCATTAGGAGTGGTGTTTTTGGAGTGTTTATTTTGCATAGTGGACAGCCAGAGTTGTGTGGAATTTGGACTCTTGTGTTGAAGTGTTTGAATTGGTCTTGTGAGTTGATAAAGGAGGGAATTTCGGACGAGATAAGGGAGATATCATGGAGAAAAATTAGGAGATGAGAGGTGGGAAGAGTTGGTGTCGAATTGGACTGTGGGGGAAGGTAGGATTCAGCTAGTGGCTATAAAAAGAGGTGTCGAATCCCTTTGTGAGGTTCTTGGAATTTTTTTTCTCCCCCTCAGCCGAATTCTTCCATTTGCCAAAAAAAAACCCATCATTCTTTTGCCGAAATTTTGGTTTCCTCTCTAGCCGAATTCCCCATACCTTCTCTTCTTAAATTCCTTTTCTTGTTCACCTTTAGTTTTAGTCGATGACTTCTCCTCTTTTTTTCCCTAGTGGTGCCGAATTGTCTCTGTCACCATACTAATCTTAAAAGCCAAATTTAAGTCGCAGGATCAAAGGAGGATTTCGGTAAATGCTTCATTGATCCTTTTAGTGAGTTTTGTTAAAAGCCAAAGGGCTATCTAACCCCTCCTTGTCGTTAACTTTGTATTAACAAGGGTAAGGTTCAACAATCACAAGCGTGGTAGGTAAAGATCGTTAGCAAGAGGTAAGTGCACTCGTCTCCGTTGTGGTTTAGCAAATGGCCGAATGTAATATGGCTTATAAGGGTGACTTATGTGGAATATAGGTCACTTGATTTTGACAATGTATGTTTGGGTGCAGATTTAGAGGATAATCGCAAATAGTAACTAAGGAATGGCTACTAGAACGTGTGGCACACGGTAAGGTTACGGAGAGGTTTCGTTTTCTGATAAATTGTATATTGAGTTATGATTAATCGTTAGGTGATGGCGATTGTAGGTTCGTGATTAAGGGGTTTGCAGCGCGCGTGGTTACCAGGTGTGTACAAACACTACACACATGATATCGGCAATGCCGAAAAGCCGAAAGTGGCTAAATGGGCCCGGTGGGCCCTAAGGCTAAGTTTGATGAGTTTGTTTGGTTTGGTATATGAATTGAATTAGTCAAGCATGTTGCATGATCTGGAATCGTTTTGGGCCTAATAGGCCATAAGGATGTGATTTGGGCCTAATGGGCCGTAAGGATGTAATTTGGGCTTTATAATATCCTAGATTAGGGGTTATGCGTTTAATGCATAATTCAAGTGATTGCATGTCTCAGTGTATGGTGGGATGAGTTTTACGGGTTCCTAAAACCCTAGGATAAAAAGGGAATGCCTTGGAAAAATTTTGTTTTTAAGTGTTAATTATGGGGAGCTAGGCTAGAGACGCCTTAAGAGAAGTTGTGGGGGATGTATGACACAAAAAGTGCCTTGGTAAAGTGGCTAGAATGCGCCACTTAGGGACTTGGAGAATGACGCTTCACGCAAGGAGGAAGGGCTCATGTTCGAGTCGTGTGGGCAGCAAAATGGGTGGCTATTATTTTGCATTTTTTTCTGACGTTAAGGGAGTGAGGTCTTAAAGGAATAAGCGGTGAAGTTTATGACACAAGCAACCTAGTAGTAAAGTGGCAAGGGACGCCACCCTGGGTGCTGTAAAGTGTGCGTCAAAAAGGAGCTTCAAGGGAGGGGGTTCGAATCACGTGGGGAGCATAGGAGTGTTGTTTTATTTTTGATTTTGGCGTCAAGACAAGGGAGAGGTGTTGGACTGCTAGAGGGCTTTGAAAAGGTAAGGATAAGCCTTGATTTTATTTTGAAAATTCGGCTAGGATAATTGTGATTATATTTTATTTTTATTTTTTTTATGGGTAAGATAAGAGATAATATAGGATATTGATGTGGGATAAATGATGGATTATTTTATTTAGTAAGGTGATAAAGGTGGATTTATTTTAAGTTGGGAGATAGAAGATAATTATAGATTTATTTTATATTTTTGAATGTGTGTTCAAGAGGAATTATAGGAGAAGAAAGTGGGATGGGAGAGGAGGTTGGTGTGCCGAATTTGAGTAGTATAAATAGGGGTGCTCATCTTTTGGCAATTCTTTTCTCCATTTATTTTCTTGTTGCCGAAAATTAGAGTTCTCCTTAAGCTTTTCTTTGGTCCCTCTTGAGATAGCCGAAACTTTTTCTCTCAACTCACCATAGCCGAATTCCCCTAAGCCTCTTCCATTCTTTTCTTTCTTATAACTTCAACCCCTATCTATTCTCTATGATAGCCGAAAACCCCCTTTGTCATTAAGAGCATTAGCCGAATCTCTGGTGAGCCTCATCAGCATCTCTTTTCTTTCTCTTATTCTCTCAAAGGTCGAATCCCCAAGGAAGGTGCCGTGACTACCTTCTTGTAGTCTCTTCTAGTAGGCGTTAGTGGTGAACAACGTGTAAGGGTAAGTATTTTCTATCCTAGTAATCGGTTATGAGTTCTTTTCTAGTAGGGTGCCGAAATCAAGGGTTGACCTTGGTTTCTATGGGATGGCCGAATATTCATTAGCCATAATCTCGTGTTTTGGTTGTTGCTAGCGTGAAGGAAGGCTTTCGGGATTTGCGTAAGCAAGGTAAGTGATCTAGGACTTTCGGCCAAGGGCCATTCTTGTGGATTTTTGCTTAAAGCCGAATCTAACTGGTGGCATGTAAGGATTTCGACAACAACAGGAGCAAGTAGTGGTTTTCGGGATTTAAATCCGTAAGGTAAGGTAGTAGTAGTATTCGGCCATAGGCCATATTTGGTATCTTAGTGTGACCGATTTGACTATGATGGTTTAGGGGCTAATCGTCAGGAATAAGGGAGTTTCGGGATTTTGTCGAATGTGCCAAAGCAGGTGCGTAGTTATCGCACTATTCTCCTATTATTTGTATGTTGTTAAGTATGTATGTTTATGATGTGTATGTTAGCCGGAAATAATGGCTAAGATGGTGGATACCCGTAGTGGGTAACCGATTAATCAGGTCAGTGCTTTATTTTGCCTATGATATATGTGTGATATTTGTGGTGAGCATGCGATGAATACTTACTCTAAATGTTAATCTGGCATGATACACATATATGCATGGGACTTGGGATGTGAAAATCGAAGGAAAGGGTGTACATGTTATGTACGTGGTCTAATGTTAGCCTTGTGCTACATTAGCGCTTGATGTTAGCTGTGTGCTTCATCAAGGGAGGTGTTGGCTAGGTGCCACATCTCGGCGGTTGATAGCTGTGTGCATCACCGTGGACTGATTGATATGTGGGATCACTTAGGTGATCGGTGGCTTTGCCACGGCCTTGAGCAGCATGTTTGCCAAGGTAAGATATGTGGGATCACTCAGTTGATCGGTGGATTAGCCACGGCCTTGGGCAGCAGGTCTGCCAAGGTAGGTGTATTGGATGGACTCTAGGTTGGGTTGGGCTTCATAATTGCATGATATGTATGTGGACTGTGTGGATATGGGCCAAGCCCATAAATGGAGACATGTGAAATAGCTATGCACTGAGTCTGTTTGACTCACCCAATTTTTCTCAAACTTTACAGGTGATGCATAAAGCTTGGACCGGGTTGAAGTGGATACGAGGTGGCCCATGCAGAAGATGTTTTACTTGTTTTAAATATTTTATATTTTCAGTATTTATGAATGAGTATTTATTGTAATAAGGGCCATTTAAAGTATTTGGGAATTTTATTTATGTTAAGGTGGATTGACATTTACATTATTATTTGGAAATGTTTTTATGTTTTAATTTTAACACCTCATATCATAAGAATTTTATATTAAAGTTTTAAATCTGAATATTTTGTAACAACTTAATTTATTTAGAAATTTTAAATACACGATGTTTTTTTTTCTAAAGATAATAAATTTATACCTTTTCACCTCTAAGTCAAAATATTTTTCAAACGTTTTCCGCAGTGGCATTTCAAATTCGGTCGTAGTGAATGGGCCGGGTTTGGGGTGTTACAGGCTTGATGGGCTTTATGGGGACGAAGACTAGTATACTAGGGTTTTATGGAGTTTAGGCTTAGTACTGAACAACTCTTAAACCGCATAAGACTTTATAATAATTAAACATTGTCCGTGGACAAGTCGCTAGGTTAAAGTGTGGTAACGGGCATGTGCATGTCTAGGGTTGGATCTAGGGAGAGCTTGGTACTTAAGAGGCCCTAGCGACCCACCTCCTCTTCTCTGGAATCCTACCTGGTGCATAGTGTCTGTTCACTTTAGCCGCAAGGACTTGTTAATAGGTCAAAGTTCATAACTAAAACCCGAGAGGGACCAAATAGTCCTAGATTTATAAAATTATTAAAATACCTTGATTTGAAAATTACCAAAATACCTCTAGATTTGTAAAATTACTAAAATACCCCTCATTTGAAAATTACCAAAATACCCCTAGATTTGTAAAATTACTAAAATACCTCTGATTTGAAATTACCCAAAATACCCTTAGTTGGAAAATTACCGAAATACCCTTAGATTTGCAAAATCACTAAAATAGCCAGAATTGTGCAATTACCAGAATACCCTTTATTTGCAGAATTACCAAAACATCCCTAATCTACAAAATCTCCAAAATATCTCTATTTTCAACATTACCTGAATACCCGTATAGAGTAGATTTACGGAAATACCATTGGGATGTGAAATGACGAAAATACCCCTATGTGATGAATATGAGTTTTGTGGATGTTACTGATGTCCATGTTGCATTCATACGATATTCTATTTACGATGCTATGGGTGGGAATTATGGTACGGAGGAAGATTTGAGGGTCGCATAGTCGCTTGACGACCATGGATCCACCGGTGGCTTTAAGCCCATTATATGATTAGCAGCTTTGCTGCAACGTTGAGTAGTGCCACTGTGAATGCTACCTTTGGTGTGTAGAGGATGGGTGGGTCGATTTAGAAATCCCTACAGGTGTGTAGGGTTGGAAGGGAAATGGTGTGTGTAGCGGATGGATTTTTGGGGAGTGTTTTGCATTACCTTATTTTGCATATGATATGTTATGAGATGAGATGAGGTTTTTGTCGGCTAAGACCAAGACCACCGATTTTGATAGGGCTTAGGCCCAATGTGAATATTTGTATGTTGATTTGATTGCCAAGGGTTGTACACACTGAGTTTCGAAACTCACACCCTTTATTTAATGTTTCAGGTGATCCTCAATAGACGGCTCGACATGAGAGGGGACTCGGAGATGGCCACACTACGATATGCTTAAGATTTTGTTTTTGTTTCAATGGTTTTTAATTGCTTTATTTTAGTTGGATGTAATAAGACCTTGTACTCCGATTTGACCTTAGATTTTGGGTTGCTGTTTTTAACTGCTTACTTAAATATTAAGCCTAAGTAAATTTCGTATGTTTAAACTTGGTTTCTGAAGTACTTAAAACTATAAAAAATGGGTTTTTATTATTACTTAACAAGACTCAAGGATGAAAGGGCTTTTGGAACTTAAATTGTTAATTAGCAAAGTCATTTTGAATTGTGCCTTTAATGTGACATTTCGGATTTGGGCCTAACTTCTAAGCCGGGTTTGGGGTGTTACATTTAGTGGTATCAGAGCCAGGTTGCAAAGCTCGGGCTGTGAAATAGGCCTTAGATTTTGGGTTTTAAAATGTTTTTGCAGGATTCTTGAAGTGGGGTTCACCGAGCCCTTGACATCGAGCCAAGTAAGGTTTTTGTGCTTATATTTGTTTAAATTACTGAACTGTATCTAGATATTGGGCTACTTTAAAATAGGTTCTTAGAGACTAAAGCCCGTAGGAAACTTAAGCCTGTAGTGGATTTACGACGGTGAAACAACTTTTAAAATTGTTAAATGCATAAGACATGTGCTTTAAACAGTGAAACTATGAACTAATTTCATAAAAATTCTAATCCAGAAATATGCACGCAACAATGAGCGCTAGAAGAGAAGGAAGAGGCCGCGGCCGAGGCCGTGGAAGTGTTAGGGCTTTGTAAACATTTGAATTGGAATTTGGTACTTATTCTGCGTATGTTTGAGAATGTTTGCGATGGGTGGATGTTTTGGGTATGTATTAAAATAATTAAGGTCAAAGTGCGCAGTGGTAGCGTGGTGGGGTAATTGATACCAACCACCCTGTTAGTCGGAAATTTCAAGGACGAAACTTCTTTAAGGGGGTAGAATTGTAATGCCCCAAATTTTGGCCTAGTAGAATTGGGCCTATTGGGCTTTGGGTCTCAGGAAATTTTTAAGTGAGCAAGAAAATGACAATTGGCATGTTGGCTTTGAGGGTTATTGAATTTGGAGTGTTTAGGGGTGTTGGAGATGTTCTGAGATCAGGTAAGGGTATAGGAGAAATTTTGGTTTTAGCATAAGGGAACTGTGACTTCAGTTAGTAGGCCTTTTAACTAAATGAAGAAGAAATAGGACACAAATGGGCTTGTGGTCCAGTGGCAAGTGGCGTCACTTGGGGAGCTATAAGGTGGCGTGTTGTCAGCGGAGGAGGTCCAAGGTTCAAGCATTAGGAGTGGTGTTTTTGGAGTGTTTATTTTGCATAGTGGACGGCCAGAGTTGTGTGGAATTTGGACTCTTGTGTTGAAGTGTTTGAATTGGTCTTGTGAGTTGATAAAGGAGGGAATTTCAGATGAGATAAGGGAGATATCATGGAGAAAAATTAGGAGATGAGAGGTGGGAAGAGTTGGTGCCGAATTGGATTGTGGGGGAAGGTAGGATTCGGCTAGTGGCTATAAAAGGAGGTGTCGAATCCCTTTGTGAGGTTCTTGGAATTTTAGTTTTCTCCCCCTCAACCATATTCTTCCATTTGCTGAAAAAACCCCATCATTCCTTTGCCAAAATTTGGGTTTCCTCACTAGTCGAATTCCCCATACCTTCTCTTCTTAAATTCCTTTTCTTGTTCACCTTTAGTTCCAGCCGATGACTTCTCCTCTTCTTCTCCCTACTGGTGCCGAATTGACTCTGTCACCATACTAATCTCAAAAGCCGAATTTAAGCCGCAGGATCACAGGAGGATTTTGGTAAGTGCTTAGGTGATCTTTTTAGTGAGTTTTGTTAAAAGTCGAAGGGCTATCTAACCCCTCCTTGTCGTTAACTTTGTATTAACAAGGGTAAGGTTCAACAATCACAAGCGTGGTAGGTAAAGATCGTTAGCAAGAGGTAAGTGCACTCGTCTCCGTTGTGGTTTAGTAAATGGCCGAATGTAATATGGCTTATAGGGGTGACCTATGTGGAATATGGGTCACTTGATTTTGACGATGTATGTTTGGGTGCAGATCTAGAGGATAATCGCAAATAGTAGCTAAGGAATGGCTACTAGAACGTGTGGTACACAGTAAGGTTACGGTGAGGTTTCAGTTTCTGATAAAGTGTATATTAAGTTATGATTAATCATTAGGTGATGTGGATTTTAGGTTCGTGATTAAGGGGTTTGCAGCGCGCGTGGTTACCAGGGGTGTACAAACACTACACACACGATATCGGCAATGCCGAAAAGCCGAAAGTGGCTAAATGGGCCCGGTGGGCCTTAAGGCTAAGTTTGATGAGTTTGATTGGTTTGGTATATGAATTGAGTTAGTCAAGCATGTTACATGATCTGGAATCGTTTTGGGCCTAATAGGCCATAAGGATGTGATTTGGGCCTAATGGGTCATAAGGATGTAATTTGGGCTTGATGGGCTTTATGGGGACGAAGACTAGTATGCTAGGGTTTTATGGACTTTAGGCTTAGTACTGAACCACTCTTAAACCGCATAAGACTTTATAATAATTAAACATTGTCCGTGGACAAGTCGCTAGGTTAAAGTGTGGTAACGGGCATGTGCATGTCTAGGGTTGGATCTAGGGAGAGCTTGGTACTTAAGCGGCCCTAGCGGTCCACCTCCTCTTCTTTGGAATCCTACCTGGTGCATAGTGTCTGTTCACTTTAGCCGCAAGGACTTGTAAAGTTCATAACTAAAACCCGAGAGGGACGAAATAACCCTAGATTTGTAAAATTATTAAAATACCTTGATTTGAAAATTACCAAAATACCCCTAGATTTGTAAAATTACTAAAATACCCCTGATTTGAAAATTACCAAAATACCCTTAGATTTGTAAAATTACTAAAATACCCCTAATTTGAAAATACCCAAAATACCCTTAGTTGGAAAATTATCGAAATACCCTTAGATTTGCAAAATCACTAAAATAGCCCGAATTGTGTAATTACCAGAATGCCTTTGATTTGTAGAATTTCCAAAACATCCCTAATCTACAAAATCTCCAAAATATCTCTGTTTTCAACATGACCTGAATACCCCTATAGAGTAGATTTACGGAAATACCCTTGGGATGTGAAATGACGAAAATACCCTTATGTGATGAATATGAGTTTTGTGGATGTTACTGATGTGCATGTTGCATTCATACAAAATTCTGTTTAGGATGCATATGGGTGGGAATTATGGTACGGAGGAAGATTTGAGGGTCGCATAGTCGCTTGACGGCCATGGATCCACCGGTGGCTTTAAGCTCGTTATATGATTAGCAGCTTTGCTAAAACGTTGGGTAGTGCCACTGTGAGTGCTACCTTTGGTGTGTAGAGGATGGGTGGGTCGATTTAGAAATCCCTACAGGTGTGTAGGGTTGGAAGGGAAATGGTGTGTGTAGCTGATGGATTTTTGGGGAGGGTTTTGCATTACCTTGTTTTGCATATGATATGATATGAGATGAGGTCTTTGTAGGCTAAGGCCAAGACCACCGATTTTGATAGGGCTTAGGCCCAATGTGAATATTTGTATGTTGATTTGATTGCCAAGGGTTGTACACACTGATTTTCAAAACTCACACCCTTTATTTAATGTTTCAGGTGATCCTCAATAAACGGCTCGACGTGGGAGGGGACTCGGAGATGGCCACACTACGAGATGTTTAAATTTTTTTTTTTTTGTTTTTGTTTCAATGGTTTTTAATTGCTTTATTTTAGTTGGATGTAATAAGACCTTGTACTCCGATTTGACCTTAGATTTTGGGTTGCTGTTTTTAACTGCTTACTTAAATATTAAGCCTAAGTAAATTTCGTATGTTTAAACTTGGTTTCTGAAGTACATAAAACTATAAAAAATGGGTTTTTATTATTACTTAACAAGACTCAAGGATGAAAGGGCTTTTGGGCCTTAAATTGTTAATTAGCAAAGTCATTTTGAATTGTGCCTTTAATGTGACATTTAGGCCGGGTTTGGGGTGTTACAAAGCCAACTCTCATGGCTATATATATATATATATATACAAACCAAAATATAAACATTTACAATGCCAATTCATTTGGCCAACATCATTACCAAAAAATAATCAACATGACTCAAAAATACCTATACTTGCCATATACTTATTATACCAAAGTTCAAAGGTACCAAGTGATAGGTGGTAGTGTGAAACGATATCCGACGATCCCTGAATCCGAGCTAGCTTCAATTTTACTAAAAAACACGGAAAAATACACAAAGTAAGCTATAAAGCTTAGTAAGCTCGTATGATATAAACTTAACTAATCACAAATACAACATTCATCAATTTAAACATATTAACATGTAATTCGTGATTACTAACAAAACTTTTAACATGCTTATTCATATGCTATTATACAAACTTCATAACTTCTTTGATTTAAGGCTCATACTATGCATGTACATACATGTACTAATCCCTAACAAGCTCATACATATTCGAGATACTGTTGAAACCGATATCTCACACACTAAGTACCATAATAGCTGAAGCTATCTTAAATCGCACACAAAGTGCCATACATAGCTGAAGCTATCTCGATCTCGCACACTAAATGCCATATATAACCGGAGCTATGTCAAATCATACACAAGTGCCATATATAGTAGAATAGTCGTTAAACATAAATTTAATCTCATATACACAATTTATGCAATATCAAAGCATTTAAAGCATAATTATAATAATGCTTATTATATACGAACTTACCTTGGATGTGAAATGTAATAGCTCAATTTTGGGTCTAGTCAAAATAGTGGTTTCGGGACCACAAATTTGACGTAGTAAAAATTTTTATTATCATTTTATGGTCTACAGTTTTACGGAATGATTTCATGAAACTTTTGTTCGAAAATTTTGACGTTTGAGCACTCAATTTAGCAAAAAGGACAAAATTTTAAAAAGTGAAAAGTTGAGTTTTACATGCTAGAGGTGTCTAATTGCTATGAAATTTTAAATTGAAGGTCCTTAGATAGTAATTAGACCATTTGTTAAGTTAGTGGACAAAAATAGACATGGTGATATAAAATTTCAAAGTTTTAAGTGAAGGGCAATTTAGTCATTTGGTAATTAAATGAATTAAAAAGAAAAATCAAGCCAAAATTCTTGTCCATCTTCCTCACCATAGCCGAAAATTAGAAAGGAAGCCATAGCTAGGGTTTGGCTACTTTCAATCTCGATTGTAAGTCCGTTCTTGTCCTCTTTTTAATGCTCTTTACATTTTTGAAGTTGTTATCACTCGATCTATCTATTTTTACCATTAATTTGTGAGATGATTGAGGTCTAGGGTTTGACCCATGTTAGACATGTGTGTATTTTGATGTTTAATGGTAGATTATTCAAGTTTAATGTTAGATAAACAACTTTTGCGAGGTGATTTTTGATGAAAATGTCAAAAGGACCTATTTGTAAAAAGATTTCAAAATATGTGTAAAAGTGTGATTTAATGGAAAATGTGAGCTGATATAAGCATGAAATTGGCTTGGCTAGGCTTGGGTTATCAAGAAATTAAATAAATTTCATTTTATGAGCCTAGGGACTAATTTGTAAAAATGTGAAACTTTACAGGCAAAAAGGTAATTTTTCCATAATGTGATGTTTGGACTGATTTGACTAATGTGAATATTAAATAAGCTAAATTTTCTATTATAGATCAAGAAAAACGAAGTTCGGACCTTGACCAGGGAAAGAATAAGGTGTTTGACGATTAAATCCTTTTCTACTATTTTGTACCGAGGTAAGTTCGTGTGTAAATAAAGGCAATGTTATATTTTTATTTTCTATATGTTTTATTATACATGAATTGTATTAATGACAATATGGATACATTCGACGACGAAATGACAAGTGAGAAATCCCATTTGAACCTTAAGAATAGATTAGGATACGAGTGACATGTCACTAGGAAACCATGTGATATATGTGATTTATGTGATTCGGGTGTTGGTCTCATACGTCTACCAGTGGCTGGATAGTCTGACATGTGTTGCAGACACCTGGCCGCTTGTGTGAGCAAGCTCGTGATTAGATCGAGAGCGCTCCCTTATGTGTTATGAGATATGAGGTAGCATTAGCTACGTATGTGCCACTTATGTGCAAGACTTTCTGTGTATCCGATTAGTATTCCAAGTGTTCAACGGGTAAGTCAAAGACGAGAAAGAGTATGATATGTTACGAGTTGGTAGAGGTATGTACGAAAAACTCATAAGAATGAGCTCGGTATATGATGAACACTTGGTAAGATTAAGAATGATTAAGTTATGTTTATGAACCTATGATGACAATTATGTAACTTGTGTTATACTAATTGTATGATATTCATGTTTAAGGTTGTCTAATGTTGCTTATTATTTGCATGTGAACTTACTAAGCTATAAAGCTTACTCCCCTTCCTTTCCTTTATATTATAGTGTAACCAAGCCAACTCGGGATTGAAGATTTGTCGGAGATCCATACACAATGAATTCAAGTATTTTGAGATATGACATGTATAGGGACTTGGTCATTTTTTCATGTGTTATAAATGAATTGGCCTAAATGTGTTGTCATTGTAATGGTTAATGATTCATTTTGTATATGGCCATAGGCAGTTGGCTAATCTTAATTTTATTGGTCATTGGTATGTTTATATGATGATGCCTATCATGAAGATGAAACTGGCACGAATGTAAAAGAGGATATGTGATGTTTATGCATGATAGATGTTAGTATGTGTAAATGATGTATTGATATCTTGTTTGTGGCTGATTTGGTTGTATGTATATGCTTGGATTGGTGTTGCTTTTTGTTGTGTAGATTGGCACAAGAAAGGTTGGCAAAAAGGCTTGGTAAATAGCCTTATTTTTGTTCAAACGAGTAGACAAACGAGCATGTGTCTAGGCCGTGTGTGACACACGGTCTGCCCCATAGGCATGTGTTTCAGTCGTGTATGTAACACCCTTAACTCGTAACCATCGCCGGTCTAGGGTTAAAGGCATTACCGGATAAATCAAATCTTTTACAAACATTTCACATCATAATTTAACAATTCAAATCAAAGAGTCCCTTAAATAGGTCTATGAGACCTTAAACATGCATTAGAAAGGGGTTGGGACTAAACCGAACACATACGAAAGTTTTTGAAAATTTAACATTTTTCAAAGCTACGGAGGTCACACGCCCATGTGGGCAGGCCATGTGCCTCACACGGCCTCAGACACACCCGTGTGTCCAAGCCGTGTCAAAACAGGGCATACATACTATCTAGATCACACAGCCGAGGACACACTCGTGTGCTTCACCCGTGGTCAACACTGACTTGCATCGCACGGCTAGTCACACGCCTGTGTGTACAGCCCCTGGTCGACACTCACTTGTTTTGAAATACAAACTCGAATGACATGGTCGAGCCACACGCTCGTGTGCTCAACCGTGTGGGCAATTATAGGCCATTTACACGGCCAATTTGCCACCCGTTTTAAGGTCAAACCTACATGCATAACCAAGCATTATTTCAAGTACCAAAAGCAACCAATACATATCAAAATGACCATCTTTTCTAAACATTCAAGAGAATATCAAACACACCAACTTATGTACCATTTATCTCATTCTAATCACAAGCATTTCTAAGTATAATCCATCCACAAACTTACCAATTCATTATGACATCCTTTCATCAATAATATACCAACTTTGCATCACAAAACATAGAATAAAGTTTCCATATCACATAGCTTATATATACAACTCAAAATATCATCCAATTCATCTAGAATATACATGCCATAGTTAAATATGTACACATTCACAAGGTACCAAAATAGAGTTTGATAGTGTGGTGATGATCCTCGATGATCCCCGAGCCTTCCGTAGCTTTAATGATCTATAAAATAATGCAAACACACAAAGTAAGCTTTCAAAAGCTTAGTAAGCCATATACAAATAAACTTATCATATACAACATTTATAACCATATCAATTACAGGAACTTTAACATATCTCAATAGCATATTCATAATTCCTCTTTAGCTCAATTGTAACTAACCATTTGCTTGACAACAAATCACATCTTCATGTATCTCATTGATCATAACACATTGGAAACACAGAAATTTATATACTTTTTCATGCCCTTTTTGACCCAAATTTATGCAGTTTCGAGTAAATCCTTGTCGAAAAATAATTAAATATTATAAAATAATTAAATTATGCTAAAAATATGAACATGACAAATTTTAATTAATTTTATAGTTAATTTTGTTTAATTTTGACTATTTTCGACAGATTCGCACAAAGGGCGAAAATCGGCTCGGCAGACACTACTCAAAGAATAAACCCGAGAAGTAATTTAAAGTATCAAGGCAAATTTATTTCCAGCCCAAGACGGTCTAATTATGAAGATTTAATCATAATATAATTAATTTTAATTTATTCCCAATTAAATTTGGGCTAAATAAATTATTATTAATTAATTATGGAAGAAGGGTCCAGTTAAACTGCACTGGTTGAACCAAACCGGTTGAACCGAACCGAGCAAAGAGCTGGGCAGCCCAAACCGTCCATATTGCTGGCCCAAATAAGCTTATTAGCTGATTAATTAAGTTGCAAAGAAGCCTTTGAAGACTTTTCAAAGTTGCATTCAAACCCCTCCAAATATTGTGGCTTTGTAGATTTGCCCCAGGCCATTTTTAGCAAAGTTGAATCCATCAACTTTGCCACATAGGTGGCCGACCAAGGGAGGCCTCTTTTGCTACTTCTATTTGCTATTTTTAGCAGCCTTGATCAGCTATAAATACACCCCCTTGCTGCTCATTCAAAACATCCCTCATTCCTTCAACATTCTCATTCTCTCTTATCTCTAATTCTCTCCATTCTCTCTTATTTTCCATTCCATTTTCCCTTCTTCTTGTGCCGATTTCTCCTCTTGGAAAAGAGGTGTTTTCTCAGCCATTTGGAGCATCAAGTGGAGTGTTCATAATCTACCTTGATCACCGAGGACAACAGAGAACGAAGAACGGAGCAATCAGTCAAGCCACGGAGAAACACCGGATTTGCTTCTTGTTCCTTATCTCTTTAAATTTTGTTGTTGTTTTGACAAACATGTTTATGAATATTTATGCTATTGAAATGGTTATTTTAATCAGCTTAGCTTGAATTTAATTCGTGCCGGGTTGATTGCATTTCATCCTCTTAAATTATTAAAATTGTGTTTATGCTGTTATAGGCCTCGGTAAAATGTTTGATTAAGTAAAATCATACTTAAGTTATTCTGGCATTATAATTGTTTAGATAACTAAAAAGTTAATTATTTAAACGCATTGAAATTGTAATTAATGGACACAATACTTAATCTGTGCATGTTTAATTCTTCTAAGGTAGTTGAAGATTAAATTAGTATTGTATTTGGCAATACATATGCCTTGCATAACTTGCAAGATTTTTGCGATTAAATTGTTTCAAGGTAAGGATACTTTGTTACTTCACATGATCGGTTGAATCACATAGGAATATGTGAGAGATTGTTTAATTTAATAAGTATGTATGTGCAATAACATGTAAATATGTTCATAAGTTAGCAAATTATCGAGTTGCCGTGATTTATTTCGTAAAAGTATAAGCATGAGTTTAATAATTCTAAGTTAAGAAATGTAATTAATCCAACACAATTATATCATCTTGATTAAAATCAGTTTTTGAAATCGTGCACTAGAACTTTGTTTTATTTTATTTTACTTTTTTTTTAGTTTTTAAATATTTCTTAAATCCAAATATTTCTCTTTCACCAAAGTGTTTAAAATCATTTTCATAAATAATTCTTTTACAGTCCCTGTGGGTACGATAACTCGACATTTACTTGTCACTTTATTACTTATTACGATTGTGATCACTTGCACATTTCCACCGTTCCACACATTCATACATATATCACATTTTGTCTCATCAAATCTATGCATATATCTCACTTTTGAAAATTCACATATACTTACTTTTCATACTCAAATATAGTATACATTTCAAACGTACCTGAATCGGTTATACATTTCATAAATCCATTCATTTCTCGAAATTGCCCGTTGAATCATTCGGAATCAAATAGAATATTTAAATAACTCGGAATACTTGTACAATGCTAAAGTCCCAGACGTGGTCTTACATGTAATCAAATATCGATGCCACTGTCCTAGACAAGGTCTTACACAAAATCATATATGATGCCAATGTCCCAGACATGGTCTTAAACGTAATTCTCAAATTGACGCCAACATCCCAGACGTGGTCTTACATGATATCACATATCGAAACCCTATGTCATGACATATGAATCCTATATATTCCTAAGGTTCGTACAGGACTTTTCGGACATTAACACATTGTCGATACTAGCTTGGTTTTCACATCTATATCTTCTAAAACTATTCATCACAATTCAATATTATATGAACATGAATAAATCAACTTAAATACATTTATTTGTATATAGACTTACCTCGTACGAATATAAACGGACAAATTCGACTACTCGATCACTTTCGACTTTCCTCGGTCTAAATTCGTTTTCTTTGGTTCTTGATCTATACACATTCAAATTTAACTTTTTTATTCACCAAATTATTCAATTCAATCCAAAAACACACATTTAGGGCAACTTACAATTTAGCCCTCATATTTCCACATTTTGACATTTAAGTCCCTATTTCACAAAATCACAAAAATAAACATAATTTCTTTGTACCCATGCTTAGTTGAATTTTCACATGCTTCATCTAAGTCAACACATTTCATTTCTTTCAAATTTTAATCCCTCAAAATATTATTTTCACAATTAAGTCCAAATTACTAAAATTCACCAAAAATCCAAAGAAAAACATGTTAATCTAATACATATATTTCATATTTCATCAACTAACATTACAAAGCTTAAACGTTCATCAATGGCACATCTCATAACCTTCATCAAATTCCAAAATTAAAGCATGGGTTTTGTAGTACTCGAAGCAATGATTACAAAAACATAGAAATTATCAAAAGCTAAAACAAAAACTTAATCAAGCTTAAACCTAGCCAAATGAAGCTTGGTTTTCTTTCTTTCTTTTTCTTCTATTTTTGACACAAAAGATGAGCATAATGGCTAATTTTTATGCTTTTGTTTTATTAATTCCATATTAATTATCTATTTCCCATTTTACCATTAATGAAACTTTACAACATCTTTAAAATGCATGTCCACTACCGTCCATGCCATAATATAATGGCCTAATTCCATTTTATGGCCTTCCTATTAAAAGAACATAGCATTAAAGCACTTTAACAATTATCAAGACACTTTTGTATTTTACGCGAATAAGTCATTTTCTCAATTTAAGCGCACAGACAATAAAATTAATTCACAAAACTTTCACATATGCTTAATCACATACTGTATGCATAGAAAATAATATTAAAATATTTTTCTGACTCGGATCTGTGGTCTATTCTGACTAGGGTCTAAATAAGACTGTTACAATATGTCCCCTGCACCTTAATTGATGCAAAATAGAATTTCCAGAATTGAACACACGGGCGTGTGTCTCGGCCGTGTGTGCTACAAAGCCTTGGACACGGGCGTGTGTCTTGGCCGTGTGTGCTACACGGCCTTGGACACGAGCGTGTGTCTCAGTCATATAAAGTTGCACCTATTTTATGAAAAATTATGGAAATTAAATCGACCACACGGCTTAGCACACGGGCATGTGGCACGACTGTGTGGCACAAGTCAGAGAGCACCCTATTTTGAACACGGTCTGTAGCACGGGCATGTCTAAAGGTCACACGGGCGTGTAAGCCTTGTAACATGAAAAATTTTCTAAGTTTTGTAATTTTTTTCTAAAATTCTTAGTTTAGTCCCGAACCACTTCCAAAGCATGTATTGAGCCTCGTAGGCTCGTTTTAGGGATGATATGAATGTGTATGAAATGTTTTTAATTTGGATGGAAATTTATGACTAAAAAATGTATGCTTGCTTGTGTTTATGTCCGGTAATGCCTCGTACCCTGTTTTGTAGTTGACTAGGGTAAGGGGTGTTACATTTAGTGGTATCAGAGCTACAGTTTAGTCGATTCTTGGACTAACATAGCATGTGTAAGATTCTAGCTATAAATGCCATATATAAACTGTGATAGTGTGATGACTCCTAACAATTTTAAACTATGTTTTCATATAGTAAATGGATCCCGACCGAGCTGTAGCTGATGAAGTAGAAAGCAATGCGCCAGCTCCCGCTCAAGGGGCAGCACCGTCTGATAATAGACCTCCTACGGTTAGTCAGGGAGAAGGGGCTAGGGAAGCCCTCTCCACATGATGAACCAGTGGTATTCAGAGTTTGTTCAAACAAATCCGAATGCCCAACCGCCTCCACCCCCACCTATTCCTTAGCCAGTTCCCGTACCTCCACAGGGTATGGAATTTGTAAGAATGAACAAACCTCCGGTTGATAAGATCTGAAAGCACAGGGCTGAAGATTTTAGAGCTAATGTGAATGATGATCCCGAGAGAGCTGGTTTTGGCTCAAAAGCTCCATCAAGGTATTTGATAAGTTATCATGCACACCAAATGAATATCTGAAATGTGCTGTGTCACTTCTGAGAGATTCAGCATACTGTTGGTGGAAAACCCTTGTGTCAGTAGTACCGAGAGAGAGGGTTAACTGGGAATTCTTCCAAGATGAGTTTAGGAAGAAATATATTAGCCAACGATTTATTGATCAGAAATGCAAAGGAGTTTTTAAAGCTGAAACAGGGTCGAATGTCGGTAACCGAGTACGAGTGAGAGTTTGTTAGGCTCAGTAAGTACGTTCAAGAGTGTGTTTCCACCGAGGCTATCATGTGCAAAAGGTTCAAAGATGGGTTGAATAAGGATATCCAATTGTTAGTTGGAGTTCTTGAGCTGAAGGAATTTGTGGTGCTATTCGATCGAGCTTGTAAGGCTGAAGAATTAAGCAAAAAAAAAAAAGAGGAAAGTTGAGTTTGAGGCTAGAGATGTAAGAAAAAGACCGATGAGTAAGTCATTTCAATCTCAATCTAAGAAATCGAGGGACTTATATGTTTGATCGAGTGCTTCAGCTGGGTATCCCAACAGAGATAGTGGGAAACAATACTCAGGTTCTAAAGCCCAAACTACATCAATAGTGAGCATTGGTAATGCTAAGTCTGGTAGGCCCAAATGTCAACACTGCGATAGATGACATCCCAGCGAATGTAGAATGTATGATCGGGCCTGTTTTAAGTGTGGCTCTCACGACCATTTTATTAAAGATTGCCCAGAGATGGTTGAAAATAATAAGTTTCAGACTGCAAGATCGGGCAACACTGCCTCTAAAGGGAGACCACCAAGGAACACGGGAAATGGAGCTAGTAGTAAAGGTGTGACAAAAGATATAGCTGTAAGATCTAAGGCTAGGGCACCTGTTAGAGCCTATGCTATCCGTGCTCGCGAAGAAGCGACATCTCCCGATGTTATCACTGGTACATTTTCTCTCTATGATACTAATGTTATTGCATTGATCGATCCTGGATTGACTCATTCTTATGTTTGCATGAAATTGGTAGCTAGTAAAACCTTGCCTGTTGAGTTTACTGAATTTGTGATTAAAGTGTCAAACCCTTTAGGCAAGTATGTGCTAGTTGATAAAGTTTACAAGAATTGTCTATTGATGATTCGAGGTCACTATTTTCCGGCTGATCTAATGTTGTTGCCATTTGATGAGTTTGATGTCATTTTGGGTATGGATTGGTTGACACTGCATGATGTTGTAGTGAATTGTAGACGGAAAATTATTGAATTGAAATGTGAGAATGGTGAAATTCTTCGAATTGGTTCAGATGAGTCAGGTGAGTTACCTGTTGTGATTTCTTCAATGACTACCCAAAAATATGTGAGAAAGGGTTGTGAAGCTTATCTAGCTTATGTGTTGAATACAAGAGTGTCCGAAATAAAGGTTGAATTACTACCGGTAGTTTGTGAATATCCGGATGTGTTTCTAGAGGAGTTACTTCTGACCAGAGAGGTTGAGTTTGGTATTGATTTAGTACCACAGACTTCACCAATATTGATTGCTCCATATAGGATAGCTCCGACTGAATTGAAAGAATTGAAAGCTGAGTTGCAAGAGTTGACAGATAAGGGTTTTGTGAGACCTAGTTTTTCACCATGGGGTGCACCAGTGTTATTTGTCAAGAAGAAAGATGGATCCATGAGACTTTGTATTGATTACCAATAGCTCAACAAGGTGGCTATAAACAACAAGTATCCTTTGCCAAGAATTGATGACTTGTTTGATCAGTTGAAAGGGGCAACAGTATTTTCGAAGATTGATTTGAGGCCTGGCTACTACCAGTTGAGAGTTAAAGAGTCAGACGTGCCGAAAACCACTTTCAGAACAAGGTATGGGCACTACGAATTTCTTGTCGTGCCTTTCGGACTAAGAATTCTGTTGCAGACTTTGAGAGATAAGAAATTGTTTGCTAAGTTCAGCAAAAGTGAGTTTTGGCTCCGAGAAGTTAGATTTTTGGGACATATTTTCTCTGGAGACGGTATTGGGGTTGATCCGAGTAAGATATCAGCAATTGTTGATTGGAAACAGCCGAAGAATGTATCAGAGGTTAGAAGCTTTTTGGGCTTAGTCGGTTACTACCGACGTTTTGTCAAAGTATCAATGATTGCTACTCCTATGACTAAGTTGTTGCAAAAAGATGTTAAGTTCGAATGGTCAGAAAAATGTCAGCAATGTTTTGAGAAGTTGAAAACATTATTGACTGAGCACCGGTTTTAATGCAACCTGAATTGGGAAAAGAGTTCATAATTTATTGTGATGCATAACTGAATGGATTAGGATGTGTGTTGATGCAAAAGGGCAAAGTGATAGCTTATGCCTCGAGATAGTTGAAACCGCACGAGAAGAATTATCCTACGCATGATTTGGAATTAGCTGTCATTGTGTTTGCTTTGAAAATTTGGAGACACCATTTGTACAGTGAGAAGTGTCATGTCTTTTCTAATCATAAGAGTTTAAAATACTTGATGACTCAGAAAGATTTAAACTTGCGGCAACAGAGATGGCTCGAGTTACTGAAGGATTATGAGCTAGTGATTGACTATCACCCGAGTAAGGCAAATGTTGTCGTAGATGCGTTGAGTAGAAAGACTTTGTTTGCTTTGAGAGCGCTGAATACACGGTTGACTTTTTCCGATAATGGTTCAATCCTGACTGAGTTGAGAGCTAGACTGTTATTCTTTCAACAAATTTGTGAAGCTCAGAAATGTGACAGTGATTTACAAACCAAAAGAGTTCATCGTGAATCAAGTAGTGATTCAGATTTTCATATCGGATCTGATGATTGTTTGATTTTTCAAGGTAGAATTTGTGTACCGAAAAATGATGAACTTATTCAGAAAATTCTTAGTGAGGCACATAACGGTTGTTTATCTGTGCATCCTGGTAGTACAAAAATGTATAATGATTTGAAGAAATTGTATTGGTTATCATGTATGAAACAAGATATTTCGAAGTTTGTTTCGATATGCTTAGTTTGTCAACAAGTAAAGGTCAAACACCAAGTACCTTTGGGCTTGCGATGGGACAAAACTACGATGGATTTCGTAACAGGTTTGCCGTTGACTTTGAAAAAGAAAAATGTCATTTGGGTCATTGTTGATAGATTGACAAAAATCGGCTCATTTTATACCGATATGTACCGATTATTCACTTGACAAGCTAGCTGATTTGTACATTAATAAAATTGTGAGATTACATGGTGTGCCTATTTCTATTATTTCGGATAGAGATCCGAGGCTTATGTCTCGATTTTTGAAAAAGTTACAAGAAGCTTTGGGTACAAAGTTGAACTTTAGTACTGCATTTCATCCACAAACCGACGGCCAATCAAAGAGAACGATTCAGGTTCTTGAAGATATGCTTTGTTGTTGTGTTTAAGAATTTGAAGGTTGTTGGGAAAAATATCTACCTTTAGTCGAATTTGCTTATAACAATAGTTTTCAGCCGAGTATAAAGATGGCACCGTATGAGGCATTGTATGGCCACAAGTGTCGAACTCCATTGTAATGGACATAACTCAGTGAGAAACAGATTCATAGGGCTGATTTGGTTAAGGAGACCGAAGAAAAAGTGAAAGTAATCTGTGACTGTTTGAAAGCAGCTTCAATCAACCTTCAATCAATCACCCATACTTAATCAAAATATTTACCAAAAGTCGACGCCTTACCTAACCTTACCGTGTGCCACCGGGTTCTAATAGCCCTTCCTTAGCTACTAATCACGAGTATCCTCTAGATCTGCACTCACACATACACCATCAAGCTTTGAGTGACTCATAATCTACACAAGTCACCCCTATAGATCATACTCACATTCGACCATTTATTTAAACCATAATTGAGTTTAGTACACTTACACTTTGCTAGCGATCCTTACCACGCTTGCGATCTCTGAACCTTACCCTTGTTAATACAAGATTAACGACAATGAGAAGTTAGATAGCCCTTCAGCTTTTAACAAAACACACTAAGGGGTTAACTGAATACTTACCGAATCCACTTTGGATCCTGCGGCCTAGATAACTACTGAACGAGATTCGGCTTTTAACCTTGATTGATAGTAGGTAACAATCGATTTGTGATGGAGGAAAACAACAAAGATTCAACACTAATAGGGATTTCGGCAAGAGAAGATGATGATACTTCGGCAATAAAGGAGTTTGGCTATGAGAGAATTCGGCTAAAAGGGATTCGGCTATAGGAGATTTCGGCAACAAGGCAAGGTATTTTCGATTGTGGAAAAATAAGGTTTCGGCAAAAGAAAAAAAAGAATGGAAATTTTGACATTACCTAGGACCCCAAATTCGGCACACACACATTTATATAGCCTATAGCCTAAACTTAGCCACCCCTAGAGTCCAATTTGGCACCATTTCATCCACTGCTCATCTCCTAATTTTTCTCCAAGATATCTCCCTTATCCTTCTCCTAAATTCTCTCTACTAATCACTTCTCCTTAGAGTCCCTCTACACAACACTTCCAGCCTTCTAGAAGCCTAAAATTAAACTCCAAAATAAACTAAGCTAGCACTCAAACCTCAAAGCTCCCTACATGCATATGTCACCACCTCTCTACAACCTAGTGGCGTCACTTAGCCACTTCACCACAGGCTTCTTTGTGTCATTTTTAACTTATTTTTTATTTAAAAGCCCACTACTCACAACCTTGATTCCTTAATTAATTAAATTAAGAATCCTCCACCACAAAACTCGAACCCAGAGCTTCTCCAACACACTTAGACACTCCAAATTTATTAAACCTTTAAAACCGTCATGTCATTTGTCATTTTCTTACTCACTTAAAAAATTTATGAGACATTAAGCGTAATAGGCCCAAGTCTTCTAGGCCCAAATTTGGGGCGTTACAACATATTTCTACTTCGGCTTTGTGGTCTCGCAACCACTATTCCGACTAGGCCCTAAATAGGGCTGTTACACCACCCTTCCATGCACATACCTACACAACATCATATAAAACCAATTCAAGCATATACAAGCAACCAAAATAATCACAACCAAGGTATTAACATCTCATCCACATGCTAAGATCTAGCATGCTTTAACATCATAATTTATTAACACAAATCATGCAAGTTTCCACATTCATGAATGGTATCAACATATAAATATACGCATAACCAACATTAGCCAACTTACATGGACATATACAAAATGAAATCATTAACCATTATAAGCCAATACATTTGGCCACATTTCCAATGACACATATAACAAAATGACCAAGTCCCTGTACATGCCATAACTCAAAATATTAACATTGCAATGGTACCCAAAATAATGGTTGATAGTGTGAATGGATCTTCGATCCTGAACTAGCTTGGTGACACTATAAGATAAGGGAAAGAAAGGGGAGTAAGCTATATAGCTTAGTAAGTTCATATGCAAATAATAAACAACATTAATTATACATTTGTCATATAAATAACTTAACATATACTAACATAAATGTCATTAAAATTCCAAGTGTATAACCTACTCAATCACATTCCTACCAATAGTTTATCGTATACCAAATCCATTTCTATTGAGTTTTTCGTACATACTTGTACCAACTCGTAACATAATCACATACTTTCTCATCTTTGACATACCCGTTGAACCATTTGGAATACTATCGGATACATGAAAAGATTTGCACATAAGTGCCACTATGTAGCCAATGCTACAACAAATCTCATAACACATATAGGCTCACTCTCGAGCTATCCACGGGCCTACTCAAACAAGCTGTCAGTCGAGATGTAGCTACGCGGTGCTACTCACACAAGCTGTTAGGTATCTGCAACATATGCCGGTATACACAGCCATCGGTAGGACGTACGGGACCAGCACCCGGGTCACATAATCACATAATCACATGGGTTCCTAGTGACATGTCACTTGTATCCTAATCTATTCCAAAGGTTCAACCGAGATTTTCTCGCTTGTCGAAACTTCTTCAATTACATCCATAGAGTCAATCATACAATTCATGCAATAACAAAACAATATAAATACAATTATAACGTTGCACTATTAACATACGAACTTACCTTGGTACAAAAATAGTGGAAATAGACCTAATCGTCAAACACTTTGTTTTTCCCCCGGTCTAAGTCCAAACCTGGTTTGTCTTGATCTATAATATCAAATTTAACTTATTTAACAATCACATTACTCAATTTAGCCCAAAAATCACATTATGGAAAAAATACCTTTTTGCCCCTAACTTTTCAACATTTTGCATTTTAGTCCCTAGGCTCGTAATATGAAATATATTCAATTTCTTCAAAACCCAAACCTAGCCGAACCATTTTCATACTCATAACAGCCCACATTTCCCATTTAATCACACTTTTACTTCTCATTTTATAACTTTTACAAATAGGTCATTTTTAGGCATTTTCATCAAAAATCACTTGGGAAATGTTGTTTATCTAACACCAAACAAACATTTTCTACCATTAAACATCAAAATACACAATTATCTAACATGGGTAAAATTTTGGACTTTGATTTTCTTTCAAATTAGTCCTTGAAATAGCTAGATTAAGTTGCAAGGATATTAAAAACATAAAAATCATTAAAAACGGGGCTAGAACGGACTTACAATCGAGATTGAAAGTGGCCAAACCCTAGCTATGGAGACTCTTCAAATTTCGGCACTAAGGTATGAAATTGAAGAAGATGACATCTTTTATTTTAGTTATTTTGGCTTTATTTACCAAATGACCAAAATGCTCTTAAATTAAACTTTGATATTTTTCCCTAACCATGTCCATTTTTGTCCATACTAAGAAATAATGGTATAATTACCATTTAAGGACCTCTAATTTAAAATCTCATAGAAATTGGACACCTTTAACATATAGAACTCAAATTTTGCACTTTTAACAATTTAGTCCCTTTAACTAAATTGAGTGCCCAAACATCAAAATTTTCGAAAGAAATTTTCATGAGATCATTCCATAAAACTGTAGACCATAAAAATATAATAAAAATAAATTTTACTAAGTCAGATTTGTGGTCCCGAAACCACTGTTTCGACTAGACCTAAAATCGGGTTGTTACATGACATGTTTGAAATGTGGTGATTTAGTACTTTTTTGGTGTTTGGTTGTTAGGTAATTTAAGTGGCATATGATGAGGAAAACTTAAGTTTAAGGTTAGTAAGTAATATGGTAAATTTAAATATATAGATGTACATGTTTTGATATTGTAATTGAGATGCTTTTAGGCATATTGGTTGGATGTGTAAATGACATATTGGGATTGCTTGTTTTGCTTGGTTTTAATGCAATTGGAATGCTATTATATATGTCAATTTTGGATGTAGGTACAATACCAAAATGGGTGAGAAAAATGGCTTGTAAAATCGCCTCTTTTTCGTTCACTCAGGTAGAGACATGGGCGTGTGTCTCAGCCGTGTGTGACACACGGCCAGGTGACACGGTCATGTGTCCCCTGTAGCTTTTAAAGGGTTGCAAGTCAGGCTATCACACGGCTTAGCACACGGCCTGGGACACGAGCATGTGAGGTTACTTCGAAGGGTACACGACCTGGCACATGGGCGTGTGGCTTGGCCTTGTGACCCAAGTCAATGAGTTACACGGGCATGGACATGGGATGGGAAACAGTCGTGTGTCCATACTTCGAATGCCCACATGGTCGTATGACCCCTGCAGTGTTGAAAATTTTCAATGCTTTCTGTATAATTCTCTGAGTTTTTAATTTAGTCCCGACTTGTTTCTAACACGTATTTAGGGCCTCGAGGGCTTGTTTAAGGGACAATGTGCATGTTTTGAATTGGTTTTCAAGTGTTTATTGATATTATTTGAAAAGTTTTAAATTTATGCCCGTTTAATTTTAAAACTCCAGTAATGCTCCGTAACCCTATTCCAGCAACGGATACGGGTTAGGGGTGTCGTAGAAAACATAATAATAAATACTAAATTTCCTAGAAAACAAACTCTTTAAGTGCAAAAATAGACTAAAATTACTACTACATTTAACGACAGGTCAGTTGGCCACCAAAATTAATTCGATCAAGGATCGATTAAAAGTTTTATGAAAATTCAATTATAAATTAATTTAATTTAAAAGTGGTCAATTAACTAACTAATCTAATTTAATAATAAAAATTATATATTATATATAAGCCGAATATATATTAATCAAATGCATCCAAAAAAATTATTATGAATTTAATTAAAATTAAAGTGTAACAATTAAAAAGTATATTATGTTTTAAGTTTAGTGTTTTCATTGTGTTATTTTTTATTTTTGTCATGTTTAAAACTTTTTTGAACTAAAAATAATGAAAAAGAACAATATTATTATAGTTTTTTCATGTTTTAAACTTATTTCAACCAAAAGGAAAAAAACAATATGTTACAAATTTGGGTTAATTCAAAAATTGATTAAATTAACCTAAATTAAATCGGTTTGATTAATTATTTCCAAAAAAAACTTTCATACGGTTAACAGTCAAGAGTTTTAAAACTTAGGTTGATATGGCTAACAATAGATTAGTTTGGTTATTAATCAAATCAATTGTTTGAACATACCTACAATTTATCCATTTTAGTTAGTTTTTTTCTTTATTGTGTCTTTTTTTCGTTTGTTTTGTATCTAATTATCCATCCCTTCATAGCTTGGGTTTATTTGTAAACTTGTAATAATTTCCGAGGGAGCATTACTCTATATTGCATTGATACCAATTGTACCAACCAATACATATCATTTCAATTAGTACCAAGTAATATAAGTTTCATTTTAGTTAAATTTTCAATGTCTTTAGATCGTTTCAATATGTATTGTTTGTTTTAGCGAATACTAATTGTACACACATATCACTTTTCGTCAAGAGTCATTAAAACTTGATCCCGAAAATGGGCTAAAGAGAGTTGGCTATTTGAAATTGCTTGAGAATTTATCTAAAGGTTATTCAACACTTGATCTTAGCTCTGATGAGCCCGCTTAAAGGTCATAAATACCTAATCTTGAAACTGGAGTTGAGTGACTTGAGCTTGAAGCTAGAATGAGCTCATTTCTGCCTATACAACTAACTTGGAAAGAGTTTGGTCTGATGGTTTTTTAGACTTGATTTTCGATGATTGGCTTCTCTTCAAAGGTCGTCAAAACTTAATCTTGAAGTTAAAATTAATCTCCTTTATTTGAAAAACTAAAATTAGAGAGCGATTATTTTGAGAACTCTTGAGAACTGGCATAGAGTTCTAAATAAAAATTCAATTCCTTTAGTGACTTCTTCGGATTTTGGAGAGAGCTTTAGCCTTCAAAATCTTCTCCTCGAGCTTTTAGTTCTGATGAACTTCTTAACTTGTATTGAATGGTTTGAAGGTGACCCATTTCTATAGCGCTAAGTATAGAATTCGTCTACAATATAATTTCTACCGATGAGGAAACCATAAGGATTATCTCTTTTATTAACTATTTGTCTTATAATTAATTTAAATTAAATAAAGATAAAATAATTTTATTATTATCACTTAATTAATTTATTTTAGTTAAATACAATAGAAATTTTATTATTTATCTATATATTAAATTAATTAGAGATAAAATAATTTTTAAAGAATAAGACGTCTTTATAAAAGAGTTTTAAAAAGATTTAATTTCTTAATTTATATCTTAATTATTTTAATTTAATTAGAAATGTAATAATGACATATAATGAATTTTTATTGGTTCAAAGTTTACTCCTACAAATCTCTCCCTCAAGACTTGGTCATTGCATGGTTTTTGTTGAATGTAGAAAGTGGGCAAGTCTTGAAACTTGATTTGCATTTGCACATTTGCATTGTGTCGACAAGATTTGTGAACTTCAATGGCTACCATCAATTTTCTTTTTTCATTTGAATTGCAAATAGTAATGAAACTAGGCTACCTATATACCCTGGTATTTTGAAAGATCAAGTCATTCGTAGTTCCTTTTTATCCTTTTGAATGTGTTATTTAGTCTCGTGCTTAGTAGTGATATAGCAATTTAAGCTTGTGTTTAGGAGCATTACTTTTAGGGATAAAAGGTTTAAGCTTATATTTAAAAGTATCAATTGTCAAATAAACAATTTAAACATGTTCTTAGCAGCATTATTTTTTGGGTAAATAGTTTAAACTCATGCCAAAGAGTGTCATTTTTATAGTGGCAATTAGAACTCATTTTTAAGAGCAAAATCATTTTTTATGAAAAACTTACACTCATCTTTAGGAGTAATATAAAAATTTGGGCTCGTTCTTAAGAGCAACTGTAACACCCCTAACCCGTAATCATCGCCGGTCTAGGGTTAAGAAGCATTATCGAATAATTTGGAACATTTACGATCATTTTACAACACAAAGTATATCATCATCCAAACATAACAGGATATATGTATATAGTCCCTTAATGAGGTCTACAAGACCTTAAACACGTGTTAGAAAGGGGTCGGGACTAAACCGAACACATACAACATTTTTCTAAACTTATACAGAGGCCACACACCCGTGTGAGTAGGCCGTGTGCCTCACACAACTTCGGACACACTCGTGTATTCAAGCCGTGGCAAAACAGGGCATACATACTGACTTGACCACGCGGCCTGAGACACGCCCGTGTGCCTCACCCGTGGTCGACACTGACTTGCACCACATGGCCAGTCACACGCTCGTGTGTCTAGCTCGTGTGCGAGCATGACTTGTTTCAATTTGCAAACTCGAAAGACACGGTCAAGCCACACGCCCATGTGCTTAACTGTGTGGGCAATTAAAGGCCATTTTCAAGGCCAAATTACCATCCACACTTTGGGATCTCCTACAAGCATCAAACCAATTTCAAATCATGCCTCAAATTCACTCAAAACATACTAAATATGCATCTCTTTAACCTCATAACATCATCAATCAATTTCCTACACAAATCTCTCTCAACTTACTACCACAAGTATCATTTACACATTCAAAATCATGAAATTTAGGTATCATCAAATTCATACCATTTCAAAGTATGAACATACTATACTTCCATATCTCTAAGACTATTCATAAAGACCATTCACATAGAGTACACATACACATATTAACCATCCTTTTTACACATCTAAGGCATATACCAAAATCATCCATCTTTCAAGCCACATCACATGGAAAGAACTATACAACTCAAAATATACCATATCTACTAGCCTATACATGCGATATTAAAATATATACATCTTCCAAAAGTACCACAATAGATAGTCGATAGTGTGATTGAGTTACTGACAATCCCAGATCCGAGTTAGCTTTAAATACACTGTAAAACAGAGAAAACTTCACACAGTAAGCATTAAAGCTTAGTAGGTTCGTTATATAATACATTTAATTCAATTATTCAAATCAATATACAAAATAAACCATCACATAGATTAATTCACCAGAATGCACAATCTCATCCATATCCAATACTCACATCACTATCCGTTCATCTATTTCCAAATTTACCAACCACATAAGTTCCATACATACCTTTGCCAACACTTAGTCAACGAAAAATTTTGCTATTCAATGCTTGATACCACATCTAGATCAATCTTCATTATTCCTTCGATTCAATCGCACACTTAGCGCCCATTTCATAGCCGAAGCTTAAATGTCATCGCACAATTAGTGCCTTTCCATTAAACCGAATTTATCTCGATATCGCACACACAGTGCCAATCAATAAAGCCGAGGCTTCCATTACTTCGCACACATAGTGCTATTCATCTCTGTCCCAATTCTAATTATGCACACTTAGTGCCACAACACTCGACTCCTCATATAACATTATCCATTCATCGACTACATATATTCATTTATTACATAACACACGAATATGAATTAAGCGATTCGTAGTATACACGAACTTACCTCGGACGTCGAAATAATAAAACAAGTCGTTCAATCAAGCACTTTGTCTTTGCCTCGATCTTGTAACACCCCAAACCCGGCCTAAACGTTACGACCGGACCTGGCATGTCACATGAAAGGAATATCTAAAAAAAACTGTGCGTACATTAAAAAGTTCATATTCTTTATATTTGTTGTGAAAAATCGAGTTTAAGTAATTTTTAATAAAAAAACGGTTTATTAACATTTTAGGAAAATCCTGAACTAAACATTTAAAATAATAACCAGTAACCAAATTAAAAGCTAAAATCAAATAAAATACCATAGGCCTTATTACATAACAGAATCCCAATATAATAAGTTCAAAATAAGGTAATGTAGTTTACAGAAGAAATAGTAACGCATGGCCACCTCGAGTCCGCCTCGGCTCTAAGTCCTCACACTAGGGATTACCTGAAACATTTAAAAAGAGGGGGTGAGTTTACGAAAACTCAGTGTGTAATTCCCCTTACGAGTGATAACTGGGCTTAAGCCCACAAAAGCAGATTGGGCCTTAGCCCTCACAATAACATACTTGGCCGAAGCACACATAAATCGAATCAGGCCGTAGCCCTAACATCACAGTATAGCAGATAACACATGCCAAATGATGCAAAACCCAGTCCCAGCCTAAATATCCATCCGCTACACACCACCCATACCTGCCAATCACACCAGTGGGGATTACTAAATAGACCCTCCATCTGCTACACACCCTCGAAGGCAGTCGCTGCAGTCAACTGCTCATCGCCCTTAATACGTGGCATAGCCACCGGATAATGTGACAACGTCACCGGAAACATAATATTGTGACATGAGTCACTAGATTAATGTGGTAAAACCACCAGAACACTTCCCCTTTTCATTATCATATCCCCAACCCCATGCAAACATAATAAATCGTGTATGCAGTATGTCATGTATGCAAAACATATATCAAATATAAGAATAACATGAATTACCATCATAATCAGGTAGACATAAAACAACAAAATCAAGCTAATCAACCTCTAAGGGAATAATCATAATTTTACCTACCAAGGGTATTTTCGTAATTTATCCACCAAGGGTATTTTCGTAAATTCGCACCTGCAATGGCCTTTCCGAAGGCCTAATGTCGCCACTAGCGACTCAGCTACCATTTTCGGTTGTACCGGACGATTGGGCCTAAAACCCGATTTCGGCCCATCCAGGCCCACACGCTCGTGTGGCCCACCTAGCACAAATCTAGCCACGTATATAAGTTCCACCTAGTCTAGTTCAACATATACTAACCAATCATACAATTTACTCATATGGGCCCATGGGCCCATTGGTCCCACTTCGGCCCAAGCAGCCCCAACCTACAAGAATACTACTGATGGCCTCAACTATTGCGTCGAAGCCCCACACGTGCGCTCGCACGCTCGTGTGGCTACTAATGCCGTGTGACCGACATTTCGGCATTTTGCCGCTCTACAGCTAGAGTAGAGAAGTACACACCTGATAGGACTCTGGTGTTAATCCGCGCTCCAACCACTCCTGTGCCCAAACGCCCTTCAAGGTGTGTTAACCCTCCTCTTGGAATGCTCTTTATATAGCTAGCTCTTCACCTTCATTCTTTGTATCTTTCCGATGTGGGATCCCTTCGTCAGTAGAGTATAAATTCAACTGAAACTCTTGCCGTCCAATCCGCAAAATAAATACTCCTTTGCTTCTCACGAGATTCGAACCCAGGCTCCCTTGCAACATAATCCACGCCGCTAACCACTTGGCCACAAGCTCCTCTTGTGTCGTAAACCATGCGCAACTAAATATAAACTATGGCCCAAATTCTAAAATCCAAGTAAAAAGAAACCAAAATGCAAAAGCCAAGACTTGAACCTTGGACCTCCTTCCTTCCTTGTGGCGTCACCCCCTTGTCTCTTATGTGGCGTCACTTTGCCACTACACCACACACTCCACTTGTGCCATTTTCCTCCACTTTTTATTCTTAAGGCCTACCTGCCAATTTCCAGGGTTTTTTCCGCCTAAAACCAAAATTTCCCTAAAGCCTAAATTTGATCCCGGGACTTCCTAGAAGCCCTCTAACCTTCCAAAATCACTTACCTTATAAGTCTAACTTGCATTAATTCCGTTCTCTACAATTTTAAATGCTACTACGCCTAAGGCCCATTGGGCCCAATCCTACTAGGCCCAATTTCAGGATGTTACAAATCTACCCTCCTTAAAGAAATTTCGTCCTCGAAATTTCCAACTAACTAACAATCGTACATCCTAACTCACCACACTACGCTCTTGTTGCGCACTCTTATCTTAATAAAACTAATATACTTCCTAACTAAATCTTGGAACCCTTCACATAACCAACTATCTAACACCGGAGCAAACAGATATTTTTCCTACATACATACAATTCCTATATTCAAGCATCACATCCACACATCGCAGAATAAATACAATCATTCAGCATATAATAGAATATAGTAAAAAGGAAACTTACGGATTTGGTGTCGGAGACTCGGGTGCCACACTTCCAGAAAACATATATATATATATTTTTCTAAACCATTTTCCAAACCATCCTTTGAAAACATTTTTGAACCCAAACCCACGGCCAAGTTTTTGAACCTAGGCTTTGATACCACAATTGTAACACCCCAAACCCGGCCTAAACGTTACGACCAGATCTGGCATGTCACATGAAAGGAATGTCTAAAAACAACTGTGCGTACATTAAAAAGTTCATATTCTTTATACTTGTTGTGAAAAATCGAGTTCAAGTAATTTTGAATAAAAAAACAGTTTATTAACATTTTAGGAAAATCCTGAATTAAACATTTAAAATAATAAGCAGTAACCAAATTAAAAGCTAAAATCAAATAAAATACCATAGGCCTTATTACATAACAGAATCCCAATATAATAAGTTCAAAATAAGGTAATGTAGTTTACAGAAGAAATAGTAACGCATGGCCACCTCGAGTCCGCCTCGGCTCCAAGTCCTCACACTAGGGATTACTTGAAACATTTAAAAAGAGGGGGTGAGTTTACGAAAACTCAGTGTGTAATTCCCCTTACGAGTGATAACTGGGCCTAAACCCACAAAAGCAGATTGGGCCTTAGCCCTCACAATAACATACTTGACCGAAGCACACATAAATCAAATCAGGCCGTAGCCCTAACATCACAGTATAACAGATAACACATGCCAAATGATGCAAAACCCAGTCCCAGCCTAAATATCCATCCGCTACACACCACCCGTACCTACCAATCACACCAGTGGGGATTACTAAATCGACCCTCCATGCGCTACACACCCTCGAAGGCAGTCGCTGCAGTCAACTGCTCATTGCCCTTAATACGTGGCATAGCCACCGGATAATGTGACAACGTCACCGGAAACATAATATTGTGACATGAGTCACCAGATTAATGTGGTAAAACCACCAGAACACTTCCCCTTTTCATTATCATATCCCCAACCCCATGCAAACATAATAATTCGTGTATGCAGTATGTCATGTATGCAAAACATATATCAAATATAAGAATAACATGAATTACCATCATAATCAGATAGACATAAAACAACAAAATCAAGCTGTAACACCCCAAACCCGGTTAACACACCACGACCGAATCTGGTATGTTACGAGGAAAATCGGAATTTTGAGAAGGTAAGTTTCTGTTTAAGAGTTTGATGAAGACACTTCGCTATATAGTGTATTTGAAGAAAACTTGGGTAGGCTTGATTAAAATCTGATGGTATATTTGAAAACCCGAAAACTTTAAAAACTTAATCAGATGTGTAGGTAAAACAAGTTTATCTCATTAAGAAATTCAAGTAGTTTCTTATTGTTACTTAAAACAATTTGACTTAGTAGAAAATGGAGTTCAAGTTTGGAAAATGTTTGAGTTATTAGTTATCTCAAATCACAGTGTGATACCCGATGGTATAGTTTAAAACATATCACTTTGTAGTTTTGAAATCTTTATCTTTCCAAGTTCTAACAAATTTATACCCAATTAATTTGTTAAGGCATATTAAAAATCAACTTTAAACATAAACATAGCAAAACATAATTTTAAAGGCCGTTTACAAACCAAACTAAAACCAAATAGTAATAAATAAGCTAAAGTACCAAATTTTATAAAAGTCTGAGCAAATCCTTATTTCAGCATGGCATGAGCACCTCGAGTCCATCCCGGCTCCATGTCCGCGCCTAAGTGTCACCTGAAATGTCAAAGGAGTGGGTGAGTCGCAAGAATCAGTGCATAACTCCCCCTCCCGATAATACAACAGGCTAACACACATCATAACAAAGCAATACAATTAATGCACCCGTTCCTAACCATCCATCACACCTTTTCTACCCCGTGTGGTACCAAACCACTGGTGGTGCCAAACCACTGGTGACCCAAAGTCACGATATCCATCAATGTGGTGCCAAACCACTGGTGACCCAAAGTCACAAATAACCAACTGTGGGGCCAACCCACGTGTGATACCAAATCACTAGCGACAATCCCGTATCTCTCAAGTGGGGCCAACCCACGGTGGTGTTAACCACAGGGACGAGTCGCAATGAGGTGCCAAACCTCTGGTGTCCCAAAGACACAGTGTGATACCAAATCACTGGTGACCGTAGTCACGAATCGAATGATGAGGCCAACCCATCGTGTGATACCAAATCACTGGCGTCAATCCCGTATAATCAACTGTGGGGCCAACCCACTGTGGTACTAAGCCACTGGGACGAGACGCTGAGGTGCCAAACCTCTGGTGACCCAAAGTCACAAAATATCATATGTAGTGCCAAACCACTGGAGGTGCCAAACCTCTAGTGTCCCAAAGACACAGTGTCCCAAAGACACGGATATCATATTCCCTCTCCTCTCATATCACCCATACATGTCATACCGATGCAAATCATGTAAATTATGCAATCATGCCAATTATGCTTAATATCGCATCTCATATCACATACATCAGCAATCATGATATCATATACCAACAATAGAGCTCGTAATGAAACGGACTTACCCGTATCCGTACACATACCCCATTTGGGTACCAAATGTATCAACCGCATTGTTTCACTTTTCACAAACAGGTTATTAACATATTACTAAGAAATCAGTGTGTCAGTGTATACACCTGGTAAATCGCAAGTTTAACTCCCAAAGAACTCGACTAAATCCCTCGATCACCTCGACCACCTTGTTCCTAACAATCGGCCAACCAAGGGATTGGTACTATACCATTCGGCCACAACTCATTAAACCAACAGGGTTTGCCTTTGGTCCCTTACCTTAAACTTAATTTGGTTTCCTACCAAATCCGGAACCAACAATGGTTCTTCTGACAATCGGCCACCCCTAAAACGACAACAGTCACACCTTTAATAACTTGACTTAACGAGATAAAAAGAATTAACTAATAGAACTAGCCCTTACCATCACTTACCCAAAGGTTAACAGAGTAGGAAGACTCCTCTTGATTGCTTCCAATATCCAAAGACCCTGTAACGAGATGATTAAACAGATGATTAACTCCTTTCAACCCCAACCAACATAGGCTTTAATCCAACCGAAACCAACATAGCATTAGAGAAGAGAGAAATGGCCATTCGGCCAAGCACTTACCCAACTCCAAACGACTGAGAACACCGACCCCAACACAAACAATATTCGGCCAACCAACCACTAGGAGAGAAGGGAGATTCGGCCAAGGTGTTTAACACTCCTACTTTCGGCTTTGTGAAAAGAAAAAGAAATAGAGGTGGGAAGAAATGGAGTTTACGACACACCAAAGAAATGGAGAGAACCAATTGAAGAAGAAAGAAATCGGTTAGAGTTTTGAGAAGAAGGAAGAAATAAAAGATAAATAGGGGATGTACCTTCGGTTTGAGAAAGAAAAGAATGATGAAGAAAATGCTTTGAGGAGAGACTTTCGGCTAACTAGGTTTCAAATCAAAGGAGAAGTATGAAAAGAAAAGGGTTGTAGTTTCGGCCTACACAAATGAAAGAGAAAGGGAGATGGTTGAGAACTTTCGGCCACACCAACTCAAAAGGGCAACACAAATTCGGCAAATGAGAGCTTGAACTTTCGGTTTGTAAGAGAAAAGATGGAGAAACTTACTAGGAATTTTGACTCATTAACACCCAAAAGGAGAACTCTTCTTTTTACCCACTATGACCGAAAATGCACCAAATGGGAAGTGCATTTCGGCACACCTCATTTCCCCCCATACCAAGCCGTCCACTCCCCCACAATCTCTCCAAAGAATCGGCCACAACTCCCCCAAACACTCCAAGCCATCCATTCAAATTGCTTTAAACAAATCTATTCCCACAAATCACTCTCCTCCCACCACCTCAGCACTTGACTTGGTCTTAGGCAGAGTTTGAACTGCCTACAACTCCTCCCCTCCATGCCGTCAAAATGGAACAAAAAGATGGGCATCCTGCAGCTTGAACTCAGGACCTCACCCCTTGTCCAAGGCGTCACACTCACAAGCCCTTAGTGGCGCCTACTCTGCCACTCCACCAACTTATTTCTTGTGCTAAAAACTACCAATCAAAACCTTTAAACCCCAGCTTCTTCAGCCCCTCTCACCTAAGCCTAAAAACTAAAATTTTTCCTACCTCTCCGGCTCACACCTAGCTTACAACTAAGCCCCGAAACCACACAAACAACAACATAACAGACCCAACACATGCAAACCATGCCATAACAAAAATAACCCCTATCCCGGGATATTACAGTTCTACCCCCCTTAAAAATAATTTCGACCTCGAAATTACCTGATCAGAAGAGTTGCGGGTATTGCTGTCTCATCACATCCTCGGGTTCCCACGTAGCTTCTTCCACGCCATGATTCCGCCAAAGAAGTTTTACCAAAGGCACAGACTTCCTACGTAGAACCTTCACATCCCGATCTGGAATCTGCACAGGTTCTTCTTCCATGGTCAAATCTGGATTTACCTCGATCTCTTCCACTGCTACCACGTGTGATGGATCTGAACGATAACGCCGAAGCATCGAAACGTGGAATACATCGTGAATCTGACTTAGCTCTGCTGGCAGCTCAAGCTGGTACGCTACTGGTCCCACTCGTCTCAGTACCTTATACGGCCCAATAAATCTTGGACTTAGCTTGCCTTTCTTTCCGAACCTCAACACCTTCTTCCATGGCGAGACCTTCAGAAAAACTCGATCCCCCACAGCAAACTCTATATCTCTCCGCTTAAGATCGGCATAAGACTTCTGCCGGTCCGAAGCTTCCTTCAATCGAGCCTGAATCAACTTAACCTTGTCTTCGGTCTCTGCAACTAACTCGGGTCCCAACAACTGACGTTCACCTAACTCCGTCCAATACGTAGGTGAGCGACACTTCCTACCATACAACGCCTCATATGGTGCCATCTTGATGCTCGCTTGGTAACTGTTGTTGTAGGCAAACTCGGCTAATGGTAGAAACTCCTCCCAACTACCCCTGAAGTCCAGAACACAACCTCTCAGCATATCCTCTAAGATCTGAATAACCCTTTCCGATTGCCCGTCAGACTGCGGGTGAAAAGCCGTGCTGAAATCTAACCGCGTACCCAGAGCCTGATGCAACGCTTTCCAGAACCTTGACGTAAATCTGGGATCCCTATCCGAGATGATCGATACTGGCACACCGTGCAACCTCACTATCTCGGACACATACAGCTTCGCTAACTTCTGAAGTGAGTAGTCAACCCTCACCGGAATAAAGTGAGCTGATTTAGTCAGTCGATCCATAATTACCCAAACTGAATCCTTCTTACTTGGCGTAAGCGGCAATCCACTGACGAAATCCATGGTTATCCTTTCTCACTTCCACTGAGGAATCTTCACAGGCTGAAGCAACCCTGACGGCAACTGGTGCTCAGCCTTGACCTGCTGACAAGTCAGACACTTCCCTACAAACTCTGTCACTTCCCTTTTCAGACCAGGCCACCAAAACTGCTCTCTAAGATCCCTATACATCTTACTACCTCCAGGATGCATAGCATATGGACTGCTATGTGCGTCCTGAAGGATCTTTTGCCTCAGCTCAACATCCTTGGGCATACAAGCTTTACCTTGGAAACACAGCACCTCATCACTAGACAAACTGTAACCTTCCAAACCACCATCCTGCACCTGCAACCTCTGCGTACTCAGAACCTCATCCTCTAACTGTTTCTCTCTGATCTGCTCAACCCAAGTAGGCTTAACCTACAATTCTGCCAGAATACTTCCGTTGTCATACAAACTCAAATGGGCAAACATCGCTCTTAAATCCGAAACAACCTTACGGCTCAACGCGTCTGCCACCACGTTAGCCTTGCCCGGATGATACTCAATCGAACAGTCGTAATCTTTTAGCAACTCAACCCATCTGCGCTGCCTCAAATTCAAATCCTTCTGAGTCAAAAGGTACTTCAGACTCTTATGATCCGTGTAGACTATCGATCTCTCTCCGTACAAGTAGTGCCTCCAAATCTTTAAGGCGAAGACTACAGCCGCTAGCTCCAAATCGTGCGTCGGATAGTTGACCTCATGTGGCCTCAGCTGCCGAGATGCGTAAGCCACAACCTTACCTTCCTGCATCAGCATACAACCCAATCCTGTATGTGATGCATCACAGTACACTGTGAATTCCTTACCAGCCACAGGTTGAATCAAAACCGGAGCTTCTGTCAGAATCTTCTTAAGCTTGTCAAAGCTCTCCTGTTGTTTCTCAGTCCAAACAAATGGAACCTCTTTCCTTAACAACTTGGTCATTGGCGCTGCAATCAACGAGAAACCCTCTACAAACCTTCGGTAGTATCCTGCCAAACCCAGAAAACTCTGAATCTCAGCCACTAACTTAGGTGGCTTCCAATCCAAAACTGCCTCAATCTTCCGAGGATCCACTCGAATCCCCTCAGCCGACACTACATGACCCAAGAAAGTCACTTCTCTAAGCCAAAACTCGCACTTACTAAACTTAGCATAAAGCTGTTTCTCCCTCAAAATCTGTAGCACTATTCGCAAATGAGCATCATGCTCTTCTTCTGTCCTTGAGTATACCAGGATGTCGTCTATGAAAACCACGACGAACTAATCCAAGTACTACTGAAACACCCTATTCATCATATCCATGAATGCTGCAGGCGCGTTAGTCAACCCGAACGGCATTACCAGAAATTCGTAGTGCCCATACCGAGTCCGAAACGCTGTCTTGTGAATATCAGCCTCCTTCACCTTTAACTGATGATACCCAGACCTCAAGTCGATCTTCGAAAATACCGCTGCACCCTTCAGCTGATCAAACAAGTCATCTATCCGTGGCAACGGATACTTGTTTTTGATCGTCAGCTTATTCAACTGGCGGTAATCTATACACATCCGCGTCGTACCATCTTTCTTCTTGACAAAGAGTACCGACGCTCCCCAAGGCGAAACACTTGGCCTGATAAAACCTCGGTCCAACAACTCTTGGATCTGAGCCTTAAGCTCCGCCAACTCTTTTGGCGCCATCCTACACGGAGCAATAGACACTGGCGTAGTTTCGGGTAACAAATCTATCCCGAACTCTACCTCGCGATCCGGCGGCAAACCCGGAAGCTCCTCAGGAAACACATCAGCAAATTCTCCAACTGTTTGAACTTTCTCTACAGCAGACTCTTTAGCCTCCAAGGCATACACATGAACCACATACGCTTCACAGCCCTTTCTGACCATCTTCTCAGCCTTCAGAGCAGATACCACATTAGATAAGTAATCTCTCCTATTACCTATCATAGCCACTTCGTTACCCTCAACCGTCTTAAGAACCATGCGCTTAGCCGCGCAATCCAACCTCGCCTGGTACTTCACCAACCAGTCCATCCCAAGAATCAAATCGAACTCCCCAAATGGCAGTTCCATCAGATCAGTAGCAAACACTACCCCTTGGAGTTTTAGGGGTACATCTCTAAATAGCTTATCTACTACTACGGAGTGACCTAGAGGGCTAATTACAGTCATCTGCCTAGAAGATATCTCAGAGTCTAGATCCATGGTCTCTACTATACTACTAGCAACGTAAGAATGCGTCGAACCCACATCAATCAAAGCAGTAAATGGAGAACCAAAAATCAAGAACGTACCGGTTATGACGTCCGGTGCGTCGCCCTCCTCTCGGCGCCTCGCTGCATACACTAACCTAGGCTGTCTGGCCTCAGTACTACCCGCACCTCTGCCCGGTGCTCCACGGCCCCGACCAGAACCATTACCTCCTCTGCCATTACCACGACCCCTCTGCGGTGGCGGTCCATTATTCCTGAACTGAGTACGGCCTTGACCCTCAGACTGAATCCTAGCCAACTTACGCGGACAGTCCCTCACACGGTGATCCAGAGAACCACACTCAAAGCAACCTTTTCCACCGGTCCAGCAGCCTCCCCAATGAGATTTCCCACAACGGTTACACTGCGGCGGTCCCTGACTAGCAGCAACATTCCTACCAGACTGATTCGGCCCACTCTGCCTCGCCCTTTTCTGAAGATTACCCGACGATCCAGAAGACCCAAAGCTCCTCTTATGCCTGTTCCTGTCCATGCCCTGCCTCACCGACTCCTTAGCACCCTCGGCTACCTTAGGCTTCTCAACCAGGACAGCAAACTCACGCTCCTGTTGTGGAGCAATCAGCAACCTCAGTTCGTCTCTCAGGCCATCCTCGAAACGAACACACCTCTCGTGCTCTGTAGCCACAATGCCCCTAGCATACCGGCTCAGCCTCAAGAACTCAGCCTCGTACTCAGACACAGACTTACTCCCCTGGACAAGCCTCAGGAATGCTTTTCGTTGCGCGTCGATGTAGCTAGCTCCAATGTACTTTTTCTGATAAGCAGCCCTAAAATAATCCCACGTAAGATCCTCTGCTGCCACACTATCCCGAACCGTGAGCCACCACTGGTATGACTCATCCCGAAGAAGCGATACTATGCCCTTCAGCTTCTCCTCAGCAGTCAGGTCTAAATCGTCCATAATCCGCTCTGTCGCCTCCAACCAATACTCAGCCGTGCTGGGAGCAACACCAGAAACACCTCTGAAAACCTCAGCCCCGTTTGCCCGAAGTCGCTCAGGCACAGATTTCCTAATTCCTGCGCCACCACCTACTTCAGCTACCCTTTCTAAAACTCGCAGCATCGCCTGTGACACTGCATCATCCCCAGTCTGATCTTGAAACTCACCACCTCTAGCTGGTGGCGGTACCGGTATCTCATTTTCTGACCCCTGACCAGATCCTACGGGTTTAAAAACTGTCATCCTACCACGACCACGTCCACGATCGCGTCCACCTCTAGCACTCATGACTAATTTCTCTACGTATCTGATTTAGAAGTTTTATGCATCAGTATTTATTCCACTGTTTTAAAGCAAAGTCTTATGAATATTAAAGAAGCTTTGTTTCGCAAGTTCACAGAATCCTATCAGTTTCAGTTTCTAAAGTCATCTTACTATTGCAAGTCATTCAATCATAACTCATCAATATCAACATCACAAATAATAGTGAGGGGTACTTACCTGGCGGATTGGTGCCGGAGACTCGGTGCCACGCCTTTCAAAACCATGCTTTCAAAACAAAACTCTTAAAACAAACCTTTAAAACATTTTGGGCCTCAGGCCCACAGTCGAGCTTTTGAACTTGTCTCTGATACCACAATTGTAACACCCCAAACCCGGTCAACACACCACGACCGAATCTGGTATGTTACGAGGAAAATCAGAATTTTGAGAAGGTAAGTTTCTGTTTAAGAGTTTGATGAAGACACTTCGCTATACAGTGTATTTGAAGCAAACTTGGGTAGGCTTGATTAAAATCTGATGGTATATTTGAAAACCCGAAAACTTTGAAAACTTAATCAGATGTGTAGGTAAAACAAGTTTATCCCATTAAGAAATTCAAGTAGTTTCTTATTGTTACTTAAAACAATTTGACTTAGTAGAAAATGGAGTTCAAGTTTGGAAAATGTTTGAGTTATTAGTTATCTCAAATCACAGTGTGATACCCGATGGTATAGTTTAAAACATATCGCTTTGTAGTTTTGAAATCTTTATCTTTCCAAGTTCTAACAAATTTATACCAAATTAATTTGTTAAGGCATATTAAAAATCAACTTTAAACATAAACATAGCAAAACATAATTTTAAAGGCCGTTTACAAACCAAAATAAAACCAAATAGTAATAAATAAGCTAAAGTACCAAATTTTATAAAAGTCTGAGCAAATCCTTATTTCAGCATGGCATGAGCACCTCGAGTCCATCCCGGCTCCATGTCCGCGCCTAAGTGTCACCTGAAATGTCAAAGGAGTGGGTGAGTCGCAAGACTCAGTGCATAACTCCCCCTCCCGATAATACAACAGGTTAACACACATCATAACAAAGCAATACAATTAATGCACCCGTTCCTAACCATCCATCACACCTTTTCTACCCCGTGTGGTACCAAACCACTGGTGGTGCCAAACCACTGGTGACCCAAAGTCACGATATCCATCAATGTGGTGCCAAACCACTGGTGACCCAAAGTCACAAATAACCAACTGTGGGGCCAACCCACGTGTGATACCAAATCACTAGCGACAATCCCGTATCTCTCAAGTGGGGCCAACCCACGGTGGTGTTAACCACAGGGACGAGTCGCAATGAGGTGCCAAACCTCTGGTGTCCCAAAGACACAGTGTGATACCAAATCACTGGTGACCGTAGTCACGAATCGAATGATGGGGCAAACCCATCGTGTGATACCAAATCACTGGCGTCAATCCCGTATAATCAACTGTGGGGCCAACCCACTGTGGTACTAAGCCACTGGGACGAGACGCTGAGGTGCCAAACCTCTGGTGACCCAAAGTCACAAAATATCATTTGTGGTGCCAAACCACTGGAGGTGCCAAACCTCTGGTGCCCCAAAGACACAGTGTCCCAAAGACACGGATATCATATTCCCCCTCCTCTCATATCACCCATACATGTCATACCGATGCAAATCATGTAAATTATGCAATCATGCCAATTATGCTTAATATCGCATCTCATATCACATACATCAGCAATCATGATATTATATACCAATAATAGAGCTCGTAATGAAACGGACTTACCCGTATCCGTACACATACCCCATTTGGGTACCAAATGTATCAACCGCATTGTTTCACTTTTCACAAACAGGTTATTAACATATTACTAAGAAATCAGTGTGTTAGTGTACACACCTGGTAAATCGAAAGTTTAACTCCCAAAGAGCTCGACTAAATCCCTGGATCACCTCGACCACCTTGTTCCTAACAATCGGCCAACCAAGGGAAACCAACAGAGTTTGCCTTTGGTCCCTTACCTTAAACTTAATTTGGTTTCCTACCAAATCCGGAACCAACAATGGTTCTTCTGACAATCGGCCACCCCTAAAACGACAACAGTCACACCTTTAATAACTTGACTTAACGAGATAAAAAGAATTAACTAATAGAACTAGCCCTTACCATCACTTACCCAAAGGTTAACAGAGTAGGAAGACTCCTCTTGATTGCTTCCAATATCCAAAGACCCTGTAACGAGATGATTAAACAGATGATTAACTCCTTTCAACCCCAACCAACATAGGCTTTAATCCAACCGAAACCAACATAGCATTAGAGAAGAGAGAAATGGCCATTCGGCCAAGCACTTACCCAACTCCAAACGACTGAGAACACCGACCCCAACACAAACAATATTCGGCCAACCAACCACTAGGAGAGAAGGGAGATTCGGCCAAGGTGTTTAACACTCCTACTTTCGGCTTTGTGAAAAGAAAAAGAAATAGAGGTGGGAAGAAATGGAGGTTACGGCACACCAAAGAAATGGAGAGAACCAATTGAAGAAGAAAGAAATCGGTTAGAGTTTTGAGAAGAAGGAAGAAATAAAAGATAAATAGGGGATGTACCTTCGGTTTGAGAAAGAAAAGAATGATGAAGAAAATGCTTTGAGGAGAGACTTTCGGCTAACTAGGTTTCAAATCAAAGGAGAAGTATGAAAAAGAAAAGGGTTATAGTTTCGGCCTACACTAATGAAAGAGAAAGGGAGATGGTTGAGAACTTTCGGCCACACCAACTCAAAAGGGCAACACAAATTCGGCAAATGAGAGCTTGAACTTTCGGTTTGCGAGAGAAAAGATGGAGAAACTTACTAGGAATTTTGACTCATTAACACCCAAAAGGAGAACTCTTCTTTTTACCCACTATGACCGAAAATGCACCAAATGGGAAGTGCATTTCGGCACACCTCATTTCCCCCCACACCAAGCCGTCCACTCCCCCACAATCTCTCCAAAGAATCGGCCACAACTCCCCCAAACACTCCAAGCCATCCATTCAAATTGCTTTGAACAAGTCTATTCCCACAAATCACTCTCCTCCCACCACCTCAGCACTTGACTTGGTCTTAGGCAGAGTTTGAACTGCCTACAACTCCTCCCCTCCATGCCGTCAAAATGGAACAAAAAGGTGGGCATCCTGCAGCTTGAACTCAGAACCTCACCCCTTGTCCAAGGCGTCACACTCACAAGCCCTTAGTGGCGCCTACTCTGCCACTCCACCAAGTTATTTCTTGTGCTAAAAACCACCAATCAAAACCTTTAAACCCCAGCTTCTTCAGCCCCTCTCACCTAAGCCCAAAAACTAAAATTTTTCCTACCTCTCCGGCTCACACCTAGCTTACAACTAAGCCCCGAAACCACACAAACAACAACATAACAGACCCAACACATGCAAACCATGCCATAACAAAAATAACCCCTATCCCGGGATATTACACAAGCTAATCAACCTCTAGGGGTATAATTGTAATTTTACCTACCAAGGGTATTTTCGTAAATTCGCACCTGCAATGGCCTTTCCGAAGGCCTAATGTCGCCACTAGCAACTCAGCTACCATTTCTGGTTGTACCGGACGATTGGGCCTAAAACCCGATTTCGGCCCACCCAGGCCCACACGCTCGTGTGGCCCACCTAGCACAAATCTAGCCACGTATATAAGTTCCACCTAGTCTAGTTAAACATATACTAACCAATCATACAATTTACTCATATGGGCCCACGGGCCCATTGGGCCCACTTCGGCCCATCGAGGCCCAAGCAGTCCCAACCCACAAGAATACTACTGATGGCCTCAACTATCGCGTCGAAGCCCCACACGTGCATTCGTACTCTCGTGTGGCTACTAATGCCGTGTGACAGGCATTTCGGCATTTTTCCGCTCTACAGCTAGAGTAGAGAAGTACACACCTGATAGGACTCTGGTGTTAATCCGCGCTCTGACCACTCCTGTGCCCAAACGCCCTCCAAGGTGTGTTAACCCTCCTCCTGGAATGCTCTTTATATAGCTAGCTCTTCACCTTCATTCTTGGTATCTTTCCGATGTGGGATCCCTTCGTCAGTAGAGTTTAAATTCAACTGAAACTCTTGCCGTCCAATCTGCCAAATAAATACTCCTTTGCTTCTCACGAGATTCGAACCCAGGCTCCCTTGCAACATAATCCACGCCGCTAACCACTTGGCCACAAGCTCCTCTTGTGTCTTAAACCATGCGCAAATAATATAAACTATGGCCCAAATTCTAAGATCCAAGTAAAAAGAAACCAAAATGCAAAAGCCAAGACTTGAACCTTGGACCTCCTTCCTTCCTTGTGGCGTCACCCCCTTGTCTCTTATGTGGCGTCACTTTGCCACTACACCACACACTCCATTTGTGTCATTTTCCTCCACTTTTTATTCTTAAGGCCTACCTGCCAACTTCCAGGGTTTTTTCCGCCTAAAACCAAAATTTCCCTAAAGCCTAAATTTGATCCTGAGACTTCCTAGAAGCCCTCTAACCTTCCAAAATCACTTACCTTATAAGTCTAACTTGCATTAATACCGTTCTTTACAATTTTAAATGCTACTACGCCTAAGGCCCATTGGGCCCAATCCTACTAGGCCCAATTTCAGGATGTTGCAGATCTAGATCCATATTTCTCTTTTCTTGATCTATACATATTCAAATTTAGCTCATTCAATCACCAACTTATTCCATTAAGTCCAAACACACATATTTAGAGCATTTTACAAAATAACCCTCACATTTTCACATTTCGACACTTTATTCCCTATTTCATAAAATCACAAAATACACAAAATTTCCATTAACACATGCTTAGCTGAATTTTCCCTTAGCTCATACAAGCCCACATATTTCATTTATTTCACATTTTAGTCCTTCAATTTCTCATTTTCACAATTTAGCCCAAAATAGCCAATTTCATCAAAAATTCAAAGACAAACTATGTTAACCCAACATTAAACTTTCATATTCCACCAACTATCAACACAAAGCTCACATATTCATCAATGGTACTTCTCAGAATCATCCTCAAATTCTAAAATTAAGACATGGGCTTGATAGTACGCTAAACAACGATCGTAGAAACGTAGAAATTATCAAAAACAAACCAAAACACATACCTTAATCAAAGAGAGACCATAGCCGAACCTAGCTATCTTCTCTTTTTCTTTTATCTTTGTATATTCGGTGGAAGAAAGATGAACACTCCACTAATGCATGCCTTTTTTTTATTTATTACTCATTAATAATCATTTTACCATTTTATCCTTTAATGCATAACATTTAAATTCCACTAACCTTAGGCATATTTGTCCATCCATTTAACATATGGAATAATAACAACATAAGGACTCACATTTTAATAAGCCATGCCAAATTAGCACTTTAACAATCAGCACATAGCTTTTACATTTTATGCGATTAAGCCCTTTTTGCTAATTACGCACACAATCGATAAAATTTTCACACAGAATTTTCACACATGCTCAATCACGTACTGTAAACACGAAAAATAATATTAAAAATATTTTTTCGACCTCAGATTTGTGGTCTCAAAACCACTATTCCAACTAGGGTCTAAACCGGGCTGTTACAACAACACTTGTTATTCCTCTTTTTGACACGTGACTGGACTTCAATCATGAGCATTTTGAGACTTCAGAAAAAATAAAATTGTCTCCACTCCCTTGGAGATCCACCATATTGCTTATGGGTAGAGTTATTGTGATAAGATCAAAAGAATCGGATTTTATTATTTTGTCCAACATATTGGATTGAGACACCATGGTAATTAATGTCAAGTTTGTTTATGCTTCTTCTTTTTCAAACTTGATTTTTCCTTCTTATTTAATTCGCATGATTTTTCTTTCAAAATAAAGAACTACTTCTCAAGTTGTTGACTGATCAAGCAACGATATTTGCTATAATTAAGATCATCTGATCTATTAGCTTCTCGAAGTTACTTTATTTTGGCAACCAAATCAGCTTAGCCTTTAGAAGCTCTTAAGTATGCTCAAAATATTAACACTATGAAATGAGTACTCCTTTTCTAACCTCCCCTTTATTGTGATTTTCCCTTTGCCTTTAGCTTGGGCAGAACCATGTATGATATCTATAGTCATGAACAGACTAATATTTTCATGATCAAGAACAAGTTTTCCCTTTTTAGGGATTCTTGCTTATGAGGTTCTTATTTTTTTAGTAACCATCATACTCAACCCTATGTTGTGAGCTCAAGTATCTAATTCTTTAAAAAACTTAGAGTTGATGCCTTGTAGTGTAACACCCCAAACCTGGCCCAAAACACCACGGCCGAATTCAGAATGCTACTTAGGAAAAAGTTTGAAAAGAATTTGACATAAAGGTGAAAACACAATAATTTTTCCTTCATTTATAAAACATTGTATATTTAAAATTCTAAGTAAAATTATGTTGTTACAAATTCCCGGATTTAAAACTTTAATATAAGTTTTTAAGATATAAATTGTTTGAAAGAAAACATTCCCAGTTATTAGCTCGATAATTAATCCAACGTAAACATAATAAAATCCCCAAAATACTTTAAGTGGCCTTATTACAATAATGATTTACCCAAAAATACTGAAAATATAAACTGCATAAAACAAATAAGACATCTTCTGCATGGCCACCTCGTGTCCTCTCCAGCCCGATCCAAGAATCATGTATCACCTGCATTGTTTTTGGAAAAATAGGGTGAGTCAAACCGACTTAGTGTATAATTGTTTCACATGTCTCCACGAATGGGCTTGGCCCACCTCCACACAGTCCACATATGCAATCATGCATGAGTGAATCCCAACCCAACCTAGTGTCCATCCGCTACACACCCCCGTACCTGCCTCACACACCAGGGGATTACTAAATCACCCTCCAACCGCTACACACCTCCTTGGTAGACCTGCTGCCCAAGGTCGTGGCATAGCCACCGATCACCTAAGTGACCCCACATGTCTGTATCCACAAGGTGACTCAAGGTCATCCTCAATCCACGATGATGCACACAGCTATCATCCGCCCACGATGTGGCACATAGCCAACACCCCACCTTGATGAAGCACATATCCAACATCAAGCGACGATGTAGCTCAAGGCTAACATCAGTCCACGTACATGAATATATTTATCATGACAAAATAACGGTATATAGTTCTAATGAGCATACATCACATGCTTACCACAATTTCACACATACACCATAGATAAATTAATATCATAAAACCCTGACCTGGTTAACCGATTACCCACCATGGGTAGCCACCATCTTAGTCCTTATTTCCGGCTATCATACACATCATATACGCATATATATAACCACACATACAATTACAGGGGATCAGTGCGATAATTACACACCTGATAACTCGAAGAATCACACTCTCAATATCGATGCTATCTCTAACCGAAACTACAGCTATCTGCCTACGCTCTTGTTCTGATGCTGGCCCACACCCCGGCGGCCAATCCCGTACCGCAGAGACTGATCGCTTCTTAAACTTAGGGGTAAGGACTACCCCTTTCTCTCCTTGACTGGTACCCGCATCCATCCAATATCACTTAATCAGAACATGCGGTTAATCGCTAACGGTATCGTCAAAACAAACTAAATCCAAACTTACAGAGTACCCTTACCTTGAATAATCGAACCCAAGAGAATCCTTTAATGCTCCCTCACGTTGGCTACATACAAAAGATACACAAGATTATGGCCTTATGAATATTCGGCCATCCCTCAATACCAAGGCCAACCATTTGGTTTCGGCACCCTAAAAGAAAAAGAAAAGAATCCAATTGCTAAGGAGGAAAATACTTACCACTACACGTTTGAAGAGAGATCAAGAGTAAGTAGTCGACGACACTACCCTCAGAGAATCGGCTTCTGGATCCCAAAGAGAAAGGCTTCGGCTAATCAACAAAAGGTATTTCGACTTTATGAAGTCAAGTAAAACTGCGAAAAGAGAAAGAGGGAATTGTGGTTTATGATGTTTTCGGCAATGAGAAATAGTGAAGAAAAGATGAGAGAAATAACCTTGATAGTCTCCCTCAATTCGGCTAGTGGTCAAAAAGAAAGGAAAAGAGTTGAACACCTAAGGGTTTTTGGCACAAATGAGAGAATGAGATGAGAGAGCAAATATTCGGCAAAAAGAGAACTAAAGAAGAAAAAGAAATGCCAAAAAGATGATCACTCCCCTTTTCACTACACAATTTCGGCACACACACCCCACTACAACCCAAAAACCGAAAATGCCACCCTCCAAATCCCCACATTCGGCCAACTCTTCATCCCTCACCCAAATCCCTTCTTTTTCTCCTACTTTTCCTCTCCTACACTCATTCAAACTCATTTGAATGAGCCAAACTCCTAAAAACTCTCTCTTTCTTCCATCCAAACACTTAGACCAAGTCGACCCTCATCCCTTCAAAGTCCAAATGCCGTCCAACCCCTTCCCCCTCTCTTGACCCAAAACCCAAAAATAAAACAACACTCCCTTGTTGTCTGCGTGACTCGAACCTCCTCCCCTGACACCTCTTGTTGACGCAATCTCTCCTGCACCTTAGGTAGCGTCCCATTCCCCTCCACCACCTCACTTCTTGTGCCATAAATCCCACACTAATGTCCTTAAGGCTTAGCTCCCCTAGCTCCCCCTAACCCAGATTAGAATAAAAATTTTCCTATGGCCTCTACCAAAGCCCAAGGTTTCCCGAAACCTCCAAACACTTCCAAACAGCATATAGAGCACATAAACACACCGATAAAATTTTAAAATATGCACAACCCCCAACTCACGGGTATTACAGTTCTACCCCCTTAAAATAATTTCGGCCTCGTAATTACCTGATCAAAATAAGTGAGGGTACTGCTGCCGCATTGCTTCCTCTGGCTCCCACGAAGCTTCTTTCGATCCATGATTACGCCATAACACCTTGACCAGAGGAACTGATTTCCTCCGCAAGACTTTCACATCCCACTCTAAGATCTGAATCGGTTCCTCCTCATAAGACAAGTCTGGCCTCAACTCCACCTCTTCAACGGGAACCACATGCGAAGGATCCGATCGGTAACGATGTAGCATCGAAACATGAAACACATCGTGCATTTACTTTAACTCCGAAGCCAATTCTAACTGATACGCCACTGGTCCAACCCGCTTTAGAATTCGATAAGGTCCTATAAACCTGGGATTCAGCTTACCCTTGCGTCCAAACCTCATCTCCTTCTTCCACGGCGAAACCTTAAGAAACACTCGATCACCAACTACAAACTCTATTTCTTTCCGCTTAAGATCTGCATATGACTTTTGTCTGTCAGATGCCTCCTTCAACCGTGCCCGAATTACCTTAACCTTTTCTTCTGACTCTGCCACTATCTCAGGCCCCAAAACATGACGTTCACCTAGTTCTGTCCAACAAGTAGGTGTCCGACACCTCCGCCCATACAACGCTTCATATGGCGCCATTCGAATACTTGCTTGGTAACTGTTGTTGTAAGCGAATTCTGCCAAAGGCAAGAATTCCTCCCAACTGCCCCTGAAGTCGATAACACATCCCCTTAGCATATCCTCTAACACCTGAATCACCCTTTCAGACTGGCCATCCATCTGCGGGTGAAAGGCCGTACTAAAATCCAATCTGGTGCCCAATGCGTGATGCAACGCCCTCCAGAACCTCGACGTAAACCTAGGGTCCCTTTCCGATATAATCGACACCGGCACTCCATGCAGTCTCACAATCTCTGCTACATACAACTTCGCCAACCTCTGCAAAGAGTAATCAACCCGAACAGGTATGAAGTGAGCGGACTTTGTCAACCGATCCACTATCACCCACACCGAGTCCTTCTTAGTCGGCGTAAGAGGAAGCCCACTAACGAAATCCATGGTGATTCTCTCCCACTTCCACTGCGGAATCTTCATTGGTTGCAGCAATCCCGATGGCACTTGGTGTTCAGCTTTGACCTGTTGACACGTTAAGCACTTTCCCACAAATTCCGTAACCTCTCGCTTCAATCCAGGCCACCAAAACTGATCCCTTAGATCCCTATACAACTTACTTCCCCCAGGATGCATAGCGTAAGGGCTGCTATGCGATTCCCGAAGAATTCTTTGCCTTAACTCCTCATCTTTCGGCATACAGACCCTACCATAGAAGCACAAAACCCCTTCGTCATTCACACTGTAGTCCTCCACTCCTCCACTCTAAACTTGTGCAAGCTTAGCACTCAGAACATCGTCCACCAATTGTTTCTCTTTAACTAGACTTAACCATGTCGGCTTTACGTACAACTCCGCTAACAGACTCCCGTCATCATAGAGACTAAGATACGCAAACATCGCCCTTAGATCCGATACCACTTTCCGACTTAGCGCATCCGCCACCACATTCACTTTACCCGGGTGGTATTCGATTGAACAGTCGTAATCCTTCAACAGCTCCACCCACATTCGCTGTCTCAAGTTCAACTCTTTCTGTGTCAGCAGATACTTCAAGCTCTTATGGTCCGTGTAGATCACTGACTTCTCTCTATATAAATAATGCCTCCACACCTTCAAAGCGAAGACCACCGCGGCTAACTCCAGATCATGCGTCGGATAGTTAACTTCATGCGGTCTTAACTGCCGAGACGCATAAGCAACAACTTTCCCTTCCTGCATTAGTACACAACCTAACCCAGTATGAGAAGCATCACAATATACCACAAAATCTTTCCCTGCCACAGGCTGAATTGAGACCGGAGCCTCTGTTAAAATCTTCTTCAACTTCTCAAAACTCTCTTGCTGTTTATCTGTCCATATGAATGGTACCTCCTTCCTCAACAACTTTGTCAATGGTGCCGCTATTGAAGAGAAACCCTCAACAAATCTTCTATAGTAGCCTGCTAAGCCCAAGAAACTGCGGATCTCTGCCACCGACTTAGGTGGTTTCCAATTCAACACTGCCTCAATCTTCCGAGGATCCACCCTTATTCCTTCCGCCGATACTACATGACCTAGAAAAGCAACTTCACTTAACCAGACTTCGCACTTGCTGAACTTGGCGTATAATTTCTTTTCCTTTAAGATTTGCAGCACCACCCGAAGATGCTTATCATGCTCTACCTCCGACTTAGAATACACCAGAATGTCGTCTATGAACACCACGATGAATTGATCCAAGTAGGGTTGGAAAACTCGGTTCATCATATCCATGAACGCAGCTGGGGCGTTCATCAATCCGAACGGCATTACTAAGAACTCATAATGCCCGTATCTTGTCCGAAAAGCTGTCTTATGGATATCTGCTTCCTTCACCTTAAGCTGATGGTACCCCGACCTTAGATCTATCTTTGAAAACACCGTAGCCCCTTTAAGCTGATCAAACAAGTCATCTATCCTCGGCAACGGATACTTGTTCTTGATCATCAGCTTATTCAACTGGCGATAATCTATGCACATCCGCATAGATCCATCCTTCTTCTTTACAAACAAGACCGGTGCTCCCCGTGGAGACACACTGGGTCGAATAAACCCGCGATCTAGCAACTCCTGAATCTGAGCCTTGAGCTCAACCAACTCCTTTGGGGCCATTCTGTAAGGAGTGATTGACACCAGTGCTGTCCCTGGCAACAGGTCGATCCCAAATTTCACCTCACGATCTGGAGGCAATCCTGGAAATTCTTCCGGAAAACCATCCTCAAAATCCTTCACTGTCCTGACCTCCCTCACAGTTGCTTCCTTAGCATCCAAGGCACTAACGAACATCAGAAAAGCCAAGCATCCCTTCTTCACCATCTTTTCTGCCTTAAGAGCAGACACTACGTTAGACAGGTAGTCTCTCCAATCACCTATCACCGTAACCTCATTGTCCTCGAGATTCCTCAACGACATGCGCTTAGCAGCACAGTCCAGATTCGCACGATACCTTACTAGCCAATCCATCCTTAGGATCAGGTCAAATTCCCCGAACGGCAGCTCCATTAAGTCAGCTGGGAACACTACCCCCTGAACTTCTAAAGGCACGTCTCTAAAGAGTTTATCTACCACTACAGATTGCCCTAAAGGACTAAGTACAGCCATCTTCCTAGAGACAATTTCAGAGTTCACACCCAAAGTTCCAGACACTACACTAGCAATGTACGGATGAGTTGAACCAACATCAATTAAAGCCATAAAGGGTAACCCGTAAATAAGGAACGTACCCGTGATAACATCTGGTGCATCTCCCTCCTCACGACGTCTGGCTGCATACACCAGTCCTGGTTGTCTTGCATCTGAACTCCCAGCACCTCTGCCTGGTGCTCCACGACCTCGGCCAACGCCATTTCCTCCACGGTTCGGACCACGACCTCTTGACACCTGATGACCACCCCTTCCTGGCTGCACACACCCTGGACCTACTGTCCGAGCCCTATTCAGATCCTGAGGACAATCTTTAATCAAATGAGACTTAGTCTTACACCTAAAACACTCCCGATCCCGTCCCCAGCACTCGCCAACATGAAACCTTCCACACCGAGCACACGGACAGTCCTGATTTCCAGCAGCTGGCATAGAAACACGAGCAGAATTTTCAACCCTCGGTCTTTTCTGAAAACCTCCAGAAGACCCTAATGACCCAAAACCTCTCTTGTTCCGACCTCTGTCCTTGTCTCTGTTCTGCCTCTCAGTCCGCTTGACCTCCTCAGCTATTCGAGCTTTCTCTACCAAAGTTGCAAAGTCCCTCTCTCGATGAGGAGCTATCAGTACCCGCAGCTCATCTCGCAGCCCATCCTCAAACCTCACACAGCGCTCGTAATCAGTAGCAACAATCCCTCTGGCATACCGACTTAGCCTCAAGAATTCTGCCTCATATTCCACTACCGACTTACCCCATTGTACTAGGTTCAGAAACGCTTTCCTTTCCGCATCCACGTAACTAGCTCCGACATACTTTCCTTTAAACTTTACCGTAAAATAACTCCAGTCTACTCGGTCTGCTGGAGTACCCTCTTTAACAGTGAGCCACCATTGGTAGGCCTCATCCCGAAGTAAAGAAACAACACCTTTCAGCTTTTCCTCCACAGTGCAGTCCAAGTCGTCCATGATCCTCTCGACTGCCTCTAGCCAGTACTCTGCCACATTCGGGGCTACCCCCGAAACTCCCCTAAATATTTCTGCTCCATTCGCCCTGAGCCACTCTGGCACTAACTTCTGAGCCCCAGCACCCATGTTCGCTCCCACAACTCTTTCCAAAACTCGCAGCATAGCCTGAGAAACTGCATCGTCTCCACCCGTCTGATCCTGATCCTCCGCGCCCACCGTTGGCAGCGGCGGCACATCATTTTCTGACCCATGGCCAGACCCCACTGGTTCCGACACTGTCATTCTGCCCCTACCACGTCCACGTGCGTTGCGACCACGTCCCCTAGAACTCATGTCTACTATCATCGCGTCTTAATCTGATTTAAGAAATTTTATGCATTAGCTATTTGTTCCACTGATTATCCGCGAACAATTTTATGTAAAGAAGTTTTAGTAGTAGTTCTTTCGATCAACCAAAGTTTTCATCTCAAGTTTACTACTCTAATTCAGAGAGTCACATTCATTCATCAACAACATCCACTACACTACTTTGGGCATTTTGTCCATTCCCAACCCAGGGGTATTTCCATAATTCATCCAATAGGGGTATTTTAGTAATAAATCAGGGTTAATTCAAAAATCTTTATAAATCAAAGGCATTCCGAAATTTTCAAAACTCGAGGTTATTTTTAAAATTTTTCCAAATCAAAGGTATTGCGGAAATTTCAGAAATCGGGGTTATTTCGGTAATTTTGTAAACCAGGGGTAATTTAGTAATTTTTTTCAAATCGGGATATTTTGGTCATTTTCCAATCTTAAGGTAGTTTTTACAAAACAGTGTAGCTGGTCCCTTTCGGGTTTTAATTATCAGGTTAAGCCGGTGAATAAGTCCTCTTGGTGAGGGTAAACTGTCACTACGCACCAGGTAGGATTCGAGTGAAGAGGAGGTGAGCCACTAGGGCTGCTTAAATACCAAGCTCCCACCGAATCCAATCCTAGACATGCGCACAATCGTTGCCACACCCTAACTCGGCGACTTACTCACAGGTTTGTTTGGTTGTACTTAAGTCTTATGTATCTTGTGTTGGAGTAAGCTAGTCCTAGGGTTCAATAGCTCCTAAAGTTTCACATACCAATCACTTCAGTAGTTAGGGGTACTTACCTGGTGGACTTCGAGCCGGAGACACAGGTGCCATGCCAGAATAAACCTGAAATAGTTCATAAAAGTATATGTTTTTTTTTTGAAAAGCCCATCTTTTGGAAAATGTTTTTGGGCCCAAAACCCTCAAAGCCGAGTTTTGAACTGGGCTCTGATACCAAATTGTAACACCCCAAACCCGGCCCAAAACACCATGGCCGAATTCAGAATGCTACTTAGGAAAAAGTTTGAAAAGAATTTGACATAAAGGTGAAAACACAATAATTTTTCCTTCATTTATAAAACATTGTATATTTAAAATTCTAAGTAAAATTATGTTGTTACAAATTCCCGGATTTAAAACTTTAATATAAGTTTTTAAGATATAAATCGTTTGAAAGAAAACATTCCCAGTTATTAGCTCGATAATTAATCCAACGTAAACATAATAAAATCCCCAAAATACTTTAAGTGGCCTTATTACAAAAATGATTTACCCAAAAATACTGAAAATATAAAGTGCATAAAACAAATAAGACATCTTCTACATGGCCACCTCGTGTCCTCTCCAGCCCGGTCCAAGAATCATGTATCACCTGCATTGTTTTTGGAAAAATAGGGTGAGTCAAACCGACTCAGTGTATAATTATTTCACATGTCTCTACGAATGGGCTTGGCCCACCTCCACACAGTCCACATATGCAATCATGCAAGAGTGAATCCCAACCCAACCTAGTGTCCATCCGCTACACACCCCCGTACCTGCCGCACACACCAGGGGATTACTAAATCACCCTCCAACCGCTACACACCTCCTTGGCAGACCTGCTGCCCAAGGTCGTGGCATAGCCACCGATCACCTAAGTGACCCCACATGTTTGTATCCACAAGGTGACTCAAGGTCATCCTCAATCCACGGTGATGCACACAGCTATCATCCACCCACGATTTGGCACATAGCCAACACCCCACCTTGATGAAGCACATAGCCAACATCAAGCGACGATGTAGCTCAAGGCTAACATCAGTCCACGTACATGAATATGTACACCTTGTCCTTCAATAATCATATCCCAATCCCCATGCTTATATATTTATCATGACAAAATAACGGTATATAGTTCTAATAAGCATACATCACATGCTTACTACAATTTCACACATACACCATAGATAAATTAATATCATAAAACACTGACCTGGTTAACCGATTACCCACCATGGGTAGCCACCATCTTAGTCCTTATTTCCAGCTATCATACACATCATATACGCATGTATATATAACCACACATACAATTACAGGGGATCAGTGCGATAATTACACACCTGATAACTCGAAGAATTACACTCTCAATATCGATGCTATCTCTAACCGAAACTACAGCTATCTGCCTACGCTCCTGTTCTGACGCTGGCCCACACCGCGATGGCCAATCCCGTACCACAGAGACTGATCGCTTCTTAAACTTAGGGGTAAGGACTACCCCTTTCTCTCCTTGACTGGTACCTGCATCCATCCAAAATCACTTAATCAGAACATGCGGTTAATCGCTAACGGTATCGTCAAAACAAACTAAATCCAAACTTACAGAGTACCCTTACCTTGAATAATCGAACCCAAGAGAATCCTTTAATGCTCCCTCACGTTGGCTACATACAAAAGATACACAAGATTATGGCCTTATAAATATTCGACCATCCCTCAATACCAAGGCCAACCATTTGGTTTCGGCACCCTAAAAGAAAAATAAAAGAATCCAATTGCTAAGGAGGAAAATACTTACCACTACACGTTTGAAGAGAGGTCAAGAGTAAGTAGTCGACGGCACTACCCTCAGAGAATCGGCTTCTGGATCCCAAAGAGAAAGGTTTCGGCTAATCAACAAAAGGTATTTCGGCTTTATGAAGTCAAGTAAAACTGCGAAAAGAGAAAGAGGGAATTGTGGTTTATGATGTTTCGGCAATGAGAAATAGTGAAGAAAAGATGAGAGAAACAACCTTGATAGTCTCCCTCAATTCGGCTAGTGGTCAAAAAGAAAGGAAAAGAGTTAAACACCTAAGGGTTTTTGGCACAAATGAGAGAATGAGATGAAAGAGCAAATTTTCGGCAAAAAGAGAACTAAAGAAGAAAAAGAAATGCCAAAAAGATGATCACTCCCCTTTTCACTACACAATTTCGGCACACACACCCTACTACAACCCAAAAACCAAAAATGCCACCCTCCAAAGCCCCACATTCGGCCAACTCTTCATCCCTCACCCAAATCCCTTCTTTTTCTCCTACTTTTCCTCTCCTACACTCATTCAAACTCATTTGAATGAGCCAAACTCCTAAAAACTCTCTCTTCCTTCCATCCAAACACTTAGACCAAGTCCACCCTCATCCCTTCAAAGTCCAAATGCCGTCCAACACCTTCCCCCTCTCTTGATGCAAAACCCAAAAATAAAACAACACTCCCTTGTTGTCTGCGTGACTCGAATCTCGTCCCCTGACACCCTTTGTTGATGCAGTCTCCCCTGCACCTTAGGTAGCGTCCCATGCCACTCCACCACCTCACTTCTTATGCCATAAATCCCACACTAATGTCCTTAAGGCTTAGCTCCCCTAGCTCCCCCTAACCCAGATTAGAATAAAAATTTTCCTATGGCCTCTACCAAAGCCCAAGGTTTCCCGAAACCTCCAAACACTTCCAAACAGCATACAGAGCACATAAACACACCGATAAAATTTTAAAATATGCACAACCCCCAACTCACGGGTATTACATGTAGAATGTAGCATAAAACCCTAATTCATACATTGTATGCACATGTTAGTCGATGAGAACTTAGACAAGTTTTATTTGCAATTTAAACTTAGATTCCTCCAATGGTAGGTGTAATCGTTTATTGGCTCATCTTTCTCTTAACATGAGCTTGTAAGGGCGTCATGGTGACAGTTGACCACTTGCATGCGAGCGCGTAAAAACAAATGATTTTGGAAAAAAAACTATTTTAAAGAACGGTTTTAACCGCAAGTGTATAGTGCTTGTTGTAATATTTTTCGTGTCAGTGGGACACTCGAGTATCCCAAGGATCAAACCCAAAAGATTGCCAAGTGAGTAAATGTCTTTATCAAGTTAATTACAAGCTAAACAATTACTAATCTAATCGAGTCAGAAATTATTAGTGCAAGTCCAAATAAAATTGTTTATAAACTAAAATTAAAATATTAATTAAACTAACTAAGCTAAACTTTCTTCCTAATGTTTTAGATAAGTAAATGATTAGACAATGGTTGATTGATTAGTTGAGTGCTAATTAAACTAATGAACCTATACCGATTATATTGATTGTCACTCTTAGCTGAGAATCTCCTATCGGTCTCATCTTAAACTAAAAGATACCACCTAATATTACCTCTCAGTCTCACCTAGGCAAATAGATTACCTCTCGATCTCACTACTCAGTGGAAACATGAAAATATACACACTTTTTCATGCCCTTTTTTAACTCAAATTCATGTTGTTTCGGTAAAATTCTTGTCGAAAAATATATAATAATTATAAAATAATTAAATTGAACTAAAATTATGAACATGTTGAATTTTAATTAATTTTATATCAATTTTTTATTAATTTTGATTATTTTCGATAGATTTGCACAGAGGGCGAAAAATGGCTCGGCAAGCATTGCTAGAAGTGCAAAACCGAGAACTTAATTTTGAAGCATCAAGGAGAATTAAATTTTCAGCCTAAGACGGTCCAAATTATGTGTATTAATTCATAATATAATTAATTTAAATTTTAATCCAATTTAATTTGGGTTAAATAAATTATTATTAATTAATTGTGAAAAGGGGCCCAGTTGAGCTGAACCGAGAAAACCGATCCAACTGAGCACTGGGCAGCCCAAAACCGTCCCACATGCTGACCCAATCAGCTTGTTTGGCTGATTATCTGGCTTGCAAAATGGTCCTTGAATACTCCTTCAATTTGCATTCAAACCCTTCCACTATCCATGCCTTTCAAGTTTGCCCCTACCTAAAAATAACACGTTTGAAATCTTCAAACATGCCACATGTGTGGCTGGCCATGGGGGAGTCTGATACGGGCCGGCTCGGGGTGAGTCGAAACATATGCGGGTTGCCCAATCGTCTACGAGGAGGGAATAAGCCTTTGGAAAATAATTCAAAAAATATAAATGAGTTTGCGGAAGCTTTAAGTAAATAAATAGGAGTTGGTTCGGTTTGATAAAATAAAAAAATAAAATAAATAAAAATGATAATTGGATGGAGATGGATAAAAGAACTTAAACAAGAATCGATTCAACACTAAAGAGTGTCACCCCAGGTTCTATAATGTTTAAGGTGGAAATGGTAATCGAAGATGGAAATGGAAATACGAACTTAACTTAAGAAATATTCAACACTATATAACAGTGTCACCCCATTTCTTATATCGTTAAGGTGGATAGATGGAGATAGGTTGATGAACGCCACACCAAATGAAATTTGGTGATAAGTTCAAACAAGTCGAAGACGCCACAAGCAAGCTTGATAAGTCTAACGAAACTTGTACGAAAATGAAGAGGAGATAAACTCACTCATAAAATTTCATTGAAGTCTGAATTGTCTCAAATGAGAATTACATAGCCTTTTTATAGGCTGAACAAAGGCTAGCCAAATAGTCTTCTAATCTTGCCTCTTAACCCTTAAGCTTTTGAAAGGGCACCAGCAACCTTTAACCCTTAACCCTTGAGTTTTTGAAGAGGCACCTAACAACCTTTTAACCCTTAAGTTTTTGAAAAGACACTAGTAACCTTGTCCCTTAACCCTTAGGTTTTTGAAAGGGCATCAGCAATCTTGTCCCTTCATGTTCACCAAAAGGCACCTGGCAACTTTGTCTCTTCATGTTCACCAAAAGGCACTTGGCAACTTTGTCTCTTCATGTTTATCAAAAGGCATTGGACTAGTTGAATGTCGAATGAAGATGAACTAAGCTAACACGACTAAATCAGCTTGAAGAAAGGTGCGAATCAAGCTAATTGAGCATGAAGCTGGGAAGCAGTTTAATGTAGAAAAGCCAAGAGATGACCAAGATATGTTGGAGGAGGTAACAATTGTGGGGGAGCCAACTATAGTTGATTTTCTAACATCTTATAGAGCTAACTAATTATACAGACAAGGGCTCGTCTCAATTAGTATACTTTGTAAAACACTGGAAATATAAGCAAGCAAATGTCGTTCGTCTTCTTGGAGAAGAACTTGACAATCTAAGCATGCAAAGGCAGGAATCTGAGCTCAAGAGGATTGAAGTTTGAATATTGAGTTGCTCTGGGCGTGCTCGTATCAGAGTCTTTGGCTGCTGATTTTGGATATTTTTAGAAGCATTCTCAACCTATAAATACCCCCTTGGCTACTCAGTTCAAACACATCTCAACCTTTCTCATCTTTTCACTTCTCTCTCACTTTTCTCTCTTCATTGTTCTTCATTTTCTTCCCCATTCCCTTGCTGATTTCACCTCTTGAAAAAGATTCAATCAACCACCATTTGGAGCAGCATTCAAGTGTTTGTAGAAGATTCGGTTCGACAAGAAAAAACAGAGAAGGAGGAGTGAAGCAAACTAGTTAAGCCACAAAGGAAACACTAGATTTGATTCTTGTTCCCTATCCTTTTAATTTTGTTATTGTTATGATGAACATGTCTATGAATATTTGTGATGTTGATATGTTTAATTTAATTAATATGGCTTAAATTTAATTTGTGTTAGGTTGATTGCATTTTGTCTACTTAATTTATTAAAATTGTGCTTGTGTTGTTATAGGCCTCGGTAAGATGTTTGATTAAGTAAAACCATGACTAAGTTATTCTTGCATTACAATTGTAAGGTAACTAATGAATTAATTATTTAAACGAATTGAAATTGTAATTAATGGACATGATACTTAATCAGTGCATGTTTATTCATCTAAGGTAGTTGAGGGTTAAATTAGCAACGGAATCAAATGATACATTAGCCTTCCATAACTTGCAAGATTATTGTGATTAAACTGATTCAAGGTAGAAATATATTGTTACCCCGTGTAATCTTTTATGTGCTTATGAGGTTGAATTAATTGTTTGAATTGGTGGAACGACGGAAATGTGCAAGTGTACACAATCGCAACAAGTAATAAAGTGACAAGTAAATGTCGAGTTATCTTACCCACAGGGACTGTGAAAAGAATTATTTATGAATGCTATTTAAAACACTTTGGTGAAGAAAAATATTTTGTTTGAAGAGGGTGATTAAAAACTAAGATTTTAAACTAACTAAACTAAATAAATAAATCTCAAATGCATGATTTCAAAATACAGTTTTAATCAAGATGACATAATTGTGTTAGATTAATTACATTTCTTAACTTAGAATTATTAAACTCATGTTTATATTGTTACGAATAAATTCACGGCAACTCGGTAATTTGCTAACTTATGAACATACTCACCTACCAAAATCCATTCATTTATTGACTATATCCCTATGTCAATTCAACCGATTAAACAAATCTTAATAGGCAAATATGTTATTGCACATACATACTTGTTAAATCGGAATAATCTCTTAAACATATCCCGATGTCAATTCAAACAATTAACTTGATTTAATAAGCACATAAAAGAATATGTAAGGTAACAAAGTATCCTTACCTTGAAACAGTTTAACAACAATAATCTTGCAAATTATGAAAGGCAAATGTATTGTCAGATACTGTTGCTAATTTAACCCTCAGCTACCTTAGATGATTAAACATGCGCTGATTAAGTAATGTGTCCATTAATTACAATTTCAATCCGTTTAAATAATTAATTCATTAGCTACCTCACAATTTTAATGCAAGAATAACTTAGTCATGATTTTACTTAATCAAGCATCTTACCGAGGCCTATAACAACATAAACACAATTTTAACAATTTTAGCAAACGAAATGCAATCAACCTAACACGAATTAAATTCAAGCTAAATTGATTAAATTAACCATTCCAACAACTTCATATATATGTTCATCATAACAACAACAAAAATTAAAGAGATAAGGAACAAGAATCAAATCTGGTGTTTTTCTGTGGCTTGACTAGTTTGCTCCGTTCTTCCTTCTCCGTTGTCCTCATTGACCAAGGCTGCTATGAACACTTAATTGCTGCTCCAAATGGCTGATTAATGCCCCTTTTCCAAGAGGAGAAATCGTTAAGAGAGCAAGGGAATTTGGAATGGAAAAGAATAGAGAAAGTGCAGAGAAGAGAGAAAAGATGTGAATGTTTGAGATGTGTTGAATGATCTACCAAGGGGGTTTATTGCTGAAGATGGCTGCTAAAATTAGCTAAAAGTAGCAGTGAAAGATCCATCCCTTGGTCGGCCACAAATGTGGCAAGGTTGATGGTTTCAACTGTAACACTCCAAACTCGCCCTAGACGTTATGGCCGAATCTGGCGATGTCACATTGGAGTGCTTTTTGAAAACTTGCTCTTGTTGATAAAACTCGTAAGAAGGTTAAAGCCTCTTTGTTAAAACTCAACTCATTCTAGCCATTTCTTATCCATTTTAAAAGGTCATTACTTTTAAAGTAATGTTTTAGAAAATCGTGTTCTACTTCTAACAGATATTTTACAATAAATCAAATCCCAAATTAACAGATAGAAAATTGTAGAGAGGCCTTATTACATAATTCAAAAACCCAGAACCAAATTTAATAGTAAATTAAAGCCAAATAAAAGAAAACATGAGCAGTAGTGTGGCCATCTCCGAGTCCCTCGCAGCACCAATCCGCCTAACGCTGGGGATTACTGGTACAATTAAAAACGGGGTGAGTTTACAAAAACTCAGTGTGTGATCCCTTAATATGCAGTCAGTCAGGTATACAGAATGTAGCATGTAACATCCTAGAATTAGGGGTTCTGCGTTTTGCACTATTTCTTGCGTTTGGCTAATTATGCTTGTTGTTTTGGTGTGTTTGGGAGTTTTGGGAAGGCTCGGGTTCAAGCCAGAGCCTTGGTGAAATTTTGGTTTTTGGGCATAAGTGGGAAAAGATAGGGGAAGTAGGCTTTAAGAATATTTATTTGTGTTTGTTGACACAAAAAGGAGTATGGTGTGGTGGCAAGGTGACGCCACTTAAGGAGCACAGGAGTGGCGTCACAAGGGAGCAGGAGGGGGAAATATTTCAAGTCCTATCTGCTATACAGTGGAACTTTATTTTTGTGCTCAAGGTGGTGAAGTGCTGGCATTCGGCTGGGACTCTTTTAGGAAGAGTTTGAATGAGTCAAATGCATTCAAATGGATGGACAAGAGAGCTTGGAGAAGTTTAAATTGGTCAAGCCAATTTGAAAAGGTGATGGGGAGTAATTGGTAGAGCAAAACAAGGGATTTGGTGGGTGGTAGAGTTGTTGGCCGAATATGGGAGTTGTTGGGAGGTGAGTTTCGGCTAGGAGTGTTTTTGGTAGGTAAATTCAGCATTTGGTAGAGGGGAGTGAAAACCAAAAGCTTTGAAGAGAGTGTGCCGAAATTCCCTTATGTTCTTTGTTTTCTTCTTTTGACATTTTAGGCTTTCTTCTTGAGACATTTCGGGTCCTCTGTGTTGCTTTTCTGCTATTTTCTTTTGAGCACTTTCTCCTATCTACCTTTCTTCCACTTGTTTTCTTTTGTGTTTCCATTCTCCTTGCCGAAATCACTAGCTACCATTCCCCTTTTTTGTTTCATCTCTCTCTTGTGCACAGTATTGCCGAATCCCCTTCTACTCCCTAAGTCTTCACTTTTCTCTGATAGATAACCACCATAGATCCTTGCGTCTGATTATTTAGGGGGCGAACCTTTTCTTTGAATCTATGTACATCTATTCCCATCATTTTCCTCTCATCTCTTCCTATTACAATCTCCATAATCGAACTCTGCCGAACTTCAAGAAGCAAAGTGGTTAGTCTTCTGTCTGCCAAAAGTTCCTTTGCATTCGGTATTGGTTAGTTGCAAGGTAATATTTTTCTTCTTAATTTCTTTGCATTCGGTTCTTGTTCTTTTCCTTTCTATCTTTGATTACGCTAAGGCCCAGTTATTGATCGTGTGGGGAATTACACACCGAGTTCTCATAACTCACCCCTCTGCTTAATTTAGCAGGTAATTCCTAGCTTTGCAGATTTGGAGTCAAGGCGGACTCTGTGGTGGCCATGCACTGTTTCCTAGTAGACTCTGTTTTAAAATACTTTAAATTTATTTTAAATTTGGGATTATGTTCTGTAATAAGGCCACCATGATTTTAATTTGGTTTTTATCTTAACGCATTTATTATCTATTATGAATTGATTAATACAGGGTTTTTCCTAAAAACTTCAAAAACCATTTTCCAAAACATTAAGGAGTGGATCACAAACTATGGATAATTAAATTTAGGATTTTCTTAAACCACAATAACTGTTTTCAAAAACGTCACATACTGAAATCCGCTGGTTTTCGATTCTCCTATTACAAAACACGTTTTCAGCTACTAGTAATATTTATAACCTTTTGCAAGGAACGTTAAATCTAGTCTGATTTTTAAAAGGGAATCAAAACTCGAATTTTTTTAAGCAAACACGAAGTTTCTTTAAACAACCTTCCAATGTGACATACCAGATCCGGTTGTAACGTCTAGGCCGGGTTTGGGGTGTTACATTTTGTGGTATCAGAGTGGGTTGCAAAACTCGACTCTGGAATGGGTTCAAAAATGTTTTTCAAAATTGGTTCGAAGTATGGTTTAAAAATACATATATACATATATATATACGTGTTTTTCTGAAAGTATGGCACCTGAGTCCCCGGCACCAATCCGTACTGTAAGTCTTCTGACTCTGGTTGACTCTACGAAAGGATTTTTATTATATTTGCTAGCTATAGGAGATAAAACTTTAGAGATTGAGACCTTTAAAAATACGACTTGCGAAAACAACTTTTAAGCCTGAATTCATAAGATATTCATTAACAAACAGTGGAATAATTTGCTAATTCATAAAATTTTTAATCAGATTAAGTTGAATCAGTAAACATGAGTGCTAGAGGATGTGGACATAGTATTCGTAGCCGTGGTAGAGGCCGGGGTGTTGAGGCTGGATCTGCGGAATTAGGACACGGGTCAGAAGGTGAAGTGTCAGCATCACCAGTAGTGGAAACGGGGTCTCAAGACCGAACTGGACGGGACGATGCTTTGTCCCAAGCCATGTTGCGTGTTCTGGAACGGGTAGCTGGAGCAAGTATTGGAACGGTAGCTCAGAAATCTATTCCGGAGCGACTTCGGGCAAATGGGGCTGAGATGTTCAGGGGCATTTCTGGCGTGGCCCAAACGTAGCTGAGTACTGGCTGGAAGCGGTTGAGCGAGTTATGGAAGACCTGGACTGCACAGCAGAGAAGAAGTTGAAAGGAGCAGTGTCCCTCCTGAGGGATGAGGCGTACCAGTGGTGGCTTACAGTGAAGAAAGGTACACCAGCGGACTGTATTACCTGGGATTTCTTTAAGATAGCATTCCAGGGAAAGTATGTTGGGGCGAGTTATGTGGACGCCCAGAGGAAGATATTTCTAAATTTGATCCAGGGTAAGTCGGTGGCTGAGTGTGAGGCGGAGTTCCTGCGCCTAAGCCGTTATGCTCGGGGTATCATCGCAACTAATTATGAACGTTGTGTTCGATTTGAGGATGGCCTGCGAGATGAGCTACGAGTATTGATAGCTCGGCAGCGGGAAAGGGATTTTGCTATATTGGTTGAGAAGGCAAAGATTACCGAAGAGGTGAAGCGCTCTGAGAGGCAGAACCGGGATAGAGACAGGGGCAGAAATAAGAGAAGTTTTGGGGTGTCAGGGTCTGCTGGGGGTGTGCAAAAGAGGCCTAGGTTTGATGGGCCAGGCCGAGTTGCGATGCCTGTTGCTGCTGGTCAGGCTCGACCGTGTACTCTGTGTGGGAAAATACATCTGGGGGAGTGTTGGAGAAGAACTGGAGGATGCTTTATGTGTGGATCTATGGATCGTTTGATAAAGGATTGTCCACAAGAGGTAACTAGGGTATGGACGGTAAGTGAGGGAATTGTTCAAGCAAGGAGAGGTGGTCAGCCGCCGCCGAGAGGCCGTGGTCCGATTAAAGGTGGAAACAGTTTTGGTCGAGGTCGGGAAACAACGGGCAGAGGTGTTGGTATCGTGGATGCAAGACAGCCGGGGTTAGTCTATGCAGCTCGACGGCATGAGGACGGCGACGCACCGGAGGTTATAACCGGTACATTCTTTATATTTGACGAACCGTTTACTGCTTTAATTAATATTGGATCGACCCACTCATATGTGCTAGTGTTGTGTCTCAAACTTTGGGAATAGAATCTGAGGTTGCTTCTAGGGAAATGACTGTGATTAGCCCTTTAGGACAATCTGTAGTAGTGAACCAACTATTTAGAAATGTGCCTCTAGGAGTGCAAGGGATTGTTTTCCCGGCAGACTTGATGGAACTACCGTTCGGCGAGTTTGATCTGATCTTAGGTATGGATTGGTTAGTCAAGTATCGGCCAAACTTGGATTGTGCTGCTAAGCGCATGATATTGAAGACTCTTGAGGATAATGAGGTGCTGGTGGTAGGTGAGAGAAGGAATTACCTGTCCAATGTGGTGTCTGCACTAAAGGCTAAAAGAATGGTGTAGAAAGGGTGTGAGGCGTTCTTAGCTTTCGTCAGTGCTTTGAAAGCCAAAGAATTGTCTGTACGGGATGTAAGGACGGTGAAAGAGTTCTCGGGCATCTTTCCAGAAGAGCTTCTAGGGTTACCTCCAGATCGCGAGGTGGAGTTTGGCATTGATCTACTTCCGGGAACGGCTGGTAGAACTTAAAGCTCAGATTCAGGAGCTATTGGATCGTGGTTTTATCTGACCAAGTGTGTCCCCGTGGGGAGCACCGGTGTTGTTCGTTAAGAAAAAAGATAGGTCGATGCGTATGTGCATTGACTATAGGCAATTGAACAAGTTGACGATTAAGAACAAGTACCCTCTACCAAGGATTGATGACCTGTTCGATCAGCTAGGAGGAGCTTCAGTTTTCTCGAAGATAGACTTGAGATCTGGATATCATCAGCTAAAGGTCAAGGAGGCGGATATTCATAAGACTGTGTTCCAAACTCGGTATGGGCATTACGAGTTTCTGGTGATGCCGTTCGGGTTAACAAATGCACCAGCCGCATTTATGGATATGATGAACTGGGTATTCTAACCCTACCTAGACCGGTTCGTGGTAGTATTCATAGATGACATTTTGGTGTACTCAAGGACTGAAGAGGAGCATGATTGGCATCTTCGGGTTGTTCTGCAGATATTGAGAGAGAAGCAACTGTATGCCAAATTTAGCAAGTGTGAATTTTGGCTAAGGGAAGTGACCTTTTTGGGGCATGTTGTGTCTTCCGAGGGGATTAGGGTGGATCCCCGAAAGATTGAAGCCGTTTTGGACTGGAAACCTCCGAAGTCTGTAGCAGAAATTCGAAGTTTTCTTGGTTTGGCTGGGTACTAGAGAAGATTCGTTGAGGGGTTTTCACTAATTGCTGTACCATTAACCAAGTTGTTACGAAAAGAAGTACAGTTCGTTTGGGCTGATAAGCAACAGGAAAGCTTTGAGAAGCTAAAGAGAATTTTGACTGAGACACCAGTGTTGATTCAACCTGAGGCTGGGAAGGAGTTCGTAGTTTATTGCGTCACACACAGGGTTAGGATGTGTGCTAATGCAAGAAGGGAAGGTGGTAGCATATGCGTCTCGGCAATTAAGACCACATGAAGTGAACTATCCCACTCATGACTTGGAGTTAGCTACTGTGGTGTTCGCCCTAAAGATATGGAGGCACTACTTGTATGGAGAAAATTCGATTATCTACACCGATCATAAGAGCCTGAAATATCTCCTTACCCAGAAGAAGTTGAATTTAAGGCAGCGGAGGTGGATCGAGTTGTTGAAAGATTATGACTGCTCGATTGAGTATCACCCGGGTAAAACTAACGTAGTGGCGGATGTATTGAGTCGTAAGGTGATATCAAATTTGAGGGCAATGTTTGCTAATCTCAGTCTGTATGAAGAAGGTAGTCTGTTAGCTGAACTTCAAGTGAAGCCGACATGGATAAGTCAGATTAAAGAGAAGCAATTATTGGACGAGGTGATAAGTTCTCGACTCCAGCAAGGGAAGGATGGTGAGACAGAGGATTTTGGTCTGAACAGTGAAGGGGTATTATGTTTTCGAGGAAAGATTTGTATGCCGAAGGATTTTGAGTTGAGACAGATGATTCTGCGAGAAGCACATAGTAGCCCATACGCTATGCATCCTAGCGGAAGTAAGATCTATCGAGATTTACGCGAACTGTATTGGTGGCTAGGGCTGAAGCGAGAGATTACAGACTTTGTGAGTAAGTCTTTGACATGTCAGCGAGTGAAGGCGGAGCATCAGCTACCTTCGGGGTTGTTGCAACCAGTGAAGATTCCACTTTGGAAGGGGGAGAGGATAACGATGGGTTTTGTTAGTGGGCTACCTCTGACGCCTACTAAGAAAGACTCAGTGTGGGTAGTTGTCGATAGGTTAACGAAATCCGCTCACTTCATACTGGTTCGTATGGATTACTCGCTTCAGAAGTTAGCTAAGCTATATGTGGCGGAAATTGTGAGGTTGCATGGGGTACCAGTGTCTATCATATCAAATAGGGATCCTAGGTTTACATCACGATTTTTGAAGGAATTACACGAAGCTCTGGGTACGAGGCTAGGCTTCAGCATAGCGTTTCACCCACAGACTGATGGCCAGTCGGAAAGGGTAATTCAGATTCTGGAAGACATGTTAAGAGGCTGTGTGATTGACTTCAGGGGTAGTTGGGAAGATTTTCTACCATTGGTAGAGTTTGCTATAACAATAGTTATCAATCCAGCATTCAGATGGCACCCTTCGAAGTGTTGTATGGTCGTAGGTGTCGTACTCATACCTGCTGGACAGAATTGGGTGAGCGAGAGTTGTGGGGTTCGGAATTGATCTCAGAGACAGAGGAAAAGGTTAGGTTGATTCAGGCTCGGTTGAAGGAAGCTTCCGACAGGCAGAAATCGTATGCGGATCTGAAGCGTAAAGAAATAGAGTTCTCAGTGGGTGATCAGGTCTTTCTAAAAGTTTCACCTTGGAAGAAGGTTCTAAGATTTGGACGGAAAGGCAAGTTGAGCCCCAGATTCATCGGACCTTATCGAGTGTTGAAACGTGTGGGACCAGTAGCTTATCAGCTTGAGTTACCTCCGGAGTTGAATCGGATACATAACGTATTCCATGTTTCAATGTTAAGGCGCTATCGTTCGGATCCATCTCACATAGTGCCGGTGGAGGAAATTAAAGTAAGACCCGACCTGTCTTTTGAAGAAGAAGTAGTGCAGATCTTAGATCGAGATGTCAAGGTGTTAAGAAGAAAGCTAGTTCCGCTGGTCAAAGTCTTGTGGCGAAATCACGGTTCAGAAGAAGCCACGTGGGAGCCAGAGGATGTGATGCGACAGCAATACCCTCATCTCTTTTGAGCAGGTAAACTTCGAGGCTAAAATTTCTTTAAGGGGGTAGAACTGAAACATCCTAGAATTAGAGGTTCTGCGTTTTGCACTATTTCTTGCGTTTGGCTAGTTATGCTTGTTGTTTTGGTGTGTTTTGGAGTTTTGGGAAGGCTCGGGTTCAAGCAAAAGCCTTGGTGAAATTTTGGTTTTTGGGCATAAGGGGGAAGAGCTAGGGGAAGTAGGCTTTAAAAATATTTATTTGTGTTTGTTGACCCAAAAAAGAGTATGGTGTGGTGGCAACGTGACGCCACTTAAGGAGCAAGGGAGTGGCGTCACAAGGGAGCAGGAGGAGGAAAGAGCTCGAGTTATATCTGCTGCACAGTGGAACTTTATTTTTGTGCTCAATATGGTGAAGTGTTGGCATTCGGCTGGGACTCTTCTAGGAGGAGTTTGAATGAGTCAAATGCATTCAAATGGATGGAGAAGAGAGCTTGGAGAAGTTTGAATTGGTCAATCCAATTAGAAAGGGTGATGGGGAGTAATTGGTGGAGCAAAACAAGGGATTTGGTGGGTGGTAGAGTTGTTGGGAGGTGAGTTTCGGCTAGGAGTAGTTTTGGTAGGCAAATTTGACATTTGGTAGAGGGGGAGTGAAAACCGAAAGCTTTCAAGAGAGTGTGCCGAAATTCCCTTATGTTCTTTGTTTTCTTCTTTTGACATTTTAGGCTTTCTTCTTGAGACATTTCGAGCCCTCTCTGTTGCTTTTCCACTATTTTCTTTTGAGCACTTTCTCTTTTCTACCTTTCTTTCACTTGTTTTCTTTTGTGTCTCCATTCTATTTGCCGAAATCACTAGCTACCATTCCCATTTTTTGTTTCATCTCTCTCTTGTGCACAGTATTGCCGAATCCCCTTCTACTCCCTAACTCTTCTCTTTTCTCTGATAGATAGCCACCACAGATCCTTGCCTCCGATTGTTTAGGGGGACCGAACCTTTTCTTTGAATCTCTGTACATCCATTCCCATCTTTTTCCTCTCATCTCTTCCTATTGCAATCTCCATAATCGAACACTGCCGAACTTCAAGAAGCAAAGTGGTTAGTCTTCTGTCTGCCGAAAGTTCCTCTGCATTCGGTATTGGTTAGCTACAAGGTAATGTTTATCTTCTTAATTTCTTTGCCTTCGGTTCTTGTTTCCTTTCTTTTCTATCTTGTTCACTTTAAAGCCGAAAGTCTCACTCTATTTCTTCTTCCTAAGGCCGAGTCTGTTGAAGTGCAAGTACACCCTTTTAGCCTCTTCTTAGCTTCGGGATCTCGTAAGGAGGGTGGTAAGTTAGTCATGCCCGAATAAGGGGGAGGCCCTCCTTCATGTTTCGTTTAGGCTGAAAGGCCATTTCTTCTTTATTTGGAACACCATATCTAACTTGTGAGTTATTTAGGGATACATCTGGAATCGCAAGTCGCACCCGTTGGTACGATTCCTCAGTAGTCAAGGTAAGGAGTTCCTCTTTCGTTTTTCGCGACCAGTTTCTATTCGTTTTACTTTGCCATAATCAAACCCCTTGTTGGGGCAATCGCTGTTTTCACTATAGTGCTGTATTGATCAAGATTCTCTCATGGATGCGAGTGCTAGCCATACTAAGAAGGGTGCGTCAAAGGAGTCGAAAGGGAGCAGACTCCCAGTCTCTGCTCCTAAGTTCAAACGGCGTGCAGTGTCAGCCGTTCGGGATTTTCCACCTGGTTGTGGTAGAGAGCCGATGTCTGTTTGGATTAGACAAATCGCTGTGATTCCCGCTAGTGAGAGTGTCGACGATCTAGAGTGTTTAATCCTTCACGTAATCAGGTGTGTAAACCACACACTTTCATTTGTCTGTTTTCATTAATATGTATATTGGCCATAGGCCGAAATAATTGTAACGGTGACTAAGATACCCTAGTGGGTAAAGTGAGGATGCCAGGTAAGTAACACTTGTGACTATGTTTTTGGATAATTTAGCATAATTATATGTATGATCTGACTGTCTGATGCACATTGACGTATGTTCTGCATTCATCACATTATTATAATATGTTGCATGGGGTTGGGATATGATACTGATGAAAAGGGGCGGTGACTCTATCACACTATTCTAGTGGCTTTGTCGCATTCTGATCTGGTGGCTCTGCCACATTCTGTATCGGTGGCTATGCCACATAATCTGGCGACTCTGTCACAATTTCAGCGATGAGCAGCATGACTGCAGCGTGACTGCCATTGATGGTGTGTAGCGGACGAGGGTTGATTGTAGAAATCCCCACCGGTGTGCTTTGGTTGGTCGGGTGGTGTGTAGCGGATGGAATAATAGGCTGGGTTGGGTTTTGCATTGCATTCATTATCTGCTATACCATGCTAATAGGGCTAAGGCCCAGTTTATTCTGTAAGGGCTTCGCCCAGATTGATTTCGTAAGGGCTAAGGCCCAGTTGGTATCTGAATGGGTTCGGGCACAGTTATTGATCGTGTGGGGAATTACACACTAAGTTCTCATAACTCACCCCTCTGCTTAATTTCGCAGGTAATTCCTAGCTTTGCGGATTTGGAGCTGAGGCGGACTCTGTGGTGGCCATGCACTGTTTCCTAGTAAACTCTGTTTTAAAATACTTTAAATTTATTTTAAATTTGGGATTATGTTCTGTAATAAGGCCACCATGATTTTAATTTGGTTTTTATTTTAACGCATTTATTATCTATTATGAATTGATTAATACGGGGTTTTTCCTAAAAACTTAAATAACCGTTTTCCAAAACATTAAGGAGTGGATCACAAACTATGGATAATTAAATTTGGGATTTTATTAAACCACAATAACTGTTTTCAAAAATGTCACATACTGAAATCCGCTGGTTTTCGATTCTCGTATTACAAAACACGTTTTTAGCTACTAGTAATATTTATAACCTTTTGCAAGGAACGTTAAATCTAGTCTGATTTTTAAAAGGGAATCAAAACTCGAATTTTTTTAAGCAAACGCGAAGTTTCTTTAAACAACCTTCCCATGTGACAACCAGATCAGGTCGTAACGTCTAGGCCGGGTTTGGAGTGTTACATGCCTAGACGTTATGGCCGAATCTGGCGTGTCACATTGAAGTGTTTTTTGAAAACCATGTTTTCATTGAAAACCCTTCTTGAAATTTAAAACTTCTTGCCATTTACAACTTGTACAAAACCTCAGTTTGCGCTTGTTTATTTTCAATCGTGGTTTATTTAAAAGTTATTCCTTTTAAGATGTAAGTACCTTTAAAACCTTATTGTTGCGGAAGCTTAATTTAAATCAAACGATTTACGAAAACGTGATAATTAAAAAAAATTGAGTTTCGGAAACGTAGCGTTTGAAAATAGTTATTGTTTTGGAAAACCGTGTTCTACTTCTAGTAGATAGAGATCACAATCAATAAAATCCCAAATTTAATATCCAGAAATTATAGAGGCCTTATCACAACCCGAATCAAAATCAAAATGCTTAAGTAAATGAGCAAAACAGAAGTGCAGTTGTATGGCCCTCTCTGAGTCCCTCGCAGCTCCGAACCGTCTAACGCTGGGGACTATCTAAAAGGTTAAAAACGGGGTGAGTTATGAAAACTCAGTGTGTAATCCCCTTATTAAAGAAACAGTCAGTATACAAAAACAAAATCAGTCTGGGCCTAAGCCCTTTAACAGTAATAGTACAGTTCAATTCAGAGTATATGTGGGCTAAAGCCCAAAATAATATCATTTGGGTCACAGCCCATAGCAGAATCAATTGGGCTTAGCCCATCACACTAACAGTCTCAGTACGAATGGTGCATGATGCATGCAAACCCATCAAACCCTGCACTTTCCTCCGTCCAACTCTGCACTACCTGTGGGGAATAAATCGCCCACGCCATCCCTACACTCCATGTGTTAGCACCGGTTGCAGCACTAACCGAAACTGTAGCAAAGCTGCTAGTATATATGCGGCTTCAAGCCTTCAGTAACGGACTCATAATTGACACATAGCCATCGGTAACTGTAATAAGATCGGCACATAGCCATCAGCTACGGTAATATAACCGGCACACAGCTATGGGTAAGTATGATTGACAAAAAGTTATCAATACTTACGACTGAAACACAACCATGGATAAATATGATCGACACAAAGTAATAATCAAGATGGCACAAAGCCATAATTAGGTTGGCACAGAGCCATAATTAAATTAACTGGCTTAAAGCCATTGGTAGGTCCACAGTCGTCTCATGCGACCCGTACGACCTTAACAGATCATTACAGGGTCCACAGTCGTCTCGTGCGACCCTATCAGAACAGTACTTCCTCCAAAACCAATATCCCAACCCTATGCAGTATGTCATGTATGCAAAATATCTAGCCCACAAATCATTATATCATTCACAGTTAAGTCAATCAAATCATAGTCATACAATCACAGTCAAATTAGTCAAATCATAGCACAAGCCAATCATTTACCCTCGAGGGGCAAAATAGTCATTTACCCTACAGGGGCATTACGATCATTTTATCCTACAGGGGCATTACAATTATTTTACCCTACAAGGGCATTACAGTCATTTTACCCTACAGGGGCATTACGGTCATTTTACCCTACAGGGGTATTACGGTCATTTTACCCTACAGGGGCATTACGGTCATTTTACCCTACGGGGGCATTACGGTCATTTTACCCTACAGGGGCATTACGATCATTTTACCTTACGGGGGCATTACGGTCATTTTACCCTACTGGGGCATTACGATTATTTTACCCTACAGGGGCATTACAGTCATTTTACCCTACAGGGGCATTACGGTAATTCTACCCTACAGGGGTATTTCGGTAATTCTACCCTACTGGGGTATTTCAGTAATCTTACCTTAATAGTCAACAGTGTGAATGGGCCCAAGGCCCATTATGCGGCCCATGTGGGCCCACCTGCCCGTGTGGCCCGGTAAGCCCAGAAATGACCTTAGCCTGTGAACGACACAACCGAGCCCAATAATTTCCACATGTCCTTGAGATTTGCCCGTGTAAGGCCCACGAGCCTATTGGGCCCACACGACCCATTTTGGCCCAACGTGGCCCAAAACAGCCTAAGCCCATGAGATCGCTCATGGTGGCCTCTACAGTCAAACGCCTATGTTTTGTGGGCTCGATTCACCACACGAGCGTTCGTACACCCATGTGGCCTCAATCGCCGCATTTTCGACTTTTCAGCTTTTGTCGTGCTACAGTCAGATCAGGGTGTGTACACACCTGTTTGCGAACACTTGCAAAAACTCTTGAGCACCAACCTTGATTAATCAACAAAAGGCCACACTCCTATTCCGTTGCCAGAGATTATCCACTAGGCCTTAGAGAAACCCTACATAAGAATTGGATCTTATCAAACACCTATTCAAACGAATAGTTTAAGCTAAATGAGTCCTCGCTTACTGACAGCACAAAGTCAATAGTTGAAGAGAAAAATAATCGGCCTACACCCCTTTTAAGGCCCAAAACTGAAAGTACTAGGAATGATGGAGATAAAATGGGGCAACGGTACTCCTATTTTAAAATGGCAGAAAACATATGATGTTAGAAGAAGAAAGGGCCCTTAACGTTAAGGAGAAACCAAAAGAAAAACCACGAGCACTTACCCTTTTTGTCAGAAGACTTTTGTAAGCCGATACGATAATACCACTAAGAGAACAAGAGAATATTCGGCCAAGTATCCCAAAAGAGATGGACGAAGAACAAAGTTCAATATTCGACAAGGGTTAGAGAAAAAAATGTAAGAACTTATTGAAAGGGGAGGAGGATGAGAATGGAGGAGAGGAGAAGAGAAGAGTAAAGATTCGGCTAGAGAATGTGGAGAGATTAAGAGTACTCAGAGAGTATACGATTAAGGACAGAAAGAGGAGGAGCAAAGTTTGGCTTTGGCACATAAGGGGATTGAAACAAAGTAAGGCCAAGAATAAAAATGCCTATTCGGCCAAAGAAGAAAAAAATGACAACAAAATCAACTAGAAGAGAAAAAAGAGGCGAGAGACCACAATCCCGAAAAACCAACAGAATGTTGAATATGCACAAAGAGAAGTCGACACTTTTCCCACTCCCAAAAGATCCCAACTTTCCCTTCAATCAAAACTAATGCAGGATTAGAGTTTCAATTCAACTACACAACTTCCAACATCAAATCCCTTATTATCTCCCAAATTTTCTCCACCAAATCCACACCAACCACCATCCAAATCCCCCCCTTTTTCCTCCTTGAATTTCTCCATGACTCATTCAAATTCCAACCTGCAAAGTTCTAGTCAAAGTCCACTTCTCATGCAGCAAGAAAGTAAAATAAATATTCCCTTGTGTAACAGGAGACTCGAACTCAAGCTCCCTTGCCACCTTAATCACGCCACTGCCACTAGACTACAAGCTCATCTTGTGTCATAATTTAACCAGAACAATTTAAAAGCCCTCTATCTAGTTCCCGAGGATTTTATACTCTAAAAATAAAAATTTTGCTAAAGCCCAGGTTTGAACCCAGGACTTCTCAGACACTCCCAAACACTGCTAAATCACTTAACCACTGAAGCAGACAGTTAATTGCATTATTTCATTACACACATAAACTTTTATGTGTTCCTACGCTCAAGGCCTATTTCTTTTAAGCCCAAATTCGGGACATTACACAGTAACAGTTTGGGCCTGAGCCCATTACAGCAACAATTGGGCTTAGCCCATAACAGTATCAGTTGGGCGTTAGCCCATATCGGTAACTGTTGGACCTAGCCCATATCAGTAACAAATCCTATATGAACAATGCATGTTATCCTATCCAACCCTGCACTTGCCTCCGTCCAACCCTGCACTTGCTGTGGGGAATAAATCACCCACCCATCCCTACACTTACAATGTTAGCACCGGTTGCGACACTAACCAAAATTCACAGCCAAGTTGCCAGTATCAGTATATGTGGCACAGCCACCAGTACGGTACTCTTCCTCTACAACAGTGTCCCAATCCCCATGCAATATGTCTTGTATACAGAATGTCATGCACAAAATCAGTCATACAAATCACAAACAAATCAGTCATTTACCCTCGAAGGGCAGAATAGTCATTTTACCCTTTAGGGGTATATCGGTCAATTTCGCCGGATTAGGGTCTAGGCACGCTTACCGACCAAACAAAAGGTCTATAGCCATCTCGGACGACTCGTGTAACCTCAACATACATAACAGTGTAAATGGGCCCAAAGCCCATTATATGGCCCATGTAGGCCCACACGCCCATGTGGCCCACTGAGCCTGAAAACGACCACAGCCACGTGAACCATACAGACCAGTCCAGTATTATCCATATTTTGTGGAATTTATCCGTGTGAGGCCCACGAGCCCATTGGGCCTACATGGCCCATTCCGGCCCAACGTGGCCTAGAACAGCCTATGTCCACAAGAACGCTCATGGCGGCCTCTACAGTCAATCATCATATTCTGTGGACCTGAGTTATCACACGAGCGATCGCATGCTCGTGTGGCATTATGTGTTATATTTCTAGCTATTCGGCTTTTGCCGTTTTCCAGTCTAATCAATGTGTGTGTACACATCTGTTTACGAGAAGAGCACAAATCTCCACGTACACCAACCTAGATCCAAACATGACCCAATGTCAGTCCTTTAATTGTTAGGGTAAAACACCCTCTATTAACACTTAATCCTCAATATGGTACATGCTACTTACCTTGATCGAATGATAAGCGATTTATTTCACCAAGATCGCTGGTTGAAAACGATCGCACACTTCTTGCCGATTTACTGCATTAATAACAAATCCCATTAAGATGGATCGATTATAAATGTGGCTTAAATCTATAAATATCAATCTCACAGAATCAAAGAGATAATCAGCTTTTATTCAGAAAGTAAGGTAATGCTTTTACCTTGATTGAATAACGAGGGAAAAGGTTTCGATCGCTTCCCAAACAACTTGTACTCCCTAGAATCCCATGAACACCACACCGCAAAGAAGGAACAAGAATCGCAGTCAGAGCATATATAGAAAAGAACATTCGGTTTTTTAGAAAAAGATTAGAGGGAACAAATTTGAATGAAAAGAGCAAATATGAAAACTTACCAACTTGTCAGAAACACTTGCAGAACCGAAACAAAGAAGGACAATACTAAGTTTCGGCCAAAGTAAGAGACATCCAAAGAAAAGAAGAAACCGAATCAAGAAAGGAAGGGAAGAACTTTCGGTCACAACCTACCAAAATGCTAAAAAAGAGAAAGAATTACAAGGGAGAGGCAAAGGTGATGGGTTCGGCTGAAACAACAGTCAATAAGTAAAAGAGATGAAAAGGGGTAGTTGGCCAAAGCTTGAAAAGAACAGAGAGGAATAGAGTTTCGACAGAGGTTGGTGCAAAAGAAAGGAAAGGAATGGACTTGAAAAGAGTAGCTTAACACTTCGCCAGAATAGCAAGAGCTGAACAACAAAAATGCACGAATGGTCAATTGCAATTTCGGCACTAGAGAGAAAAGGAAGAAACGTGAAATTAGAAGTTCCAAAAACCGGTGGCAAAACTGACCAAAATGAGGGAAAAACCCCTCATCCGAATTTCCTAGACTTCCCTATACCGATTCGGCACAACCATCCCCACACACTTCAACCTCATTGTTTCTCTCCACAAATCTCTTCATAATCCTCTCCATGATTTGCTCCCAATATACCTCCATGACCAGTTCAAACTCCTTTCAACAGTGTTTCAGTCAAACATCACCACCTTACCATACAAGTGACAAAAAATAACACTCCCTGTGCAGCTCAAGATTCGGACCTCAGACCCCAAGGTTACCCTACATGCCACCTTGCCACTAAACCACAAGCTCTTTTTGTGTCACATTTCCGCAACAATTATTCTTAAACCCTACTCTCCAGAACGAAGGGCCTTATTCACTTAAAAATTAAAAATTTTGCTAAAGCCTAGGTTTGAACCCAAGACTTCCCAAACATTCCCAAACACTCCAAATGTAACATCTGGGATTTAGGGGTTATGCGTTTAATTAGTAATTCATGTGATAGTGGGCTTGGTGTGTGTTTGGATGTGTTTTAGGGGTTTTGGGGAACCCTAGGTTGTGGGAGAATGCCTTAGGAAAAGATTGGGTTTTAAGTCTAAAAGGGGGAGCTAGGCAAAGGAGGTCTTAAGAATAATTGTGTGGGATTTATGACACAAACAAGTGAAGTGGTAGAGTGGCTTGGGACGCTACCTAAGGTGCAGCGAAGGTTGCGTCAGCAAGGGGTTCCAAGGGAGGAGGTTCGAGTCATGTGGGCAGCAAGGGAGTGTGGTTTTATTTTGCTTGTTGGCGTCAAGAGAGGGGAGAAGTGTTGGACGGCACTTGGACTTTAAGGGATGAGAATGAGACTTGGTTTTTCTTTTTAAATTTCGGCTAAGGAGGGAGAGATAGTAGTTGACTCATTCAAACTTTTTGAATGAGTGTTGAAGAGGAAAAATAGGAGAAAAGGAAGGGGGAGATAGTGTTTGAGTGATAGCCGAATTTAGGAGAGGGGATGGGGTGGTATATTCGGTCATGTAGGGGGGAGTAAGTGCCAAAATTATCTTTGTGAGAGTGTTCATCTTTTTGTCGAAATTCTTCTACTTTCTCCTCTTCTTCTTTTCTTTCTTTCAACCCCAATTCTACACCTTTTCTTGTATGGCCGAATACCTCTTTGTCATTTAGAACCTTAGCCGAATTTGGTAGCCATCTCCTTCTCCTTTCTTTTCCTGAGATCTTTAAAGCCGAAACTTTGATCACTTTGATCTATTTCTGTTCTTGGCCAAATCCTCTAAGCATAAAGCTCTCTCTACTTTTGCGTTTTCTCTCTTCACCATTAAAGTGCCGCAACATCTTAAACCATAATCCTCTCTTCCTCTTTTCACATTCTACTTGACTTCAAGAAGTCGAATACACCCTTCTCTTCTGTGGCCGAACCTAGGAAAGTGATTTCGGGAAGTTGATCGTTAGTGGTGAGTATTTTCTTCCTTAAGCAATCGGCTTTGGGTTCTTTTTCTTTTAGTATGCCGAAGCCAATGGTTAAGCCTTGGTTTAGGGATGGCCGGATGTTCATAGTGCCATGATATGTGTTTCTTCTGTATGTAGCCAACGGTAAGGACCATTAAAGGAGTCTTTTGGATTCGATTACTCAAGGTAAGCAAGTATAGTATTCGGCCAAGGGCCATTTTCATAGATTATTGCTTATAGCCGATTCTAACAGTGATAGGTGGGAATTTCGACAACTCCAGGAGCAAGTGACAGTCTCGGGATTTAGACAAGCAAGGTAAGTGGATTATGATATTCGGCCATAGGCCATTTTGTCTATTAGTGATGACCGATTCTGACTATGAGTATTTAGGGCAATCGACAGAAGTAAGCAGAAGTTTCGGGATTCTGATCCATTTTGGGTAAGGATGTTAAGTTGTAGTTTTATTCATTTAGGATCTCGTACATTTATGATTAACCAAATGTTCTGATTAAGTATTGATTCGATGGATGCGGGTGCCAGTCAAGGAGAGAAAGGGGTAACCCCTATCCCTAAGTTTAAGAAGAGATCAGTCTCTGCAGTACGGGATTGGCCATCGGGGTGTGGGCCAGCGTCAGAGCAGGAGCGTAGGCAGATAGTGGTAGTTACGATTAGTGACAGCATCAGTATTGAGAGTGTAGTACTTCAGGTTATCAGGTGTGTGATTAACCCACAATTTCCCGGTTGTATGTTATGTTTGCATGTGTTATGCATATGTGATTAATGTAGTGGAAATAATGAGATGGGTACTCTTGAGTGAGTATGTCGGTAATCAGGTCAGTATTAAATTTGATAAAATTGTGGTTATTGGTGTATATATGTGTGGTATGCCGAATAACATGTTCATGCATTATTCATCATGACACTATCGTATGTTGCATGTGCATGGGGTGGGATTGTGTATATGAAAGAAGGACAGGGTGTACATTTATGTACGTGGTTTAGTGACGGCTACGAGCCTCACGTGGATTGATGATTGGCTCTGTGCCTCATCGTGGTTTGATGTTAGCTACGAGCTACATCGTGGATTGGCGCTGACTGAGGTCGCGTTGTGGATCAATTGTGATTTATTTCACGTGGACAGCATTGATTGCCAAATTGGTGTGTAGAGGTTAGAGGGTTGATTTAGTAATCCCCTGGTGTGTGGTGGCTGGATACGGGGGTGTGTAGAGGATGGACCCTAGGCTGGGTTGGGTGCACTTTGCATAATCATGTGTGGTATGTGGTTTGGTGTGGTTGTGGGCTAAGCCCATGAGTGGAAATCTGTGGACTAATTACACACTGAGTCTGTTTGACTCACCCAAATTTTTACCAAACATCGTAGGTGATACATGATGCTTGGACCGGGTTGGAGCGGATACGAGGTGGCCATGCAGAAGATGTTTTATTTGTTTTACGCATTTATTATTTTCAGTATTTTCGAACAATGGTTATTGTAATAAGGGCCACTTAAAGTATTTGGGAATTTTTATTATGGATTGACGATTAAATTACTATTTGGAAATGTTTCCTTTATTTTTAGCAACTTATATCTTAAAAATCTATAGTAAAGTTTTAAATTCGGATATTTTGCTACAACCTAATATTACTTAGAATTTTCAATATACGATGTTTTACAAATGGCAACAAATTTTCATGTTTTCACCCTAAAGTAAATTCTGTTTTTAAGCGTTTTCCTCAGTAGCATTTTGAATTCGGCCGTGGTGTTTGGGCCGGGTTTGGGGTGTTACACCAAACTCACTTAACCATTAAGGCAAGTAATCAATTGTGCCATTTTCTTGCACAACTAAATACTTATGTGCAGTCTCATAATTGTTCCCATGTTTCAAAACCTATTTCTCCTAGGCCCAAAATTCAGGGCGCTACATCAACTTTGCTCAATTTGGCTTGGGGCATATCTACAAAGCCACCAATTGTGGAAGGGTTAGAATGCAACTCGAACAAGTCTTCAAGGGCCACTTTGCAAGCTTAAATAATCAGCTACTAAGCTTATTTGGGTCAGCTCTTGCGACGGTTTTTGGACTATCCATTTCTTGGTCAGTTCGGTTCACTCGATTCAGTTCAACTGGACCACTTTTTCATAATTAATTAATAATAATTTATTAACCCAAATTAAATTGGATATACATTAAAATTAATTATAATATGAATTAATACATATAATTTTGGACCGTCTTAGGCTAAAATTTAGTTCGCCTCGATACTTCAAATTTCTTCTCGGTTTTGTGCTTCTAACAGTGTCTGCCGAGCCATTTTTCACCCTTTGTGCAAATCTGTCGAAAATAACCAAAATCCATCAAAATTAATTATAAAATTAACTAAAATTCAACATGTTCATATTTTAAGTGCACTTTAATTATTTTATAAAAATTAATTATTTTTCAACAAGAATTTTACCAAAACTGTATGATTTTAAGTTAAAAAGGGTATATAAAAAAGTTTAAATTTTCGTATTTCCACACTCCCAAACTTAATTCATTGCTCGTCCCGAGTAATGCACAAATTGAAAAGAATTACTCGAAAAACACCTTTAAAAATTTCCTTTAGAACAACATTCTTCCCAGAATTATGAATTTAATATACTTATGCTCAAAAATAAGAAATTTGATAGTTATGCTACTTAAGTATACATATCATTCAAATTAATCTCAACAACTATTAAGATAGAAAAATTAGACTAAATGCTTCCTTAGAAAAGACATGTTAACCCTTACCAATTTGATTTTATTTCCTTATTCAAGATTAAGCTACAACCATTAAGTTTAACTTATTCCTTCATACGTTGAACATAGCAATTTCTCTCCACTAATGTAGGTAGCATAGAAAACTTGAATCAATAGGTCTTTAAAAAGGTTGTAACGTGGCTAGGCTAGAGGTAGGTAAAAGATAGATAAATTTAGGCTTAAAACCTTAGACTCAGCTTCAATCGAACCTTTGGAATAATTTCCCACAATACACCAACTTACTTTGCTTTCACATGCTCTTTTGTACATCTATTTTCTCTCAAGTACATGTGCTCTTTTTTTTTCAAGACGAGCATTTTATTGAATGTACTACAATTTTTTAGAGCATTTGATACTTCTTTAAAACTCCCCCAAACTTATTTTCAAATAATATTCTAAATAGTACTGAGTCTAGTGTTTGGGACAATTTAAAGATAATTAAGAGAGAAGCGATGCCTAAATATTGCAAGGGTTCAAATAAAATTAGGCCATATAGTCTCAAAGTTGGGTTTCAAAGGATGAAATTTCATCATGGTTGGCTTGAAAGGCTCAAACGGTCCAAACAACAGTTGCCTAAATCATTTTCAACATTTCATGCTTCTTAGGATTTTGCCTCAAGAAACTACTAAGTCAATTCTAAAGACTTAAACTTTCATGCACGTCTAACTTTCCTAAGGAACTAAAATTTTATGGTATGATTTGTATGCTTTATTAACAATACATTTATATCATTATTAAGCTAGCATAACAATTTATTGAAATAATAGAACTTTATTTATACTGAAGTTTAGCACACTTAACAAAATTTCAAATTATTGAACAAAATATATTCTAATCATAATTAAAAGAACTATTTATTTTGAGTGGAAATAATTTCAATTTTTCGGTCCCCCTACTTAAAATGAACAATGTTCTCATTGTTTAAAGCGAATAGATACTATACACCAGGTAGGATTCTAGAAAAGATGAGGTGAGTCAAATTGACTGCTTAAGAACCAAGCTTCTCTCTAGATCCAATCCTAGACATGTATATACCTATTACCACACTTTATACTTTGCGACTTGTTCATTTTTATTCATGATTTCTATCTCTCGCTTTATTATGCGAAAATAAAATTTCCTAATTAAACTTAATCCTAAAATGACCTAAGAATAGAAATAAAATAAAGTCAAGATCCCCCCTTTATTTATTTGTAGATCATTCCGAATTTGACTCATCTTTTGCTCCATCATTATTTCCTTTGCATGAATCGATTCGCTCCTTCTTCGATAGTGGACTTGTAACGCCCCAAATTTGGGCCTAATAGATTTGGGCCTATTGGGTTGTAACGCCCCAAAAATCCCGAAGCTCTAAATTTCCGTGTACTGAGGTTGGTATGTAGGAGTAGCACTTAGAATATTAATTTTAAGGTATTATCGGGATTATTTGAAGCCTTAGAGATAGGGAAGACCATAGGAAAAAATTATTTTTCTTGCTTTAGTGGACCCTAGTCTCAGGCATTAGGCCTCTTAAGCAGATTAAGGGGAAAATAGGACACAAATGGGCTTGTGGTTAGGGGTGTGCAAAATTCGGGTAAAACTGAAAAAATTCAGTTAACCGACCGAATTCGTTAATCGGTCAGTTAACCGAATTTTTTCGGTCGGGGGTCGGTTAATTATTTTGTGGTTTTTCGGTTAACAGTTATTTCAGTTCGAAACCGGTCGGTTAACCAAATTTTTTCGGTATAACTGAAAAATTAATAAATAAAATTATACTATTAAAATAGGCCCACCATTCACCTAAACCCAATCCAAACCAAAATATCCAACCCAACACAATTACCTAATCCAACCCAATCATAAAAATTAAAAATAATTTAATAAATAAAAATAAAATTCTAAAACTAAAACTAAAAATTATGTAATCTTTTTAATTATGTAGTGATTCATTTCGAGTAATTCGGGTAATTCGGTTAATTTGGGTAATTCGGTTAATTTTTAACCAAAAATAAAAAATATATAATTTTCGGTTAATTTGGTTAATCGATCGAATTAACCAAAAAAATTTCGGTCCGGTTAATTTTTTTGAAAAAATTCGGTTCGGTTAACGGTTAAAAATTTTGAAAGGTCGGTTAATTCGGTTAATGTTATTTCGGGTCGGTTAACCGATTGAACACCCCTACTTGTGGTCTAGTGGCAAGGTGGCACCACTAGGGGAGCTACAAGGTGGCGTGAAGAGGTCCAAGGTTCGAGTAGTGGTAAGGTGTTTTTGGAGTGTTTATTTTGCTTAGTGGACGACCAGAGTTGTGTGGACTTTGGACTTTTTTGTTGAAGTGTTTGAATTGGTCTTGTGAGCTGATAAAGGAGGGAATTTCAGATGAGATAAGGGAGATATCATGGAGAAAAATTAGAAGATGAGAGGTGGGAAGAGTTGGTACTGAATTGGACTGTGGGGAAAGGTAGGATTTGGCTATTGGCTATAAAAGGAGGTGTGAATTCCTTAGAGGGGTTCCATTACATTTCTTTTTCTCCCTGTAGTCGAATTCTTCCATTTGCCGAAAAAAAACCTATTATTCCTTTGCCGAAATTTTGGTTTTCTCTCTAGTCCAATTCCCCATACCTTCTCTTCTTAAATTCCTTCTCTTGTTCACCTTTAGTTCTAGCCGATCACTTCTCCTATTCTCCCTATTGATGCCAAATTGTCTCTGTCACCATACTAATCTCAAAAGCCGAATTTAGACTGTAGGGTCGAAAGTGGATTTGGTAAGTATTCAGTTAACCTCTTTTGTACGTTTTGCTAAAAGCTAAAAGGCTATCTAACTGTCTTGTCGTTAACTCTATGATAACAAGGATAAGCTTCAGAGATTGCAAGCGTGGTAAGGATTGTTAGCAAAGTGGTAAGTGTACTCGTATCAGTTATGGATTAATGGATCGCTGAATGTAGGTATGGCTTATAGGGGTGACTTATGTGAAAAATAAGTCACTCGATTTTGATGATATATGTTTGGGTGCAGATCTAGGGATATTTGTGAATAGTAGCTAAGGAAGGGCTACTAGAACGTGTGGCACACGGTAAGGTTACGGTGAGGTTTCAGTTTTTGATAAAGTATGTATTCAGCCAAGATTAATCCTTAATTGGTGACTATTGTAGGTTCGTGATTAAGGGGTTTACAGTACGCGTTGTAACCAAGTGTGTACAAACACTATGAACACACGAAATTGGCAATGCCAAAAAGCCGAAAGTGGCTAAATGGGCCCGGTGGGCCCTGAGGCTAAGTTTGATGAAATGGATTAATTTGATTATATGAGTTGGGTCAGACATGCATGTTACATGATCTGGATTTGTTTTGGGCCGAATGGGTCATATGACTGAGATTTGGGCCTAGTGGGCCATAAAAATGTGATATGGCCATTATGGGTTACATGAACATGAAATGGGTTGATGGGCTTTATGGGGACGTAGACTAGTATGCTAGGGTTTTATGGACTTTAGGCTTAGTACTGAACAACTCTTACACGGCATAAGACTTTCTAATAATTAAACATGTCCGTGGACAAGTTGCTAGGTTAGAGTGTGGTAACAGGCATATGCATGTCTAGGATTGGATTTAGGGAGAGCTTGGTACTTAAGCGGCCCTAGCGGCCCACCTCCTCTTCTCTGGAATCCTACCTGGTGCATAGTGTCTACTCACTTTAGCTGCAAGGACTTGTTAATGGGCCAAAGTTCATAACTAAAACCTGAGAGGGACCAAATACCCTTAATTTGGAAATTGCCAAAATATCCTTAGATTTGTAAAAATTAATAAAATACCCTGATTTGTAAAAATAACCAAAATACCCTTAGTTTGAAAATTACCAAAACATCCTTAGATTTGTAAAATCACTAAAATAGCCCCGAATTTTGAAATTACCATAATACCCTTGGTTTGCAGAATTACCAAAACATACCTGATTTACAAAATTCCCAAGGTACCTCTGTTTTGCAAAATTACCTAAATACCCCTGTAGAGTAGATTTATGGAAATACCCTTGGGTTGTAAAGTGACGAAAATACCCCTATGTGTTAAGTATGAGTTTTGTGGATGTTACTTATGTGCATGTTGCATTCATATGATATTCTGATTAGGATGCATATGGGTGGGAATTATGGTACGGAGGAAGATTTAAGGATCGCATAGTCGCTTGACAACCATGGATCCATCGGTGGATTTAAGCCCATTATATGATTAGCAGCTTTGCTGCAACGTTGAGTAGTGCCGCTGTGAGTGCTACATTTGGTGTGTAGAGGATGGGTGGGTCGATTTAGAAATCCCCACAGGTGTGTAGGGTTGGAAGGGAAATGGTGTGTAGCGGATGGATTTGGGGAGGGTTTTGCATTACTTTTTATTGTATATGATATGTTATGATATGATATGATATGAGGTCATTGTGGGCCAAGGCCCAAGACCACCGATTTTGATAGGGCTCAGGCCAATGTGATAATTGTATTTTGAATTGAATGCCAAGGGTTGTACACACTGAGTTTCGAAACTCACACCCTTTTTATTAAATGTTTCAGGTGATCCTCAGTAGGCAGCTCGACATGGGAGAGGATTCGGAGATGGCCACACTACAAGATGTTTACAAGTTTTATTTAATTGTTTCAAAAGTCATTATTTTAATTGTTTTATTTTCATTAGATGTAATAAGGCCTTGTACTTCGTTTTGACTTTGGATTTTGAGTTTTGTTGTTTCCACTATTTTCTTAATTATTAAACATGAGTAATTTCTTATGTTTAAACATGGTTTTCGGAATACTTAAAATAATTAAATGGGCTTTTATCATTACTTAACAAGACTCATAGATTTTGGGCGTTTGGGTCTTAAACTTTAACTTAGCATATCGTTTGAATTATGCCTTTGATGTGACACGCCAGATTCGGGCCTAATTTCTAGGCTGGGTTTGGGGTGTTACAGGACTCCATGGTTCAAATATGAAATTTGGAAACTCAGGCACAAAAATAAATGGGTCATTGTATATTTTCGTAAAAGCGCTTCTCATTGAGTCATCCCTTATTTTTGAGTATCTCCAGTAAGCTTGTTGCTGCCATTGCATATGTTGCATTATGCCCATCAACTTTGACAGCTCATCTAGGAGATCTGGACAAGGTGATTGAGCTCTGAACATTGAAGTTTCGACATTAGGCTCAGCTTCTGGTTCTATTGGTTCCGCTTTATCTGGGACTTCAGCTAATTGCATTGTGGGATCTTCTTCTTCTTCTTCGGGGTCCTTACTTTCTTCAACTCGTTGCTGTAGAACAGAGTCTCCAGCTATTCGGTAAAGGTCCCAATCTGTAATTGTGCCCTTGCTATAGTCTGTCTTCTTTACGTTTGCAAGAATTTTAGCTTCCAAGCACAAAATTATTATCGTAAAACGAAAGTAAGCTGGGCCAGAACATGAACGTCTAACGGCACAATTCCGCATTTCCCTTAGGATGATTTTTCCCACATCAATGGTCTTCCCAGTTAAAATTGAGTATAATAAGACCATTCGCTCTAATGAGATTGTAGTCCCATGTGAGCTAGGCATAAGGTTGAAACGGATGAAATAGAACCATACCTTTGCGAGTGGTGTCAAATATTCTCTTCGACAAGTGTGGATTCCTTGCTTTGACACAATCCACTTAGAACCTGGAACTGTAAGTTCCTCGAGAATTTCTTGCAAATTTTTAGGCTTTATATTGCTCATCAAGGAAGAATATTCGTCGTTTTCGAAATCAGGCTATTCAAAGAACTTATTAATTGCGTTTGAAGTTATTGGTACCTTGATTCTATGAACTGGAACTTCCTTCAACTTGCTTGAGGTTAAATTCGCATAGAATTCAATCACTAATTCCTCATCCACACTAGGTCTCTTCTCACAAAACAACTCCCAATTGAGAGTTTTAGCAACCTGATGAATACGCGCCATAGAATCAATATAATTGCTTTCTTTCAATGTGAAGCCTTTCTCTGGATGCATCTGTTGATTCTTGAAGATACTCTCGTATCTCACTTTGGCTTCTTCGCAGTAGAACTTGTTTTGTGATTTGTCAATTTGGGCGGATGCACGAGTTCTCTTGCGAGGCATGATTAACCTATTCATAAGATGGTAACAATTATTTTCTCAAAAGTTTAATTAATATAAAATATTAATAATTCAATAAATTGAAAAATTAGATAATTGAGTAAAATTAAAGTTTAAGAGAAAAATTGGTTTTACCACTTTTTTTGTAAAAATTAAGAGCTTTTAAGAAAAATAATTTTGAATCAAAAGATGGCAAATTGAAAGAGGTTGGGGGGTTTTTGGCTAAGGATGGGTGAAAGGGTGATGTGCCGTTCAGGTGTGCAAGGCAGCAGCGCGCAGCAGGGGATGGATGTGAGCAACGTGCAGATCGTTGAGCAGGCCTGGTGTGGGCGCGCGTGGAAGCTGGGCGCTAGTGCTGGACACGACCTGGGTAGCTGGGGCTGGAGCAGCAGGTGCGCCATGGAGCAGCTAGGTGTTAAACAGGACTAGGCGCGCAATGCAGCGCACGATGGAGCAGGCGTGCGCGAGGTGGGTGTGTGGCGTGCTGCTGACCGATCAGCTGGGTGATGCTGTGGCTAGGGAACTGCTAGGAGGTTTCAACACTTATGGGTTTTGGTGTTTTTGGAGGGAATGGTGTATGAATGAAAAAAATAAGAATAGATGGGTGGAATTTATAGTGAAAGGATTAGGAACAAAAGTAGAATTCTTAGTATAATTTAATAATTAAAAATTCTAAGTTCTAATTCTACTCAAAGTAAATAACATTTAATAATTAATATAATGCATATTAAATTATTATTTACTATTAATTTTTTAAGATAAAAACTTATCGAATAAAATATTATTAAATTAAAACTAATCCTAACTCTATATAAAGTTGATAATATTTAATATATATTATGGATATAATTATATATTAATAATCATCTCTTTTTTGTTATTGAACTAAAAACATTTATTCTAGATGCCTTTTGAAAATATTTACAAAAAAAGGCACCTAATATTTATTATTTACAAAAAGAGCAACCAAATTTTAAAAAATAGTTCAATTAAGTCCCTAGACTTAACGAAAATTTGAAATTTAGTTGCAATTTTAAAACTTAGATCAATATTGACCCTTTTATTTGAAAATTTAAAAATTTATTTATCCATTTAGGGAATAATTTCTCGGAAAATTATGTCAAAATTAATTTCCAAAAAAGATTGGAGGGGTTACAAGCGGTCCCGCTTAAGTTCCAATCTCCTAGACAGAATTTATTTAAACATACTAATCCCTAAAATATACCTTAAATCATTTATTCAAAAAGAAGAACAAGAAAAATTAAATATTTGATAAAATGAACGAGATTTGATCCCGTTCAATTGTATCTCCCCAGTAATGTTTCAAGCATTGAGCATTAACTCGAAAATTACCCTCTTACCTTGAAGTTCAACAACTCATTACAGATAAACTTGATGAATCGTAAATGGACTGGACCAACGTGATTTTAACTTACCTGGTTAATCTGGAATTAAATAACAAAACTTGTTGACCTGCTTCAAATTCACGAACTCGAATGTGCTTGTCATGCCATTTTTTAAGTCTCTCCCTGAGAAATTTGGCATTTTCGTATGAGAACATTCAGAATTCTTCTATCTCGTTGAGTTGGAGCATCTGTCTCTCTTTAGCAAGCTTAAGATCCAAGTTGAGTTGTCGGAGAGCCCAATAAACTTTGTATTCTAACTCCAAGCGTCGATGGCAAGCTTTCCCAAAGACTAACCTATTGGGTGACATCCCTAAAGGAGTCTTGTAAGCTATCCTGTAAGTCCATAAAGCATCATCCAGTCTTTTGGACCAATCTCGTCGGTTTGGGCAAACTACCTTCTCAAGTATGCCTTTGATCTCCTTGTTTGCCAGTTCAGCTTGCCCATTCGTTCGCAGATGGTAAGCTTTAGCGACCTTATGTTTCACTCCATGTTTATCTAATAACCATTTCAACCACTTGTTCACAAAATGGGACCCTTCATCACTAAAGATGGCTCTTGGGGTTCCAAACCTTGTGAACACATGTTTCTGCAAAAACTTCATTACAACCTTGGCATCGTTTGTCGGATATGCCTCTGCCTCAACCCACTTAGACACATAGTCTACTGCTACTAATATGTACTTGTGACCAAAAGATGAAAGGAAAGGACCAAGAAAGTCAATACCCCAAAAATCGAATAATTCTACCTCAATGATGTTTGTTCGAGGCATCTCATATCTGTTGGTGACATTTCCGACCCTTTGACATCGATCACAACTCTTTACATAAGCATATGCGTCTTTGAATAGTGTTGGCCAAAAGAATCCGGCTTGCAATACCTTGGCTATAGTACGTGTACCTCCAAGTGTCCCCCACTCAGAGCTGAGTGACAATGGTATAAAATCTTATGTACTTCATCTTCTGCCACGCATCTCCTGATCATTTGATCTGCACACTTTTTAAACAAATACGGCTCTTCCCAGAAATAGTACTTCACATTGTGAAGAAACTTTTTCTTTTAATGATACGTCTTGTCAATCGATATCAAATCATAAGCTAAAAAGTTAGCAATATCGGCAAACCAAGGGGTATTATGGACATGATTTACCTTCAGTATGTGCTCATCTGGAAACGTCTCTCGAATTGGTATAAGAGGAGAGTTCCCTTCTTGCGGCTCCAATCTGGGCAAGTGGTCTGCTACTTGGTTTTCCACTCCCTTTCGATCTTTAATTTCTAGATCGAACTCTTGAACTAAAAGTACCCATCGAATCTGTCTCAACTTAGCGTCTTTCTTGGCAAGTAAATACTTAATTGTCGAGTGGTCCATATAGACAGTCACTTTGGTACCTACAAGATAAGATCGAAACTTGTCAAAAGCAAACACAATAGCAAGTAACTCTTTTTCTGTTACTGTGTAATTCAGTTGAGCTCCTGTCAAAGTCCGACTCGCATAGTAGATAGGATGAAAAACTTTGTTCCTTCGCTGAGCCATGACAGCTCTGATTGCGAAGTCACTTGCATCACACATCAATTCAAATGGCAAATCCCAATCTGGTGTGACGATTATGGGTGCCGAAACTAGTCGACTCTTCACATCGTTGAAAGCTCTTAAGCACTCTTCATCAAATTTGTACGTTGTGTCCTTCTCCAATAATTTGCATAAATGTTTAGCAATTTTGGAGAAGTCCATGATGAATCTTCGATAGAAATCGGCGTGGCCCAAAAACCTCCTAACACCCTTTACAAATGTCGGAGGTGGGAGTTTCTCAATAACATCTATCTTTACTTTATCTACCTCGATTACATGTCTAGTTATCCGATGCCCTAGAACAATACCTTCTCGTACCATGGAATGGCACTTTTTCCCAGTTAAGTACAAGGTTTATTTCTTCGCATCGCCTCAATACCTTGGCTAGATTGGCTAGACAATCATCATATGTATCTCTGAATACTGAAAAAATCAACCATAAAGACTTCCAAATAATTCTTATCCATGCCAGTGAAAATAGACATCATACATCTTTGAAATGTAGCCGGTGCATTACATAAACCAAATGGCATGCACCTAAATGCAAATGTACCGTACGGGCAAGTGAATGTTGTCTTGTGTTGATCTTCTAGTGCTACTATAATCTAATTATACCTGAGTATCCATCGAGAAATAGTAATAGTCTCACCCTGCGAGTCTATCCAGCATCTGGTCCAAAAACGGCAAAGGAAAGTGATCTTTCCTAGTTGCCTTGTTCAGCTTCCGGTAATCGATACAAATTCTCCATCCCATAATCGTTGTAGTCAGTATCAACTCGTTATTCTCATTTTCATTGACCATGATACCTTCTTTCTTTGGCACGCACTCGACCGGACTTATCCATGAACTATCTGAGATGGGGTAAATTATACTCGCATCGAACCACTTGATGGTTTCTTTCTTGACTACGTCCTTCATGATGGGGTCAATCTTCGCTTTCCATCAATCGTCCCTTTTTTTCCACCTTCCAGGATAATCTTGTGCATGCATATAGATGGACTAATTTCGTGAATATTGACTATGGTCCATCCGATAGCCCTCTTGAATTGTTTCAACACCAGGATGAGTTTCTCTTCTTACTCAGTAGTTAATTCTACTGAAACAATCACAGGCAAAGTAGAAGTGTTACCTAAATAAACATATTTTAAATGTGAAGGAAGTACCTTGAGTTCTAATTTAGGTGGCTCCTTGATTGACGGTTTTAGTTGGGTATAATCCTTATTATCTAACTCCAAAGATTCAAAACGCGATTGCAGATTAAATCTCCTTTGATTAGCTCTAGCAAAGCTAAGTATTCATCCTTCTCTTCATCATTTTGAGGGTCTGATGTCAAAATTTGTTCCAATGGGTCCTCAACATAGTTGAGTTCCTTTTCCATGATTAACTCCTCTAAATCAGACACTGCAGAACACTCATCAATTGTCTCAGGAAATCACATAGACTTAAAAACGTTAAATGTTACCTGGTCATCCTGAACACGCATAATAAGCTTGCCCTTCTGCACATCAATAAATGCCCTTCCTGTTGCTAAGAAAGTCCTTCCTAGGATGATTGGCACCTCTTTGTCAGCTTCAAAGCCTAGAATCACAAAGTCAGAAGGAAAGATAAATTTGTCTACACGTACCAATACATCATCGATTTTTCCTTCTGGATGTGCTAAGGATCGATCTACTAATTGAAGTGTAACCGTAATAGGTCTAACTTCACCTATCCCCAACTTCCTAAATATTGATATGGGCATCAAGTTGATACTCGCACCCAAATCACATAGTGCCTAACCATAATATGTTGCTCCAATGTTGTAAGGTATGGTAAAACATCCAGGATCCTTCAACTTTAGGGGTAACTTGTCTTGAAGATATGCACTGCATTCCTTCATTAGGGCTACCGCCTCAAATTCTCCAAGCCTTCATTTTTTTGATAGGATATCCTTCATGAATTTGACGTAGTTCGGCATTTGTTCAAGTGCTTCAACAACGGGATGTTGATATGAAGTTGCATGAGTACGTCTAGGAACTTCTTGAATTGAATTTCCTGCTTCTTCTTCTGAAGTCTTTAAGGGTAGGGTGGTGGAGGTTTCTTTACTGGAAACTGGTTGATTCGTTTTCTGTGGTAATTCTGCATCTAACGGAGTTGTTAGTTGATCAGAATTAGCTGGTTCAGAAGTTACCTTGTCGGATTTTCTAGATTCAAGTTCCGGTGAAACTGGAATTTCAACACTCGGTTGAACTTCCTCTGAGACTTGAGTGTCAGTTGGCTCCTTCTCAACTTCAACAGAATTGGGCTCTAAAGTCTTTCCACTCCTCAATGTTAACGATTTACAATGCTTCTTCCCTGTATTCCTCGGATTCTCCGTATCACTAGGTAAAGCACCTAGTGGTTGGTTTTTGAGTTTAGTTGCAAGCTGGCCCACTTGATTCTCCAAATTCCTTAGAGTGGCATCATTTTTTACCATGTATGTCTTCAATAGATTCTCTAGGCTATTGGATGGTTCAGCTTGGGTTGGTTTCTGAGCTTGTTGGGAAAAACTAGATGGCTGGGTCGATCTAGGTTGGACATAATTGTTACTGGTTCCTACCCCTTGGTTACTCCAGGAAAAATTCGGGTGGTTTTGCCATGATGGGTTTTAGAAATTGGATTTCAGCCCTTGCCTGCCTTGATTTTGGTTCTAGTTACCCATGTAATATTCAAATTCTGGGTTCGATGGACATTCTTCGAACAAATGTCCTTCCCCACAATAAACACAAGCTACATTTTCAAATTGATTTGTTGGTTGTGCTGCAAAACTATTACACCCATTAGTGGCAAAATTTTTAAGCATTGATGATATTGAGGATACCTGAGATGCAAGTGAGGTGAGAGCGTCTACTTTATGTATTTCAGTGACTCGTCTTTCTAACGCTGCTCGATTGGTTGGCCATTGATAATTATTGCTGGAAATCCTCTCAATGATTTCATAAGCCTCATTATAAGACTTAGAAAGGAGAGCACCATTAGCAGAAGCATCCACTACCTCCTAGTGTAAGCATTGAGACCATTATAAAATGTCTCAAGTTGGATGCAATGTGGGATTCCGTGATGGAGGCACTTTCGTAATAATTCTTTGTACCTTTCCCATGCCTTATACAAGGACTCGTCATCCATTTGTTGGAAAGTAGTGATCTCGTTCCTCAACTTAGCATTCTTGCTAGGCGGGAAATACTTCATAAGGAATCTTTCTGCTAATTCTTGCCATGTGGAAATTGAGTTTGGTGGCAATAAGTTCAACTAGGCTCGAGCTCTGTCCCTTAGCGAATATGGGAACAACTTGAATCATAATACATCTTAGGGACTCTGGCTAACTTGAAAGAGTCACTCACCACCATAAATAGTCTTATGTGCAGGTGAGGTTCTTTGGTAGGCATTCCACTGAATTGGCCCACTATCTGAAGCATCTGGAACATGACTAGCTTCAGCTCAAACTGTTGTGCCTCAATTTTGGGTCTCCTAATACCCAGATTAAGATCATGAAATACTGGCACGGCATACTGTCTTAAAGCTCTATCCCTATCATCAGCAATAAAGATAGGATTTTGAGCAGGGTTTGCTCCGTTTCCTTGATTCAAATTTTTGAAGTTCATCTCTTCGGTCCTCCTCTGACTTGCTTGTCTTCTTCACTGTCGAAAAGTTCGTTCAATCTCAGGTTCTACAGGGGGTAAATCAATAATTCAGTCAATACTCATAAACACATGAAATAATCACAGAAAATTAAATCAAAATGCAAAACTAACAAATTCACAAATAATGACTTTTTTAATACACAGTCCCCAGCAACGGCGCCAAAAACTTGGAACGACAGAAATGTGCAAGTGTACACAATCGCAACAAGTAATAAAGTGATAAGTAAATGTCGAGTTATCGTACCCACAAGGATTGTGAAAAAAATTATTTATGAATGCTATTTAAAACACTTTGGTGAAGAAAAATATTTTGTTTGAAGAGGGTGATTAAAAACTAAGATTTTAAACTAAGTAAACTAAATAAATAAATCTCAAATGCACGATTTCAAAATACAATTTTAATCAAGATGACATAATTGTGTTAGATTAATTACATTTCTTAACTTAGAATTATTAAACTCATGTTTATATTGTTATGAATAAATTCACGGAAACTCGGTAATTTGCTAACTTATGAACATACTCACCTACCAAAATCCATTCATTTCTTGACTATATCCCTATGTCAATTCAACCGATTAAACAAATCTTAATAGGCAAATATGTTATTGCACATACATACTTGTTAAATCAAAATAATCTCTTAAACATATCCCTATGTCAATTCAAACAATTAACTGAATTTAATAAGCACATAAAAGACTATGTGAGGTAACAAAGTATCCTTACCTTGAAACAATTTAATCACAATAATCTTGCAAGTTATGCAAGGCAAATGTATCGTCAGATACCGTTGCTAATTTAACCCTCAGCTACCTTAGATGAATAAACATGCACTGATTAAGTATTGTGTCCATTAATTACAATTTCAATCCGTTTAAATAATTAATTCATTAGCTACCTCACAATTGTAATGCAAGAATAACTTAGTCATGATTTCACTTAATCAAGCATCTTACCGAGGCCTATAACATCATAAACACAATTTTAACAATTTTACCAAGCGAAATGCAATCAACCTAACACGAATTAAATTCAAGCTAAATTGTTTAAATTAACCATTCCAACAACATAAATATTCATAGATATGTTCATCATAACAACAACAAATATTAAAGTGATAGGGAACAAGAATCTAATCCGGTGTTTTTCTGTGGCTTGACTAGTTTGCTCCGTTCTTCCTTCTTCGTTGTCCTCATCGACCAAGGTTGCTATGAACACTTAATTGTTGCTCCAAATGTCTGATTAATGCCCCTTTTCCAAGAGGAGAAATCAACAAGAGAGCAAGGGAGTTTGGAATGGAATAGAAGAGAGAAAATGGAGACAAGAGATGTGAATGTTTGAGATGTGTTGAATGATCAGCAAGGGGGTTTTTATAGCTGAAGATGGTTGCTAAAATTAGCTAAACATAGCATCCAAAGAGCCATCCCTTGGCCACCACACATGTGGCAAGGTTGATGGTTTCAACTTTAATAAATTTGGCACCAATTGTGGAGGGATTTGAATGGAACTTTTGAACAAGTCTTCAAGGGCCTCTTTGCAAGCTTAAATAATAAGCTAATAAGCTGATTTGGGTCAGCTCTTGGGACGGTTTTTGGACTGTCCATTTTTTGGTCGGTTCGATCCACTCGGCTCATTTCAACTGGACCACTTTTTCATAATTTATTAATAATAATTTATTAACCCAAATTAAATTGGATATAAATTAAATTTAATTATATTATGAATCAATACATATAATTTTGGACCGTCTTAGGCTGAAATTTAGTTTCCCTCGATGCTTCAAATTGCTTCTCAGTTTTGTGCTTCTAAATGTAACACCCATTATCCGTATTCAATACCGGAAACGGATATGAGGCATTATCGAACTTAACTTGCTCGAACATACAACATCGGACCATAAATTTTCGTTTCAAATTAAAACATTTTCATTCATACTCATAATGTCCCTATTATGGGCCTATGAGACCCTAAATGTACATACAGAATGGTTCGGGACTAGATCGAAAACTTTCGTATACTTAAAAATTTCTGCTTAAAACAGGACCACATGCCCGTGTGGAGGAAGGGACACGCCCGTATGGCATATCACATGCCCATGTTCCACACCCGTGTGGAATTATTTCTCAATTCGAACCCACATGGGTTTTCACACGGCTGGACACACGCCCATGTCCCCCACACGGCCATGACACGTCCGTGTGTGAAAACCTTGGCATTCTATTTATGAAGTCATCATCTCAATAAGGTCACACGGCCAAGGCACACGTACGTGTCCTTACACCGTGTGTCGAATTAAATTCCTAATTTCAGGTGCAAACTTCACACGGCCTGGGCAGATGCCTATATCCATAGCCGTACCTCCCACACGGCTGAGACACACGACCGTGTCTCTACCCTTGTGTTTACCACTAACCATATGGACTTGTAAACTAGCATGCAAGGGGACACATGACCAATCAACACACCCATGGGGCTGGTCGTGTGTCACACACGGCCTAGACACACGCCCGTGTGTCTACCCATGTGGACATTTGAAAGGCTATCTACCAAGCCAAATGCCACCCTACACGGCAACCATTCTTATACCAATTCAATTCAACATGTATATTAACTATAAATCACTTCTAGAGACTCAAAATCAAGACGTCCATACTAGCATACACTTAATGAATTTCATCATCATTGAATATATATAAACTTGTCAAGTATTGGCCCAATTCCAATGACCACTTACAAAATTAATTTGATAACATTAATAGCCAACACTTTGGCTAACAACTATAACATAACAAAAGAGACCAAGTCCTATGCATGCCATACTCAAAAAGAATTCTAACTTTGCTATACCAAAGAGAAGTCGGTAGTGTGATTTCCGAACTCTGACGTTCCACGAATTCTCGAGCTAACTTGGCAATGCTACAAGGAAAAGGGAAATGAGAGGGGTAAGCATAAAGCTTAGTAAGTTTGCATGAAATAAAAAACAACATAAGGCTCATAATGTCATCCATCCATGGCATTGAATAAAACACAAGGTCTTAGGCACATTGCCATAACATACTCATGCTTACTCTTACCAATTACATATCATATCACATATCGTAAACTTTTCTCGTGAATTACTTACATGTACCTGTATCACTTCATCACACAGCTTTAGCACCAATCTCATCTCTATTACAAGCTTAACTATTACCCCCATTGAATCACATGGGATACTTAAAGGTACATAATCATCATCATTTACATAAATACAACGGCAATGTCATATTCCAAATATGGTCTTACATGGGGTCCTTCTAGATGCCGATGCCATATCCCCAATATGGTCTTATACGGGATCTCATATCGATTGTCGATGCCATATCCCGAATATGGTCTTATACGATTATCATATTCGATGCCGATGTCATAACCCAGATATGGTCTTATACGGGATCTCAATTTGGTGTTGAGGCCATGTCTCGGACATGGTCATATACGGGGCCTTACCCTTCTCAAGTCTTGATAATATTATTGATAAACCGTAATTGTAACGTATTTTAAACCCACATTTAATATGCTTTTCGATGATTTATTCCTTGATTTGTATAAAAAGGTGCTTGTAATCCTTTCTTTTCATGTCTTAGACCCAAGAAAGCAACCGAGGATGAAAAGAACACAAATTGGGCCCAAAACAGAGTAAACGGGTCTTAGTGCGAAAGTGATACGGCCTGACCCAAAGTCTACACGGCCGTGCCTCGACGATTACCTAGAGACGGCCTCAACTCCGACTCACATGACCGTGTCCCAAATTAGAAGTCCTAACACGACCTGACCACGAATCACACGGGCGTGTGACATGGCCGTGTCTCTGTCGCTGGAAAGAACAATTTCAGTCGGAAAAGGATACTTAGGGAGAAAGAATCCCATTCCAAGAGCCTATATATATCCCCTAAGTGCCACCTTTGAGAGGGCATCAAAGCTAGGCCAATGAGCCAAGCCGAGAAGGTCAGAATTAGGAAATAACGCGAGGATAGCTAGTTGATCCATCCCAAGAAGCCGGAGTTATACTCAAGACGGTGAAATTCTTCTTCAATTCCTTTAGGGGGTTTTAGGAATTTCTTATGTTTTGTTTTATCTTTTCTCTTGCGATGTTTTCTTTATTCTTTATGAACTAAACCCCTCAGATACCTGAAGGGGATGAAACCTAGACGAATCTTGTTATTTGATTTTTAAGTTATATGATGAATTATTTAGTTTATTCTTAATTATGTTGCTTAATCCAAATCTAATGTGCCTAGGCGGAGGAGGAATAGACCCTACCTAAAAGAAGATCTAACATAATTAAGCGGAGTTGATCGAAGGCCTAGAGATAGGGTTACGAGATTTTACCGGATTAGGGTGAAACCTAATATGGGAATCCATTGATCGATTTACTGCTATCCTAGGGGGTTGTTATAAGCGAACGAGAGTTCCACTAATTAACCTAGGGTTAGATGTTATTCGCCTCGAGAGAGGGTTTAATATAGGTTAGGGAGTCTTACGGATCAAGCTAAGTAAAGAGATCATATAATTAAGGGTTAAATAAGAAGAGAAGTCTAGGTGGATTCTTTCTGAGGGTATCGTCGTGATCAATTGAGTTTTCTTCAAGTTATTTTCCAATTCATTCTTTTTGTCTTTGTGTCCTTAGTTTAGTTCTTCTCTATTTAGTTTAGAACAATCTTCACTTTAATTTTAAAGGCTAAATATTAAAAAGAAAGTTCGTATTAATACTTCTAGTTCCTTTGGGTCCGATAATCTAGTCTTGCCTAAGCTATACTACTATTCGATAGGTACACTTGCCTTTAATCGTTGTCAGAGTTAGTCTCCAGGTTTGATCATTCTTTTATAAATTTTTTAAAGCTCTGATTTCAGCGATCAAGTTTTTGGCGCCGTTGCCGGGAACTAAAATATTAAGAAAACTCTATTTTTATTACTTTAGCCATAATTTTTATTTTTCGCAATCTATTCTTTCTATTTTTTTTTCTATTTTGCTGAAAATTTCTTTCTTTCTTTTTCCAGCAGGTATCTCTAGTTTATGACTAGAAGGAACCCGAGAGGACCTTTGGTATACGACAGTGATATTGAAGGAACCGCTCGTAGGAATAGTCGGGAAACCAGGCGAGCCCTAAATTACTAGAGAGATAAGAAGAAGACGAATCCAATCCTACTGAAGGGATGGACGAAAACCACCCACCACCACGTGATGTGGAGGACAATAATGCTCCACGCACAATGTTTGATTTTGCGAAACCGCATTTGACAGGAGCGGAATCAAGTATTGTTAGGCCTGCTATATTTGCTAACAATTTTGAATTAAAGCCTAACACAATACAAATGATTCAACAGTTTGTTCAATTTGATGGTTTGCAGGACGAAGATCCAAACACGCATATAGCTAATTTTTTAGAATTCTGTGATACCTTCAAAATAAATGGCGTTTCTGATGATGCCATACATCTTCAGTTATTTCCTTTTTCATTAAGAAATAAATCTAAACAGTGGTTAAACTCGTTACAACGAGGGTCAATCACTACATGGGATCAAATGACCGAAAAGGTTTTAATGAAATATTTTCCACCGGCCAAAACAGCCAAATTACGGAATGATATCTCTTCTTTTGTGCAGATGGATTTAGAGACGATGTACGATGCATGGGAGAGATTTAAGGATCTCTTGAGGAGGTGCCCACACCATGGCCTACCCTTGTGGCTACAAGTTCAAACCTTCTATAACGGTGTAAACCCCTCAACAAGGCAATTAATTGACTCAACCGCCGGTGGAACTCTGAACAAAAAAACTCCAGAAGTAGCATACGAGTTCATTGAGGAGATGTCACTGAATAATTATCAATGGCAGGCTTCAAGAACCAAACCAATAAAATCAGCAGGAGTTTTTAACGCCGATGCAGTGACCATGCTATCAACACAGCTAGAGATGATGAATAAAAAGCTTGATAGTTTATGTTCTTCACAGGCACACCCAGTCATGCAGTGCGACACAAGTGGAACTGTGGCGAATCCTGAGTACTCATCCTACCAACTAGAAGCAGAGAGCAACCAGATGAACTATATAGGTAGTAATTTCCGATCCAATAAAAATCCTTATAGTAACACTTACAATCCAGGTTGGAGGAACCACCCAAATTTTTCGTGGGAAGGACAAGGAAATCAAGGAAATTAAAGGCAACAACCTCCTCAAAATTTCCAAAATCAGCCTTATCCACAAGAGAAGAAAGCAACCCACGAAGAGGTGCTAACAAAATTAGCAAACACAGAAAAACGCCTACAAGACATCGAGAGAACACTTAAAGATCAACAAGCGTCAATTGAAAAACTTACTGAGTCATGTGGGGAACTCACTAAGACGGTTGGATTACTTACTAAGATGATCTGTGCAATACGAGCAGAAATTTTTCCTAAAGGGATAGAACATGTAAAAGCAGTCACACTAAGAAGTGGAAAGGAATTAGGCGACCCAAAGAAACAAACCCCAAACAAAGATAACAAGGCAAGTGATAAGGAGGTTGAGGATGTAACTCCAGTACGCAATTAGAACAAACCACCAATCCCATATCGAGCAAAGTTAAAAAAGGAACGAATTGATGCCCAATACGGTAAGTTTCTTGAACTTTTTAAACAAATACATATTAACTTACCCTTTGTTGAAGCCATTTCACAGATGCCGAAGTACGCAAAATTCTTAAAGGAACTCCTGACGAATAAACGAAAACTTGAAGAAGTGTCAACAGTGGAACTTAATGAAGAGTGCTCAGCCATCCTCCAAAATAAGCTACCAACCAAATTAAAAGACCCAGGAAGTTTTACTACCCCTTGTTTAATTGGTAGCTTGAACATTAAGAAAGCATTAGCTGATTTAGGTGCCAGTATAAATTTAATGCCTTTCAAAATGTTTAAACAATTAGATCTTGGGGAACCAACACCCACTAGGATGAGTATTCAGCTAGCAGATAGATCCATTAAATATCCTAGAGGAGTTATCGAAGATGTCTTGGTAAAACTTGATAAATTTATTTTCCCTGTTGATTTTGTTGTGTTAGAAATGGACGAAGACATTAATGTTCCTTTAATCCTAGGGCGTCCTTTTTTAGCCACTGCTAGAGCTCTTATTGATGTAGGTGATGGTAAACTCGCTCTAAGGATAGGTGATGAAGAAATCATTTTTCAAATTTATGATGCCATGCGATATTCTAAAGAACAAGATGATTCTTGTTATTTTGTTGATACTACTGACCATTATTCAAAACTCATTACAGGAAATCATACATGACGACACGATGGAACTGTGCTTGACTCAAGAAGAGGGGGAAGAAGATGAAGAAGATGAGTTGAATCTGAATACATCGTCATCCAGTCAAATGAAAGAAGAAAGCATTGGAAATGATGAAGAAATAAAATAGAAACCCTCCATCGAAGAGCCACCCAAATTGGAATTAAAACAGTTACCAAAACACTTAGAATACGCATTCCTCGGGGAAAATTTTACGCTACCAGTAATTATCTCTTTAGAATTAGAACCCAAGGAAAAAGAGGAGCTGATAAAAGTGCTAAGAGAACACAAGAAAGCCATAGCTTGGAAAATTTCTAACATCAAGGGAATAAGCCCTGCGTTCTGCACCCACAAAATTTTAAAGGAAGAAGAATACAAGCCATGTGTGCAACCCCAGAGACGGTTAAACCCCAACATGAAAGAAGTGGTCAAAGCCGAGGTAATTAAACTTCTAGATGCATGAATAATTTATCCTATTTCTGACAGCACTTGGGTGAGTCCTGTGCAGGTAGTTCCAAAGAAAGGAGGAATGACGGTAGTGCCCAATGAAAAGAATGAGTTAATTCCCACAAGAACAGTTACAGGTTGGAGAGTCTGTATAGACTATAGAAAGCTGAATGATGCCACCAGAAAAGATCATTTCCCTCTGCCCTTCATAGATCAAATGTTGGAAAGATTATCCGGGCACATGTACTACTGCTTCTTGGACAGACTCTCCGGCTACTTCCAAATTCCCATAGCTCCTGAAGATCAAGAGAAGACGACATTTACATGCCCATACGGTACGTTCGCTTATCGTAGAATGCCTTTTGGATTATGTAATGCTCCTTCTACTTTTCAGCGTTGCATGTTGGTAATCTTTGACGAACTCGTGGAAGACATCATGGAGGTATTTATTGGTGATTTCTCAGTATTTGGTAATTCTTTCCATCTTTGCCTTAAAAATTTAAAACTAGTTCTAATGAGATGTGAGGAAACAAACCTTGTTTTGAACTGGGAAAAATGTCACTTTATGGTTAGAGAAGGAATTGTGTTGGGACATACGATTTCTAGTAAAGGGATTGAGGTAGATAAAGCAAAGGTTGAAACCATAGAAAAACTACCTCCCCCTAGCTCCGTTAAGGCTATTAGAAGCTTTTTAGGACATGCAGGGTTCTATAGAAGATTTGTTAAGGATTTTTCTAAAATAGCTAAGCCTTTGACAAAATTACTAGAAAAAGGTGTCCCTTTTAATTTCAATCAGGAATGTTTAGATGCATTTAATATCCTTAAGGATAAATTAATAAATGCGCCGATTATAATTGCACCTGATTGGAACTTACCCTTTGAACTAATGTGTGATGCAAGTGATTTTGCAGTAGGTGCAATTTTGGGACAACGAAGAGAAACATTTTCAGCCAATTTACTACGCTAGCGGAACATTAACACCCGTACAAGAAAACTACACCACCACAGAAAAAGAATTGCTAGCTGTAGTTTTTGCTTTTGATAAGTTTAGACAATATTTAATATTGTCTAAAGTTGTCGTTTACACTGACCATTTGGCTCTTCGTTATCTTTTAAAAAAACCTGATGCAAAACCCAGACTCATACGATGGATTTTACTTTTACAGGAATTTGACTTGGAAATACAAGATAAGAAGGGAGCTGAGAATCTTGCAGCAGATCACCTTTCTAGACTTGAAAATCCACACACCAAAGAGCTCGACGAAAGTGAAATAAATGATTCATTTCCCGAAGAACAACTCTTCTCTATAACACATTCTGAGGTGCCATGGTTCGCAAATATTGCGAATTATTTAGCAGCTAACGTTTTGCCAATAAAATTAACACATCACCAAAAGAAGCGATTCTTTGCTGATGTGAAAAATTATTTTTGGGAAGATCCCTTTCTTTTCCGCATATGTGCAGATCAGGTAATTCGAAGATGTGTTACAAAGACAGAAGCAAGCAAAATTGTAACACCCTAGTTTAGGGGCTATGCATGTTGGGTATAATTCATGTTCTAGTAGGTTTTGGGTATGCTTGGATGTGTTTGAGAGGTGTTAAGAATGCTCAGATTAAAGGGGAAGACTTTGGGAAATTTTGGATTTTTAAGTGCTAAAAGGGGAGCTGGGCTGTAGGTGTCTTAAGAGAATTATTTGGGAGAATATGACACAAAGATTGGGCTGGTTGAGTGGCAAGGGAGACGCCACTAAGAGCTTGGAAAAAGTGACGCCTCAGGTACAAGGGAAGGGGCCAGTGTCCGAGCTGCGAAGGCAGCACTTTGGCCTTGGTTTTTGCGTCAAGGAGGAAAGAAGTTGGGTGGCTTTTGGATGCTTAAAAGATGGACAAAGACTTGGTCTTTGCTTTTGAATTTCGGCTAGGTAGAAGTTTGACTCATTCAAAAAGTTTGAATGAGTGTTAGGGAGGAATTGTAGGAGCAAATATTGGGATTTGGAAGGGAGTTGAGTGGTGGCCGAATTTTTGCTTTCTTTAGGGGGGGAAGCTTGGCCGAATATTATAAATAGGGGGAGGTGTTCACCTTTTTGGTTTTTCACCATCTGTGCTTTCTTGCCGAAACTTGTTTCCCATTTCTTTGTGTGCCGAATCCCTTTGGACCCTTTGCCGAATCCTAGTTTCCTTCTTAAGCCTTCATCCATTTGTCTTCCATACTCTACCAACACTAAAAACATTCCTTCTATTCACCTAGGCACTTTGGCCGAAACTCCAAGATCACATAGCCGACTTTCTCCCATTTGTTTTCTCCCCTCTTCTCAAACCTCTTTTGGCCGAAACTACTATTCCCTCTCATTGATTTTCTTGTTAGCTGAATCTACACCACCTTTGTGCCGAATTTTCCTTCCCTCAATTTGGTAGTACTATTGGCCGAATGTTAGCATAGACCTCTTCAGGTTCCATAGCAATCGTTGTTAAAAGGGTACTTTGGGATTGGAAGTAGCCAGTCAAGCCTTCTCTTGTTAGCAATCGATTTTGGTAAGGCTTTGTTTTAATAAGCTATGTATTTAGTATTCGTTTTAAACTAAGGTTTTGATGCTAAGGCCGAATGTAGGGGAGGAGAGCCTAGCGCAGGAGACCTTTTCGGGATTCGTATAGGCAGCATTTGCAGAGGCATAGAGCAGTTAGGATTTGATCGATTGTATCTATCAAGGTGCGTAATCATCGCACAATTTCTCGGTTTGATTGCTAACGTTTAAAACTATGTATAATGGCTTAAGTGATGAGAACTGGTGATGGTAAGATTATTTGTGATGTATTTATGTATGTATATATATTTATATACTTATGTGATATGATGATTTAACATGTAGCATCTACATATTTGCATGAGGTGGGGCTTGATTCGATTAAGGAGGAAGTGTACACAAGGTGTACGTGGTCTAATGATAGCTCCGGCTACATTAGCACTTGATGGTTAGCTTTGTGCTACCTCAAGGGAGATGTTGGCTAGGTGCCCATCTCGGCGGTTGATTGCTATGTGCATCACCGTAGACAGATATTGATGTTGAGATCATTTTGGTTGATCGGTGGCTCAGCCACGGCCTTGTGCAGCGAGTAGCCAAGGTAAGATTATGGATCACGATGTGATCAGTGGTGGGTTATCCACGGCCTTAGGCAGGGAGTATGCTAAGGTTGGCGTACGGTTGGATTGTGGGTTGGGCTGAGATGCATATTTGCATGACTTGCTATAAGAAAAGTATGGTTATGGGCCAAGCCCATACGTGTGGGAAATACGTGTTATGATTATGCACTGAGTCAGTGGACTCACTCTTTTCATTAACCATTTCAGGTGATGCGTAGATTGGACCGGGGTCGGAGAGGACACGTGGTGGCCCATGCGGAAAGAGGAATTTAAATATTTTAAGTTTATTTTTATTAAGTATTTGATCTTTTAAATATTGATGTAATAAGGCCCTTTTGACTTTTATTTATTTCTGGGAACTATTTTATTATTATTTTAAATTATGGTTGGATTATATTAAATTAGTGAAGACAAATTTGTACCAGCAACTTGATTTCCAAATGGGCTTTATGTAATCACTAAAGTTGACTTAGTTTGGTTATGTTCCAAAAGAACTTGGTTTCAAAGGAAAATACAAAATTTTCATGTTTTAAATCCTAAGTAAAGAAAAATATTTTCACTAACATAACCAGATTCGGTCGTAGTGAATGGGCCGGGTTTGGGGATGTTACAAATTGGTATCAGAGCCCGGTTCAAAACTCGGCTTTGAGGGTTTTGGGCCCGAAACAGTTTTCAAAATGGGCTTTTTGAAATGTGGGCTTTTATAAAAAGTTTTTCAGGTTATTTTGGCATGGCACCTGTACCTCCGGCCCGAAGTCCACCAGGTAAGTACCTCAGACTTTCTTGAAGTGGTTTGTTTGTATGAATTGGTTTGGGCTTAATTTGGGCTCGTAGAATAGAATAATAGGATCTGTTGGACCCTAGGATTAGACTACTCAAAACAATTGCATAAAACTTAAAGTTCTTAAACAAGCTTGTGAAATAAGTCGCCGAGTTAAGGTGTGGCAACCTTTGTGCGCATGTCTAGGATTGGATCCGGAAGAGCTTGGTACTTAAGCAGTTCACGTGACTCACCTCCTCTTCGCAGGAATCCTACCTGGTGCGTAGCTACGGTTCACCTTAACCAGGAGGACTTGTTCATAGGCTAAACCAATTATTAAAACCCGAAAGGGAATTAGCCTTGCTGTTTTTTTAAACCTTCTATTTTAAAATTTTTCAAGGTTTGTGAAACCCTAAATCTGATTTTGAAGAACGTTTTTCGATTTAGAAAATTACCAAAATGCCCCTAGTGGCAAAATTACAAAAATACCCTTGTGTTATAAAATTTCCGTACTACCCTCAAATTTTGATAAAATGATTCTTACCTTACAAAATACCAAAATTTTGAGGTTTCGAAATATCAAGATACCTTGGTTGTGGAAATTTACGAAAATATCCCTGGTTGATGAAATTACCAAAATGCCCTTGGTTTCTAAATTTTCAGATTTCTCTCGACTTTTACTGAAATATTTTTATTTTACCAAATATCAGAAAATCTTATTTTGTGAAATGTTGTGATATTCCGATTTGGAGAATTTACGAAAATGCCCATGATTTCCAAAATTACAAAAATAACCCTGCCTTCTGAAATTTTGCAACACACTTTGTTTGAAAAACAAAATTTTCAAGATGACCCTTGAGATTTTGTAAATTTTGAGATATCTTTAAGTTGGAAAACTATTTTCAAAATTGACCCTGAGTTATTACCGAAATACCCCTTTAGGAAAAATGACGAAATTACCCCTGGGTAGGGAAGGAAACTTTGATTGCTCGAAAGAACTACTCTCGGAAACTTCTTTTCATAAAATTGCTCGTGGATAAAACAGTGAAACAAGAATTTCTAATGCATAAAATTTCTTAAACAGACTAAATCGAGGCGCTAGATATGAGTTCTAGGGGGCGTGGTCGCAATACTCGTGGACGTGGTAGAGGTAGGATGTCAGTATCAGAACCGGTTGGGTCACGCCATGGGTCAGAGAGCGATGCACCGCCACCAGCTGTTGAGGTTGAACAGCAGGATCAGACTGGAGGAGACGACGCAGTGTCACAAGCTGTGCTGCGAGTGCTCGAACGAGTGGCAGGAGCCAATGTGGGCAATAGGAATCGGAAGTCAGTACCCGAAAGGCTTAGGGCGAATGGAGCCGAGGTTTTCAGAGGAGTGTCTGGGGTAGCTCCAAACGTGGTAGAGTATTGGCTTGAGGCAGTGGAAAGGATTATGGACGACCTAGACTTAACTGCTGAGGAGAAGCTTAAGGGTGTTGTTTCGTTGCTGCGGGATGAAGCCTACCAGTGGTGGCTCACGGTTAAGGAAAGTACCCCTGCGGATCGAGTGGACTGGGGTTACTTTAAGATCAAGTTTGAAGGGAAGTTTATCAGAGCGAGCTATGTGGACGCTCAGAGGAAGGCGTTCCTCAATTTGGTGCAAGGAGGCAAGTCAATAGCGGAGTACGAAGCTGAGTTTCTGCGGTTGAGCCGATATGCTCGGGGCATCGTGGCAACGGATTATGAGAGATGTGTCAGATTTGAAGATGGTCTGTGGGATGAGCTACGAGTTTTGATTGCTCCGCATCAGGAAAGAGACTTCGCTGTTTTAGTGGAGAAAGCTCAGATAGCTGAGGAGGTCAAGAAGGCTGAGAGGCAGGACAGAGAAAGAAACCGTGATAAGAGAAGTGTTGGATCGCCAGAAGTGGTTGAGAGGGTCCAGAAAAGACCGAGGGTTGAGACGCCTGTTCATATTGCTAAGACAATTGAGAGGAATCCAGATCGTCCGTGTGCGCAGTGCGGAAGGTATCACGTTGGCGAGTGCTGGAATCGGGTTCGGGAATGCTTCAGATGCAAGTCCAAGACTCATCTGGTTAAGGATTGTCCTCAGGATCCGAATAGGACTCGGGTAGTGGGTCAAGGTTATGTGCAACCAGGCAGAGGTGGTCAGCAAGCGACGAGAGGTCGTGGTCTGAACCATGGAGGAAATGGTTCCGGCCGAGGTCGTGGAGCATTAGGCCGCGGTAATGGTGGCACTGAGGCAAGACAGCCAGCTCTGGTTTATGCAGTTCGTCGGAGAGAGGATAATGATGTGCCTGATGTGTCAGCTGGTAAGTTCCTTGTGTTTGGAATATTCTTTGTTGTTTCGTTCGTGTTGATGACTGTTTGATTTTTTGCTCGTAAAGTAGTTGGAACCTTGGGTATGAACTTAGAAACTGTGCCTAGAAGGTATGTTAGCTCTTTAAGATCAGAGTGCGCAGCTTTAGAGTAGTGGGAAGAATTGGACTGTTAGTTTAGACAAGTAATTTCGAGGACGAGATTATTTTAAGGAGGGTAGAATTGTAACACCCTGGTTTAGGGGCTATGCATGTTGGGTATAATTCATGTTCTAGTAGGTTTTGGGTATGCTTGGATGTGTTTGAGAGGTGTTAAGAATGCTCAGATTAAAGGGGAAGACTTTGGGAAATTTTGGATTTTTAAGTGCTAAAAGGGGAGCTGGGCTGTAGGTGTCTTAAGAGAATTATTTGGGAGAATATGACACAAAGATTGGGCTGGTTGAGTGGCAAGGGAGACGCCACTAAGAGCTTGGAAAAAGTGACGCCTCAGGTACAAGGGAAGGGGCCAGTGTTCGAGCTGCGAAGGCAGCACTTTGGCCTTGGTTTTTGCGTCAAGGAGGAAAGAAGTTGGGTGGCTTTTGGATGCTTAAAAGATGGACAAAGACTTGGTCTTTGCTTTTGAATTTCGGCTAGGTAGAAGTTTGACTCATTCAAAAAGTTTGAATGAGTGTTAGGGAGGAATTGTAGGAGCAAATATTGGGATTTGGAAGGGAGTTGAGTGGTGGCCGAATTTTTGCTTTCTTTAGGGGGGGAAGCTTGGCCGAATATTATAAATAGTGGGAGGTGTTCACCTTTTTGGTTTTTCACCATCTGTGCTTTCTTGCCGAAACTTGTTTCCCATTTCTTTGTGTACCGAATCCCTTTGGACCCTTTGCCGAATCCTAGTTTCCTTCTTAAGCCTTCATCCATTTGTCTTCCATACTCTACCAACACTAAAAACATTCCTTCTATTCACCTAGGCACTTTGGCCGAAACTCCAAGATCACATAGCCGACTTTCTCCCATTTGTTTTCTCCCCTCTTCTCAAACCTCTTTTGGCCGAAACTACTATTCCCTCTCATTGATTTTCTTGTTAGCCGAATCTACACCACCTTTGTGCCGAATTTTCCTTCCCTCAATTTGGTAGTACTATTGGCCGAATGTTAGCATAGACCTCTTCGGGTTCCATAGCAATCGTTGTTAAAAGGGTACTTTTGGATTGGAAGTAGCCAGTTAAGCCTTCTCTTGTTAGCAATCGATTTTGGTAAGGCTTTGTTTTAATAAGCTATGTATTTAGTATTCGTTTTAAACTAAGGTTTTGATGCTAAGGCTGAATGTAGGGGAGGAGAGCCTAGCGCAGGAGACCTTTTCGGGATTCGTATAGGCAGCATTTGCAGAGGCATAGAGCAGTTAGGATTTGATCGATTGTATCTATCAAGGTGCGTAATCATCGCACAATTTCTCGGTTTGATTGCTAACGTTTAAAACTATGTATAATGGCTTAAGTGATGAGAACTGGTGATGGTAAGATTATTTGTGATGTATTTATGTATGTATATATATTTATATACTTATGTGATATGATGATTTAACATGTAGCATCTACATATTTGCATGAGGTGGGGCTTGATTCGATGAAGGAGGAAGTGTACACAAGGTGTACGTGGTCTAATGATAGCTCAGGCTACATTAGCGCTTGATGGTTAGCTTTGTGCTACCTCAAGGGAGATGTTGGCTAGGTGCCCATCTCGGCGGTTGATTGCTATGTGCATCACCGTAGACAGATATTGATGTTGAGATCATTTTGGTTGATCGGTGGCTCAGCCACGGCCTTGTGCAGCGAGTAGCCAAGGTAAGATTATGGATCACGATGTGATCAGTGGTGGGTTATCCACGGCCTTAGGCAGGGAGTCTGCTAAGGTTGGCGTACGGTTGGATTGTGGGTTGGGCTGAGATGCATATTTGCATGACTTGCTATAAGAAAAGTATGGTTATGGGCCAAGCCCATACGTGTGGGAAATACGTGTTATGATTATGCACTGAGTCAGTGGACTCACTCTTTTCATTAACCATTTCAGGTGATGCGTAGATTGGACCGGGGTCGGAGAGGACACGTGGTGGCCCATGCGGAAAGAGGAATTTAAATATTTTAAGTTTATTTTTATTAAGTATTTGATCTTTTAAATATTGATGTAATAAGGCCCTTTTGACTTTTATTTATTTCTGGGAACTATTTTATTATTATTTTAAAATATGGTTGGATTATATTAAATTAGTGAAGACAAATTTGTACCAGCAACTTGATTTCCAAATGGGCTTTATGTAATCACTAAAGTTGACTTAGTTTGGTTATGTTCCAAAAGAACTTGGTTTCAAAGGAAAATACAAAATTTTCATGTTTTAAATCCTAAGTAAAGAAAAATATTTTCACTAACATAACCAGATTCGGTCGTAGTGAATTGGCCGGGTTTAGGGATGTTACAAAAATCTTGGAGCATTGCCATTCTGGACCGTCAGGTGGACACTACAGTGGGATTAAGACAGCACACAAAATTCTCGAATCAGGTTTTTATTGGTCCACTCTATTTAAAAATGCCAACAGGTATGTTGCCTAATGTGATAGATGTCAAAGAATACGTAATATTTCTAAACGTGATGAAATGCCTCAAACATATATATTATCATGTGAAATATTTGATGTATGGGGTTTTGATTTCATGGGACCATTCCCTAGTTCGTTTGGAAACAAGTACATTCTAGTAGCAGTTGATTACATGTCAAAATGGGTAGAAGCGGAAGCTTTACCTGCCAATGATGCTAGGGTAGTAGTCAAGTTTCTCAAGAAGCTGTTTTCCCGATTTGGCACACCAAGAGCCATCATTAGTGATAGGGGTACTCATTTCAGTAATACTCAATTTGAAAAAGTCCTAAAAAAATATGGAGTATACCACAGGACAGCCACCCCATATCATCCTCAAACCAGTGGGCAAGTTGAGGTAGCAAACCGAGAACTTAAGCGCATTCTAGAAAAAATGGTTGAATCAAATAGAAAAGATTGGGCTGTTAAAGTAGATGATGCTTTATGGGCCTATAGAATAGCTTTCAAAACACCTCCAGGGACATCCCCTTACAAACTTGTATACGGGAAAAGCTGTCATCTACCATTCGAATTAGAACACAAAGCTTTTTGGGCAATAAAATTTTTGAATTCTGACCTCAAAATTGCAGGAAAGAGAAGAATGATGCAGATGAACGAGCTGGATGAATGGAGAACGGAAGCCTATGAGAACTCAAAACTATACAAGGAAGCAACAAAGCGATGCCACGATGCTCGTCTCAAGAATTCAAAACAATTCAAAGTAGGAGACCTGGTCCTACTATACAACTCAAGGCTTAAACTATTCCCGGAAAAGCTGAAATCAAGATGGTCAGACCCATTTATGATCAAAATAATTTTTCCATATGGCACCATCGAGGTAACTCATCCCACCAAAGGCACATTCAAGGTAAATGGTCACCTACTTAAAATTTATAATGGTGTAGATTTTGGAGATATGAGAGAGGAGCTTATGTTCCATGAGCCTTCTTTTAGAATCGAAAACAGGGAAAGACTAGCTTAAGACTATAAACAAGCGCTTCTTGGGAGGCAACCTGAGCACTAACCCACTAACATTTTATTTTCATTTTCTAACACCACACTAAAATAGTCAAAAGAAGTGCATTTTTTTAACACAGCTTTGAACACGGACGTGTCCATGGCCGTGTGAAAGACAGGGGACCACCCACGGGCGTGCCAAGATCCGTGCCCAAACAGGGAAAAATCTCTATCGATTAACACGGGCTGCAATACTAGACCACGCCCTTGCCATCTAAGCGTCCAAGGACACTGACTTATCGAGCACTAGAATCACACGTCCGTGTGCCACAACCGTGCGAAGCTACTGACTTGCACACCACGGGCAAAACACGGCCGTGCCAAATGGCCGTGCGAAGATACTAACTCGCCACACACGAGCTACACGCGCCCGTGCGTCCTAATCGTGCCAACACACTAATTTATCGAGCACGGGCGTGCCCAATGGACACACGGTCGTGCTAAGAAACCTGAACGCGCCCAAACCTGAAAATCATGAAAAACACGGGAGATTTCAAATTAACACGAGCGTGGCGCCGAACCTGCCCCCTCCCCTATATATAAAACTTAACCGTCATCCCCCCAAACCTAACCCTAAAATCAGTTTTAAGCCTCCCTTCTCCCAAAATCCGGCCACACAACCAAATCTCTCCACCCAAAACCGCCTCCCCTCGCTGTTTTTCTCCAAAAACCACCCAAAACCAGCCACACGCCCGCACCACAGCCTTGCTACCAAGCACCACGCCCACGCCACGGTCGTGTTTGTGCAGCAGAGCCACCGCCACCGCCGTGCCCTGCCCGTGTTGATCATTTCACACCATGCCTAGTTCCCTTTTCTTGATTAAATATTTGATAAACTTTATTGCATTCTTGTTTATTTACAGATTTTGTTTAGATTTAGTCTCAAATGCATGATTGTTAGGAAATTTGTTTTAAGTACCCATAATATTCATTGGTTGTTAGATTTTATACTCATTTTATTCTTGAATTTTAAAATTGATACATTGCTCTGCCCACTATTGTTCGAGAAAACTTTTCGCTTGCATTTTAACATGCTCACTAATTCTCAAATTTTTCATGCCTTAATGTGGAATATGACGGTTGTGCTATTATGGAAGCTTGAAACTGCTTCATATTTGATTACAAATTTCAGGTACCATGTCAACATCCCGAATCAAACGAGCAGCCCCAAGCAAGAAAAGAAAGGGGCCTGGATCATCCTCCGCAAGTGCCTCTACCGAGCTTCGACACCCATTCCTCAGATTCCCTCAAGCAACTCAGGACGAACGATACAAAGCAATCCGGGGTAGAACCCTAGGCACCGGCAGGCGAATTGACTAAAACGTAGTGCAGTAAGTTGGGCTCACAACAGATATTCAAGCATTACTCTCAACCGACCCGTGGGGGAACTTCTTCTCAATCGACGAGCCCACACATTTGGAGCTCACATTGGAATTTTGCACCACCTTCACATTGCAAACAGTGACGACTCAGTTCGACGACCCGGGTGCTATCCAATTCCGTCTAGGGGGCTCAGTGCGTCGATTAAGCGTACCACAATTTGGCGAGGCTCTCGGACTTTACACGCCGAAATTCATAGAAGAAAACCCACCTGCCGAATTAAAACGAGAGCTCTACTGCACTCCGCTCGAATGCTGGCAAAGTCTATGCCCCACTACAAGCCAATATGACCCCAGCCGCTCTATGGCGACCGCACTTCCCCCAGCCCTAAGGTATATGCATGCCATTCTCGTGCACACCATCACATGGCGCAGAGAGAGCATTGGCGTCGTAAACAAGCACGACGTCTACTTCCTATCATGCATGTCTGAAGGACATGTTTTCGACTTGGCATATTTTATCGCATGCGCGATTCAACATCAGACAGAGCCGCACAAGAAGGGGATTTTGTCAATGGGGCCATACATTACAAGGCTGGCTGGACACTTTAACCTCCTCAACACCGACGATCAGATCACCTCCCTCACACTGATAGGTAACATGGTACCTCAAGGCATCTAGACGATGCTACACATGAGGATGATCAAACAACGTCGAGGTACCAACCCCCCTCAGTACAAACTGCAGACACCCACAAACGAGGGAGAGGACGAGGACATTCCTAACGATGTCCCACCAACATTAGAGGAGGCACCGATTCCGATCCAGCACCCATACCGAGCAGTAACATCATTGGCAGACATCTCGGCACGACTCGATTGATTCGAGATGCATTTCGCTGAAAACGCTCAGCGCTTCGATGGGTTAGAGGCAACGCTTCAACAAATATGCCAGCACCTACACATTTCATCATCGGCACCACCACCAGATCCAACCAACGATGAGGACTTCTGAGTCCTTTTAATTTGTTACCTTACATTATATTTTCTTCATTTTAAGTTTTTCTTTTGTGTTGTTTTTTTTTTAAATTTGAACTTTTCTTATTACAAACTTTTACAATTGGCTATCTAATTATTCAAAGCAGTCCTAACCACATATCTATTACATTGTCAATAACTAGGGATTTTGCAGAATACAATACACATTCCACAAACACAAACGCACAACTAGGAAGAAATACACAAAAAGAGTCACCTGATGCCACACACTTTCCACATCCTCCAAGAATCTCATCCGTAAATTCAGGAAGTAACACCTTCCCTCTTATCTTTTGATTACACACTAATTTTCATTATTTATCTTTGTACATTGAGGGCAATGTACATCTTAAGTGTGGGGGGGTAAACATACCTAACTTTTTGCATTATTCTCAAATCCCTAATTTAGTCTTGTTTTTATGCAAAGTTTTCATATTACTAATTAGGATGAAATTTCTGATGATTTGTGATTTTTATTGACATGTTTTAAAATAAGTCATAGTCAATTGTACATTGATGATTAAATTTAAAAGAATACTAGAGAATTAAGCATGATAAGTCCCTTTTTCAAGAATTTTGTTAGGTTGTTGACCTAATTTTAAATACTACCTTGAAATTTGAAATTTACAAGGACGATGTCAAAACACCCATAATTTTTGTGAAATTTTGAACCTTATAAAGCATACATTCTTTTTCGTGCTTATTTCCTTGATTATGAGTGTGTCTACCATGAACTGTTATTCTAGAACTTGCCTCGTTTATGCATGTTGAGACCATATTTTTTATTTGATATACAGATATGATAAAGGCACCTAGGTTTTAACCCACTTACACCACTAAATAGCCTACCCATAACAACTAACCCCTAGTGAACCCCGTTGATCCTAACAATCCTTTTTATTGACTCACCTACTAAATATTAACCCAAAGCCCCTTTGTAATTATTATCACCCTTTCTTTTGACTACTCCTAAATCGAGAATTGGTTTGATCAAGTTACCTAAGTTTATTATTCTAGTAGTTAAACGATCTTGTATTAATTAGTTTGTTCTAAAAAAATCAAAGTATTCAAATCTTAGTAGTATGAAAAGTGAGCTTACACAATCAAAATCTATTCTCAAAAGAGAAGCTCGTATTAGTAGGTTTATTACTTTTCAGTTGCTGATATTTCAGTATGTTTAAGTAGGTACTCATCAATTCAATCTCGATTCTAACCCTCTAATTTCAGCCTTTAATCACACCTTGACCCTAGCCCTGTTACAACCCTGATAAAGACCTTTTTGATTTGTTTATCATCTCATATTACAGTGGTGAAGATTTGATTTTCAGGCAAGCCTATGGAATTAACTTTTCAGGTTTGACTTACGAGTGATCTTTTTCCTGAACCTTAAACACTTTAGAGTGATTTGAGTGAATCTTAAAGTGAGGACATCAATCCTTGTTGGTTTTGAATTGAAAAGGTAGTCATTTAAATAAAGGGAGATACCTATGTTTTCGAAAGTATAAACTCATGACTTATCTCGTTTAAATATTTAGGACTCTTTGAATTGAATTATCCATGTATAACTTACCTATGGATTATGATAAAAGCATTGTTGATAAGAATTGTAGAACATGGAAAGTTTGTTTTAATTGTAAATTAAGAATTTTGCTTGAGGATAAGCAAAAGCTTAAGTGTGGGGGTATTTGATAAACCGTAATTGTAACATATTTTAAACCCACATTTAATATGCTTTTCGATGATTTGTTCCTTGATCTGTATAAAAAGGTGCTTGTAATCTTTTCCTTTCATGACTTAGACCCAGGAAAGCACCCGAGGATGAAAAGAACACAAATTGGGCCCAAAACAGAGTAAACGGGCCTTAGTACGAAAGTGACACAGCCTAACCCAAAGTCCACACGGTCGTGCCTCGACGATTACCTAGAGCACGACCTCAACTCCTACTCATATGGTCGTGTCCCAAATTAGAAGTCCTAACACGGCCTGACCACGAATCGCACGATCGTGTGACATGGCCGTGTCTCTGTCGCTGAAAAGAATCATTTCAGTCGGAAAAGGATACTTAGGGAGAAAGAATCGCATTCCAAGAGCCTATATATTTCCCCTAAGTGCCACCTTTGAGAGGGCATCAGAGCTAGGCCAAGGAGCCAAGCCAAGAAGGTCAAAATTAGGAAATAACGCGAGGATAGCCAGTTGATCCATCCCAAGAAGCCGGAGTTATACTCAAGACGACAGAATTCTCCTTCAATTCCTTCAGGGGGTTTTAAGAATTTCTTATGTTTTGTTTTATATTTTCTCTTGCGATGTTTTCTTTATTCTTTTTGAACTAAACCCCTCAGATACCTGAAGGGGATGAAACCTAGACGAATCTTGTTATTTGATTTTTAAGTTACATGATGAATTATTTAGGTTGTTCTTAATTATGTTGCTTAATCCAAATCTAATGTGCTTAGGTGGAGGAGGAATAGACCTTACCTAAGAGAAGATCTAACATAATTAACCGGAGTTGATCGAACGCCTAGAGATAGGGTTACGAGATTTTGTCGGATTAGGGTGAAACCTAATATGGGAATCCATTGATCGATTTACTGTTATCCTAGGGGGTTATTATAAGCGAACGAGAGTTCCACTAATTAACCTAGGGTTAGACGTTATTCGCCTCGAGAAAGGGTTTAATATAGGTTAGGGAGTCTTACGGATCAAGCTAAGTAAAGAGGGTTAAATAACAAGTGAAGTCTAGGTGGATTCTTTCTGAGGGTATCGTCGTGATCAATTGAGTTTTCTTCAAGTTATTTTCCAATTCATCCTTTTTGTCTTTGTGTCCTTAGTTTAGTTCTTGTCTATTTTGTTTAGAACAATCTTCACTTTAAATTTAAAGGCTAAATATTAAAAAGAAAGTTAGTATTAATACTTTTAGTTCCTTTGAGTTCGATAATCCGGTCTTGCCTAAGCTATACTACTGTTCGATAGGTACACTTGCCTTTAATCATTGTCAGAGTTAGTCTCTAGGTTCGATCATTATTTTATAAATTTTTTAAAGCTCTGATTTCAGCGATCAATTATTCTCTCATTTATTAAAGTCCAACCCGGACTTCTACATCAAAATTCTCAACATTTTCTCATTCAACATCATTACTCAAATTCATAGAAATATTATACAACATCACCAATATCAACATTTAGAAACTTAAAGAACATGATGTTGAATTTATTGCACACAAACTTACCTCGATTTCAAAATAGGTGGAAGAGTTTGGTGAAATTTTTGAGCTTTCAAACCCCTATTTGCTGCTCATTTTCGGTGGTGAAGAGGAGACGAAAAGATGATATTTTTCTTTTCTTTCTTTTGTGATTGAAAAATTAATTTCATCACCAAACTTTCACCTAACTATATGACAAGGTCTTTTCTTTGTCCCTATGGCCGGCCACCTCTTAAAACAAGGCCTAATTGCACATTAGGGGCTTCCAATTAATATTCCTTAGCTATTAGACACCTTTAGCTTGTAAAATAGAACTTTCGCATTTTATGTGATTTAGTCCTTTTTTGCAACTAAGCATGTAATCGCTAAAATTAAAGCACTAACATTTTCATGCACTCTTGAAATCATTCTATAACATATAAAATATTATAAAAATGATTATTCCTCGACCTCAGATTAGTGGTTTCGACACCACTGCTCCGACTAGCCCCTAAATCGGGTTGTTACAATTCTCCCCCTTAAAGGATTTTCTTCCCCGAAAATCTTACCAGTGAAAAGGTTGGGATATTGGTTTTTCATAGACTCTTCGGGCTCCCATGTAGCTTCTTCTACTCCATGTCTTTTCCACAGCACTTTAACAAGGGCTGTACTTTTGTTTCTTAATTGTTTGACCTCCCGTGCCAAAATCTTAACCGGCTCTTCGCCATAAGTCGTGTCCGGTTGAATTTCTACCTCTGATGGTACAATCTCATGTGAAGGGTCCAAACGATATCAGCGTAGTGTAGACACATGGAAGACATCATGAATCTTTTCCAGCTCAGGTGGAAGGGCCAAACGATAAGCTATCGGCCCAATCCTCTCGGTAATCTGATATGGTCCGATAAAACGCAGACTCAATTTGCCTTTCCGGCCAAATTTGAGGACTTTCTTCCATGGTGATACTTTCAGAAACACTTTATCACCTACTTGGAACTCAATCTCTTTCTGTTTCAAATCTGAATAGGACTTTTGTCTATCTGAGGCAGCTTTTAGACATTCACGTATCACTTTCACATTCTCTTCGGTTTCTCTAACCAAATCGACCCCGTGAATCTGATTCTCTCTGAGTTCTGTCCAATACAAGAGCATTTGGCACTTACGCCCATACAATGCCTCATAAGGCGCCATTTTCAAACTCGACTGAAAGCTGTTATTGTAGGCGAATTCCACCAACGGTAAGTATTTTTCCCAATTACCTTGGAATTCCAAAACAGAACATCGAAGCATGTATTCAAGTATCTGTATTACTCTTTCTGACTGTCCATCGGTTTGCGAATGGAAAGCTGTACTAAAACTCAATTGTGTGCCTAAAGCCTCTTGCAACTTTTTCCAAAATCATGACGTAAATCTCGGATCTCTATCCGAAATAATCGATAACGGTACTCAATGAAGTCTTACTATCTCTGACACATACAAATCCGCCAACTTATCAAGCGAATAATCGACTCGTACTGGTATGAAATGGAATGACTTCGTAAGTCTATTGACCACGACCCATACACATTTTTCTTCATCGGTGACAACGGTAAACCCGTCACGAAATCCATAGTAATAGGGTCCCATTTCCACTCAGGAACCATAATAGGCTGAAGTAGACCCGAAGGTACTTGGTGTTCAACCTTTACTTGCTGACAGATTAAACATCTCTCAAAATTTTAAGAACTGTTCTCAAATGCTCGGCATGCTCATTCTCATCCCGAGAGTAGATCAATATATCATCAATAAAGACAAGAAATTTATCCAAATATGGCCGAAAGATACGGTTCATCAAATCCATAAAAATTGCAGGGGCATTGGTTAAATCAAAAGGCATGACTAAAAATTCATAGTGACCATACCTTGTCTAAAATGTGGTTTTTGGCACATCCGAGTCTTTGACTCTCAACTGATAATATCCAGACCTCAAGTCTATCTTGGAAAATACTGTGGCTCCCTTCAATTGATCAAACAAATAATCGATTCTTGGCAACGGGTACTTGTTCTTCACGGTTACCTTATTGAGCTACCGATAATCTATACATAGCCTCATGGAACCATCTTTCTTTTTCACAAATAAAATGGGAGCACCCTACGGAGAATAACTCGGTCTTGCAAAGCCTTTATCCGTCAACTCTTGCAATTGTGCCTTCAGTTCTTTTAGCTCGGTTGGAGCCATTCTGTATAGAGCAATTGAAATAGGGGCAGTACCAGGAAGTAACTCAATCCCAAATTCAGTCTCTGTAACCTGAGGTAAACCTGGAAATTCCTCTAGGAAAACATCTGGATACTCATATACTATGGGTACTGATTCAATTCTTAATTCAGTCTCTCTAGCATTCATTACAAAGGCAAGGTAAGCTTCGTACCCCTTTCTTAGATACTTCTGAGTCGACAAGGAAGATATCACTACTGGCAATCTGTCTTGCTCATCTGATGCAACACGAATGAGAAACCCACTTTCACATTTCAACTCAATAAACTTCCTTCCACAATTCATTATCACATCATGAGCAGTTAACCAATCCATCCCAAGGATACATCGAATTCATCAAATGGCAATAACATGAGATTAGCCGGAAAATCATTCTATAACATATAAAATATTATAAAAATGATTATTCCTCAACCTCGGATTAGTGGTTCCGACACTACTTTTCCGAATAGCCCCTAAATCGGGTTGTTACAATTCTCCCCCTTAAAGGATTTTCGTCCCCGAAAATCTTACCAGTGAAAAGGTTGGGATATTGGTTTTTCATAGACTCTTCGAGCTCCCTTGTAGGCTCTTCTACTCCATGTCTTTTCCACAGCACTTTAACAAGGGCTATACTTTTCTTTCTTAATGTTTGACCTCTCGTGCAGAAATCTTAACTGGATCTTCACCATAAATCGTGTCCGGTTGAATTTCTACCTCTGATGGCACAATCTCATGTGAAGGGTCCGAACGATATCGGCATAGCATAGACACATAGAAGACATCATGAATCTTTTCCAGCTCAGGTGGAAGGGCCAAACGATAAGCTACCTGTAACACCCCAAACCCGGCCCATACGTTTCGACCAGATCTGGTATGCTACGGGTTGAACGTTAAAATCTTTTGCTAAGTTGGTTTTAGAAAATCATAAGTTATTAGGCAATATTTGAATAAATAAGTGACATTTGAAAAGAAACCTTGTATTAATATTATTTGGTATAAATAAACCCCTGACATAAATTCATAAGTTGCAAATATTAAAAAAAGTACTTAGGCGAATATAAACTACGGGGCCTTATTACCTAAATATTCCCAAAATAAAACTTAAAGGAAAATCGAAAATAATCTATAGAAATAAAAACTTGATGGCCCCTCGAGTCCGTCTCGGCTCCCATGTCCACGATCTACTGCTCATCTGAAAAGTTAGGGAAAAATAATTGGGTGAGTCACCAAGACTCAGTGTGTAAGTCCCGAAAACACATAAAAGGCTTGGGCCCACAAACACATTATGAGCCCTGGCCCATACACAATGGCAACAATCATAATCACATGACAGATAATAAATGATGCAAAGCCCAACCTATCCTAGAATTCCATCCTCTACACACCAACCCGTACCAACCATCACACCTTGGGTATTTCTACAATCAACCCACCAACCGCTACACACCATATCGACAGTCAAACTGCCTACTCCTTATCAATCAGGAATTTTAACGTGGTTTTCTACTACCGATCACCAAGTGACCTAACATTTCATTACGTAGGTTTTCTACCACTGATCACCAAGTGACCTAACATTTCATTACGTGGGTTTTCTACCACCGATCACCATGTGACCAATCATGCTCTTCCCCTTTCCATGTCAAACCCATCCCATGCATACATTCATGCAAAATTAAGCAATATACTACCTAAGAGATTTCAGTCTTTCACATTCATCGATACACATAGAGAAGTTTCTATGGCACATACCTGGCATCCTTTGCCTACCCTTTCTGGGTAACCCGTCTGTTCATACAGCCTATTTTTTGGCTTTTAACCATCACATATATATACATACAGATTATTACTGTGTTTAGAGATCTACACACGACTGTTCATACAGCCTCATTTTTCGGCTTTTCAGCCTCTAACAGGTATAATACAAAATAAAACTTATGTGATAAGGATCTACACACCTAATTACCGTTATAACGAGACCCTCTAAGTCGACGCTATCCGTAGCCAACACCATCGCTATCTGCCTTGAAATCCTGAAAAGAGATATGAGATTCAGGGACTAGTGTTTCCGACTTTTAGATCTAAGAGATCTACTTACTAGAGAAGATTCGGCTACTCCCAGAGGATTCCGGCTTTTTTGCGAAAATCAGGAAGAGAAGATGATTCGAAGAAATCTATAGAGATTCGGCTTTTAGAGGAAAGAAGAGAAGAGAATAATGGAGTTTTTGGCTTTTAGAAGAAAGAAGAGAATAATGGAGTTTTCGGCTTTTAGAAGAAAGAAGAGAATAATGGAGTTTTTGGCTTTTAGAAGAAAAAAGAGAAAAGAATAATGGGGTTTTCGACTTTTAGAAGAAAGAAGAGAAACGAATAATGGAGTTTTCGGCTTTTAGAAGAAAGAAGAGAAAGAATATGTGGAAACCTTAAATGCCGCAAAATAAAGAAGAGAACCCTCCCTATTTATAGAAATTTCGGCACTTACCTATGAAAAACCGAAAGTGCCCTTCCTGATAACTAAAAATTAATCAAATAAAAAGGGAAAATTTGGCACCCCTTTGCCATGAAGAAACTGATTTCTTCACTCCTCTAGGTGATGGAATTTCGGCCAACTCCTAGCCTTGTAGATAGCTCCTATCTTTTCTCCTCTTATCTTCCATATTATCAACTATAATATCTAAATTATCTTATTCATATAAATCCTCCTATTTTTGAGCCTTGTTGCCATCCACTCCACCTAACCCAAATGCCGAAAATTAGCTAACTTAAACTAAAAGAATTGGGCTCCATGAAACTTAAATTTGGGCCCCTTATTCCCTTGTGTGGAGTCAACTCCTAAGATTGGGCCACAAACCCACTTTGGTATTTTAAACATAGATACTACCTTTTAAACCCTATAATGCCCAAACCGATAATTTTAATCAAGGCCTCTACCTAAGCCTGAGCCCAATTTGGACCCCTAGCACTTAAATTATATCCACCCATTAAACGCATAGGCCCAAAAATTCAGCATGTTACAGTTCTACCCCCTTAAAGAAATTTCGTCCTCGAAATTTCCAACTAACCACTAATCGTACTACCCAAGTCTCACCACTATGCTTTCGCTGCGCACTCTAATTTAATAATATATAAACATTGCACGCATACAGTTTCTATACCCAAAAATATAGCATCCACACAAGACATACCCGACTTAATAGTGATTGAACAATCTCGAGCCTTATGCTCCTCAGACCCGTATCTTAAACACGTTCCTGACTTCCTCCAACATTCACCCGAATGACGCCTTCTGCAATATTCGCAAACCCGAAAGTTTGGATGTACCTTAACATGCTTTACAGAACAAGACTGCAACCCTAGAAAACTACGATCTCTTTTTATTTTCTTACAGTCCACGCACCCAAACCGAAGTGTTTCACTAATTTTTTTAACCTCCTTCAGTACCTCCCTAACTAGCTGAGTCAGCACATCAGTCCTAATACTTCCACGGCCTCGGCCGCGGCCTCTTCTTCCTCTTCTAGCGCTCATCGTTGATTCTCTAAATTAGAAATTTTATGAATTATTAATTTCTCTCACTGATTAACCACGAACAGTCTTATGGAAAGTAGTTTTAAGAGTGGTTCTTTCGAATTCGAACCTATCTATAGTTTCAGTCTCAAGTTTATCTCCTAATTCTAGAAACCACATACATTCATCGCATAAGGGGTTTTTTTTCATCATTTCTCTACCCGGGGGTATTTTCGTAGTTTTGTCCTACAGGGTATTTTCCAAAATAAAGTATCTTGGTGATTTTCTTTGAATTAGAAGTACTTTGGGTACATTTTTTTGCTTTTTATAAAGCAAGGGTCTTTTGGAAAACAAGTTTTTTTTTTATCGAAGTAGAGATATTTTGATGTTGTTGTTATTTTGTTCCCCCTTTTTTTTAATAAACAGGGATACCTTGGAAGGTTTTTTTTTTCTTTTGCAAACCAAGTTCTTTTGTAAATTTATTTTTGAGTAAATTTGCAGAACTTAGGTATTTTATAAAATCACGGTTGTTTGGAAACTTTCACAAACCAAGGATATTTTGAAAATTTTGCCAACCGAAGTGTTTCGGTAATTTTCACAAATTTTAGTAGTTTTACAATTCTGGGGTATTCTGGAAATTTTCACAATTCAAGTGTATTTTGAAAATTTTACAAAACTTGGGGGTATTTTTGTTGTGAAATAGGGTGGCTGGTCCCTTTCGGGTTTTAATTATAGATTTTGGCCCGTCAACAAATCCTCGTGGCTAAGGTGAACAGTCACTAAGAACCAGGTAGGATTCTAGAAAAGAGGAGGTGAGTCACTAGGACTGCTTAAGTACCAAGCTCTTCCTGAATCCAATCCTAGACAAGCGTATGCCTGTTGCCACACCCTAACCCAGCGATTTGTTCACAGGTTTGTTTGGATAGATTAAGTCTTATGAATTTAAGGAGTTGTTTAAACTAACCTTAAAGTCCATCAATGCCTAACATACTATTCTACGTCCATCAAGCCCATCAAACCCAACATATACATCATATCAAGAGTTAGAATACTTACCTGCGTGGATCGGGTGCCGGTAGACTCGAAGGCCATATCTTCTTCAGGAATTTTTTTTTTTTCCAAATTCACATCAACTTTACAAAACATTACTAGGCCCATTTCACAGCCCGAGTTTTGAATTGGGCTCTGACACCAAATTGTAACACCCCAAACCCGGCCCATACGTTCCTACCAGATCTGGTATGCTACGGGTTGAACGTTAAAATCTTTTGCTAAGTTGGTTTTAGAAAATCATAAGTTATTAGGCAATATTTGAATAAATAAGTGACATTTGAAAAGAAACCTTGTATTATTATTAGTTGGTATAAATAAACCCCTGACATAAATTCATAAATTGCAAATATTAAAAAAACTACTTAGGCGAATATAAACTATGGGGCCTTATTACCTAAATATTCTCAAAACAAAACTTAAAGGAAAACCGTAAATAATCTAAAGAAATAAAAACTTGATGGCCCCTCGAGTCCGTCTCGGCTCCCATGTCCACGATCTACTGCTCATCTGAAAAGTTAGGGAAAAATAATAGGGTGAGTCACCAAGACTCAGTGTGTAAATCCCGAAAACACATAAAAGGCTTGGGCCCACAAACACATTATGAGCCCTGGCCCATACACAATGGCAACAATCATAATCACATGACAGATAATAAATGATGCAAAGCCCAACCCATCCTAGAATTCCGTCCTCTACACACCAACCCGTACCAACCATCACACCTTGGGGATTTCTACAATCAACCCAGCAACCGCTACACACCATATCGACAGTCATACTGCCTACTCCTTATCAATCAGGAATTTTAACGTGGTTTTCTACCACTGATCACCAAGTGACCTAACATTTCATTGCGTGGGTTTTCTACCACCGATCACCAAGTGACCTAACATTTCATTATGTGGGTTTTCTACCACCGATCACCATGTGACCTAACATTTCATTAGGTGGGTTTTCTACCACCGATCACCATGTGACCAATCATGCTCTTCCCCTTTCCATATCAAACCCATCCCATGCATACATTCATGCAAAATTAAGCAATATACTACCTAAGAGATTTCAGTCTTTCAGATACATCGATACACATAGAGAAGTTTTTATGGCACATACTTGGCATCCTTTGCCTACCGTTTATGGGTAACCCGTCTATTCATACAGCCTATTTTTCGGCTTTTAACCATCACATATATATACATATAGATTATTAGTGTGTTTAGACATCTACACACGACTGTTCATACAGCCTCATTTTTCGGCTTTTCAGCCCCTAACCGGTATAATAAAAAATAAAACTTATGTGATAAGGATCTACACACCTGATTACCGTTATAACGAGATCCTCTAAGTCGACGCTATCCGTAGCCAACACCACCCTATCTGCCTTGAAATCCCGAAAAGAGATATGAGATTCAGGGACTACTGTTTCTGACTTTTAGATCTAAGAGATCTACTTACTAGAGAAGATTCAGCTACTCCCAGAGGAATCCGGCTTTTTTCCGAAAATCAAAAAGAGAAGATGATTCGAAGAACTCTATAGAGATTCGGCTTTTAGAAGAAAGAAGAGAAGAGAATAATGGAGTTTTCGGCTTTTAGAAGAAAGAAGAGAAAAAAATAATGGGGTTTTCGACTTTTAGAAGAAAGAACAGAAAAGAATAATGGAGTTTTAGGCTTTTAGAAGAAAGAAGAGAAAGAAAAGGTGGAAACCCTAAATGCCGCAAAATAAAGAAGAGAACCCTCCCTATTTATAGAAATTTCGACACTTACCTATGAAAAACTGAAAGTGCCCTTCCTGATAACTAAAAATTAATCAAATAAAAAGGGAAAATTCGGCACCCCTTTGCCATGAAGAAACTGATTTCTTCACTCCTCTAAGTGATGGAATTTTGGCCAACTCCTAGCCTTGTAGATAGCTCCTATCTTTTCTCCTTTTATCTTCCATATTATCAACTATAATATCTACATTATCTTATTCATATAAATCCTCCTATTTTTGAGCCTTGTTGCCATCCACTCCACCTAACCCAAATGCCAAAAATTAGCTAACTTAAACTAAAAGAATTGGGCTCCATGAAACTTAAATTTGGGCCCCTTATTCCCTTGTGTGGAGTCACCTCCTAAGATTGGGCCACAAACCCACTTTGGTATTTAAAACATAGATACTACCTTTTAAACCCTATAATGCCCAAACAGATAACTTTAATCAAGGCCTCTACCTAAGCCTGAGCCCAATTTGGACCCCTAACACTTAAATTAACACATTAAACATATCCACCCATTAAACGCATAGGCCCAAAAATTCAGGATGTCACAGTTCTACTAATCATACCCTGATTTCTTTGGGCATAAAATAGTTTTTCATAAAATTTAATCGGTAACTCGATTTTCTTCATAACGTTTTCCTCTGTGACATGCCAGATTCGGTCGTGGTGTGTTGACCGGGTTTGGGGTGTTACAACTACGATCTCTTTTTTTTCTTACAGTCCACGCACCCAAACTGAAGTGTTTCATCGATTTTTTTAACCTCCTTCAGTGCCTCCCTAACTAGCTAAGTCAGCACATCAGTCCTAATACTTCCACGACCTCGGCCGCGGCCTCTTCTTCCTCTTCTAGCGCTCATCGTTGATTCTCTAAATTAGAAATTTTATGAACTATTAATTTCTTTCACTGATTAACCACGAACAGTCTTATGGAAAGTAGTTTTAAGAGTGGCTCTTTCGAATTCGAACCTATCTACAGGTTCAGTCTCAAGTTTATCTCCTAATTGTAGAAACCACATACATTCATCGCATAAGGGTTTTTTTTTCATCATTTCTCTACCCGGGGGTATTTCCGTAGTTTTGTCCTACATGGTATATTCCAAAATAAAGTATCTTGGTGATTTTCTTTGAATTAGAAGTACTTTGGGTACATTTTTTTTTCTTTTTATAAAGCAAGGGTCTTTTGCAAAACAAGTTTTTTTTTTCAAAGTAGAGATATTTTGATGTTGTTGTTGTTTTGTTCCCTTTTTTTTATAAATAGGGATACCTTTGAAGGTTTTTTTTTCTTTTGCAAACCGGGTTCTTTTGTAAATCTATTTTTGAGTAAATTTGCAGAACTTAGGTATTTTATAAAATCACGGTTGTTTGGAAATTTTCACAAACCAAAGATATTTTGAAAATTTTGCCAACTGAAGTGTTTGAGTAATTTTCACAAATTTTGGTAGTTTTACAATTCTGGGGTATTCTGGAAATTTTCATAAATCAAGTGTATTTTGAAAATTTTACAAAACTTGGGGGTATTTTAGTTGTGAAATAGGGTGGCTGGTCCCTTTCGGGTTGTAATTATAGATTTTGGCCCGTCAACAAATCCTCGTGGCTAAGGTGAACAGTCACTAAGCACCAAGTAGGATTCCAGAAAAGAAGAGGTGAGTCACTAGGACTGCTTAAGTACCAAGCTCTTCCTGAATCCAATCCTAGACATGCGTATGCCTGTTGCCACACCCTAACCCAGCGATTTGTTCACGGGTTTGTTTGGATAGATTAAGTCTTATGAATTTAAGGAGTTGTTTAAACTAACCCTAAAGTCCATCAATGCCTAACATACTATTCTACGTCCATCAAGCCCATCAAACCCAACATATACATCACATCAAGAGTTAGAATACTTACTTGCGTGGATCGGGTGCCGGTAGACAAGAAGGCCATATCTTCTTCCGGAAAAATAATAGGGTGAGTCACCAAGACTCAGTGTGTAAATCCCGAAAACACATAAAAGGCTTGGGCCCACAAACACATTATGAGCCCTGGCCCATACACAATGGCAACAATCATAATCACATGACAGATAATCAATGATGCAAAGCCCAACCCATCCTAGAATTCCGTCCTCTACACACCAACCCGTACCAACCATCACACCTTGGGGATTTCTACAATCAACCCAGCAACCGCTACACACCATATCGACAGTCATACTGCCTACTCCTTATCAATCAGGAATTTTAACGTGGTTTTCTACCACCGATCACCAAGTGACCTAACATTTCATTGCGTGGGTTTTCTACCACCGATCACCAAGTGACCTAACATTTCATTACGTGGGTTTTCTACCACCGATCACCATGTGACCTAACATTTCATTAGGTGGGTTTTCTACCACCGATCACCATGTGACCAATCATGCTCTTCTTATTTCCATATCAAACCCATCCCATGCATACATTCATGCAAAATTAAGCAATATACTACCTAAGAGATTTCAGTCTTTCACATACATCGATACACATAGAGAAGTTTCTGTGGCACATACCTAGCATCCTTTGCCTACCCTTTCTGGGTAACCCATCTGTTCATACAGCCTATTTTTCGGCTTTTAACCATCACATATATATACATAAAGATTATTAGTGTGTTTAGAGATCTACACACGACTGTTCATAAAGCCTCATTTTCTGGCTTTTCAGCCCCTAACAGGTATAATACAAAATAAAACTTATGTGATAAGGATCTACACACCCGATTACCGTTATAACGAGACCCTCTAAGTCGACGCTATCCGTAGCCAACACCATCGTTATCTGCCTTGAAATCCCCAAAAGAGATATAAGATTCAAGGACTAGTGTTTCTGACTTTTAGATCTAAGAGATCTACTTACTAGAGAAGATTCGGCTACTCCTAGAGAATTTCGGCTTTTTTTGCGAAAATCAGAAAGAGAAGATGATTCGAAGAAATCTATAGAGATTCGGCTTTTAGAAGAAAGAAGAGAAGAGAATAATGGAGTTTTCGGCTTTTAGAAGAAATAAGAGAATAATGGAGTTTTCGGCTTTTAGAAGAAAGAAGAGAATAATAGAGTTTTCGGCTTTTAGAAGAAAGAAGAGAAAAGAATAATGGGGTTTTTGACTTTTAGAAGAAAGAAGAGAAAAGAATAATAGAGTTTACGGCTTTTAGAAGAAAGAAGAGAAAGAAAAGGTGGAAACCCTAAATGCCGCAAAATAAAGAAGAGAACCCTCCCTATTTATAGAAATTTCGGCACTTACCTATGAAAAACCGAAAGTGCCCTTCCTGATAACTAAAAATTAATCAAATAAAAAGGGAAAATTCGGCACCCCTTTGCCATGAAGAAACTGATTTCTTCACTCCTCTAGGTGATGGAATTTCGGCCAACTCCTAGCCTTGTAGATAGCTCCTATCTTTTCTCCTTTTATCTTCCATATTATCAACTATAATATCTACATTATCTTATTCATATAAATCCTCCTATTTTTGAGCCTTGTTGCCATCCACTCCACCTAGCCCAAATGCCAAAAATTAGCTAACTTAAACTAAAAGAATTGGGCTCCATGAAACTTAAATTTGGGCCCCTTATTCCCTTGTGTGGAGTCACCTCCTAAGATTGGGCCACAAACCCACTTTGGTATTTTAAACATAGATACTACCTTTTAAACCCTATAATGCCCAAACAAATAATTTTAATCAAGGCCGCTGCCTAAGCCTGAGCCCAATTTGGACCCCTAACACTTAAATTAACACATTAAACATATCCACCCATTAAATGCATAGGCCCAAAAATTCAGGATGTTACACTACCGGCCCTATCCTCTCGGTAATTTGATATGTTCCAATTAAACGCGGACTCAATTTGCCTTTCCGGCCAAATCTGAGGACTTTCTTCCATGGTGATACTTTCAGAAACACTTTATCACCTACGTGGAACTCAATCTCTTTCCGTTTCAAATCTGAATAGGACTTTTGTCTATCTGAGGCAGCTTTTAGACATTCACGTATCACTTTCACATTCTCTTCGATTTCTCTAACCAAACCGGCCCTGCGAATCTGATTCTCTCTCAGTTCTGTCCAATATAAGGGCGTTTGGCACTTACGCCCATACAATGCCTCATAAGGCGCCATTTTCAAACTCGACTGAAAGCTGTTATTGTAGGCAAATTCCACCAATGGTAAGTAGTTTTCCCAATTACCTTGGAATTCCAAAACACAACATCGAATCATGTCTTCAAGTATCTGTATTACTCTTCCCGGATGTCCGTCGGTTTGCAAATGGAAAGCTGTACTGAAACTCAATTTTGTGCCTAAAGCCTCTTGCAACTTCTTCCAAAACCATGACGTAAATCTCGGATCTCTATCCGAAATAATCGATAACGGTACTCCATGGAGTCTTACTCTCTCTTACACATACGAATCCGCCAACTTATCAATCAAATAATCGACTCGTACTGGTATGAAATGGGATGACTTGGTAAGTCTATCGACCACGACCCATACAACAACTTTCTTCCTTGGTGACAACGGTAAACCCGTCACAAAATCCATAGTAATAGGGTCCCATTTCCACTCGAGAACCATAATAGGCTGAAGTAGACCCGAAGGTACTTGCTGTTCAACCTTTACTTGCTGACAAATTAAACATCTCTCAAAATTTACAGAACCGTTCTCAAATGCTCGGCATGCTCATTGTCATCCCGAGAGTAGATCAATATATCATCAATAAAGACTACAACTATCCAAATATGGCCGAAAGATATGATTCATCAAATCCATAAAAATCGCAGGGGCATTGGTTAAATCAAAAGGCATGACTAAAAATCCATAGTGACCATACCTTGTTCGAAATGTGGTTTTCGGCACATCCGAGTCTTTGACTCTAAACTGATAATATCTAGACCTCAAGTCTATCTTGGAAAATACAGTGGCTCCTTTCAATTGATCAAACAAATCATCGATTCATGGCGACGGGTACTTTTTCTTCACGGTTACCTTATTGAGCTACCGATAATCTATACATAACCTTATGGAACCATCTTTCTTTTTCACAAATAAAACGGGAGCATCCCACGGAGAATAACTCGGTCTTGCAAAGCCTTTATCCGTCAACTCTTACAACTTTGCCTTCAGTTCTTTTAGCTAGGTTGGAGCCATTCTGTATAGAGCAATTGAAATGGGGGCAGTACCAGGAACTATCTCAATCCCAAATTCAGTCTCTGTAACTGGAGGTAAACCTTGCAATTCCTCTGGAAAACATCTGGATACTCACATACTATGGGTACTGATTCAATTCTTAATTCAGTCTCTCTAGCATTCATTACAAAGGCAAGGTAAGCTTTGTACCCCTTTCTTAGATACTTCTGAGTCGACAAGGAAGATATCACTACTGGCAATATGTCTTGCTCATCTGATGCAACACGAATGAGATACTCACTTTCACATTTCAACTCAATAAACTTCCTTCCACAATTCATTATCACATCATGAGCAGTTAACCAATCCATCCCAAGGATGACATCGAATTCATCAAATGGCAATAACATGGGATTAGCCGGAAAATAATGACCCTAATCATCAAAGGGCAACATTTGCATACTGTATTGACTAACACACATCTGCCTAGGGGATTTGACACTTTTATCACAAATTTCATAGACTCTACAAGCATGTTCATTCTAGAGACTAATTTCATGCAAATATACAAGTGGGTAGATCCCGGGTCAATTAAAGCTATAACATGAGTATCATAGAGAGAAAATGTACCCGTGATCACGTTGGGGGAGGACGCCTTTTCACGAGCGCTAATGACATATGTTCTCGCTGGTGCTCTACCCTCAGCTCTTGCAATCTGCTCTCTAGGTGTATTCTTACTCATTTCCCGGGTTTCTCTGTGGTCTTCCTCTAGTAGTACTTCCTAGTCTTGTATTTTGAGGTTTCTCTTTATCACCCACTTCGGGGCAATCTCTGATAAAGTGGTCTAGAGATCCACACTTGAAACAAGCTTTCTCGTTTGCTCGACACTCCTCGGGATGACGTCTACCACACTGCGGGCATTCCGGTTTACTCAGTCGAGCATTGCCAACACTAGCAACTGAAGTAGTCTGAGCTTTAGACCTTGAGTACTGTCTACCCTTACTTTTACTTGAAAATCAAGCTGAGGTGGCTGATCGAGTAGTGAAATCTCTTAACTTCTTCTTGGAGGAGGATTGAAATGACTTGCCTAACTATCTTTTCTCGTTAACAAGTTTCTCGACTTTACAAGCTCTATCTACCAGCACCACAAATTCTTTTAATTCAAGGACACCAACAAACAAATGAACATCTTCATTTAACCCATCCACGAACCTTTTGCACATTATGCCTTCTGTCGATACGTACTTTCGAGCGTATTTGATGAGCTTTACAAACTCACGTTCATATTCAGTCACCGTCATTCGGCCTTGCTTTAGCTCTAAGAACTCTTTTCTTTGCTTTTCTGGTCAATGAACCTTTGTCTAATGTACTTCTTCCGGAATTCATCTTGGAAGAATTTCCAGTTAACTCTCTCCCTTGGTACCACCGACATAAGGGTGTTCCACCATTGATAGGCCGAATCTCTCAAAAGAGATACCACACACTTCATGCACTCTGCAAGCGTGCACGACAACCCATCGAATACCCTAATGGTATTCTCAAGCCAAAATTTCACCCTCTCCGGATCATCATCTTTACTTACTTGAACTTCCTCAGCTCCTTGTTTCCGGATCTTACCGACCGAAGGTCTTTCTATTCTTACTACCTCTACCACTTGAGGAGCTACAAGAGCGGGCTGAGGAATAGGTGGGGGCGGAGGGGGTTGAGCATTAGGGTTTGCTCGAACATACTCAGTGTACCAATTGCTCATCATATGGAGAAAGGCTTCTCGAGCCTATTCTCCCTGACCCAAAGTCTCAGGTCTACTCTCTACTGGCGTGGTCCCTTGCGCGGGAGCCGGCACATTACTTGCAGCATCATCAGCTACAGTTCAATCTGGATCTATTTACTATATAAAAACACAATTCAAATCATTAAGAGTCGTCACACTATCATTATGTAAATACTCATACATATGGCATGTATAGCTAGACTCATACTTACGCTACATTAGTCTGAGAATCGACTAAACTGTAGCTCTGATACCACTAAATGTAACACCCCTTACCCGTATTCAACACCAAAACTGGATATGAGGCATTACTAAACTTAACTTGCTCGAACATACAACATCAGGCCATAAAATTTCGTTTCAAATTAAAACTTTTTCATTCATACTCATAATGTCCCTATTATGGGCCTACGAGACCCTAAACATATATACAGAATGGTTCGGGACTAAACTCGAAACTTTCGTACACTTAGAATTTTTTTGCTTAAAACAGGACCACACAACCGTGTGGAGGAAAGGACACACCCGTGTGGCATATAACATGCCCGTGTTCCACAGCCATGTGGAATTATTTCTCAATTCGAACCTACAGGGGTTTTCACACGGCCGGACACAACACTGTGTCCCTGTTCCGTGTCCCTCACACGGCCATGACACGCCCGTGTGTGAATCTTGGCATGTAACACCCCAAACCCGGTCTATGCGTTTAGACGAGATTTGGTTTGTCACACAAAGTCATACTTCCGTTTCTTTTCAAGATTTACGATAAAATAATGCTACAAAAACTTTTGAAAATCGAGTTTAATAAAATATAGTACGAGGATTTGAAAGATAATTTAAGAATTAAACTTGTTTAAAACTTATCTTAAATAAAATGTTTATCGAAACTTTAAAACTTCTTAAAAGAATTTGGAGGAAAATTTTTAAAGAAAATCGTCTAATTGTCAAAATATTAAATAAACGATATTTTTAGGAAAAACCAAATGATTTAACATAAACCCATAATTAAAGTCTCAAAATAAAATTATAAAACCATCCACACGATAAAATCCATAAAACATACTTAGAGGCCTTATTACATCAAACCAATAATAGTAATTAAAATAAAAACTTAAATAAAGTCATAGTTTATAAAAACCCAAATTCGTAGTATGGCCTCCACCAAGTCATCTCCGGCCCAAGTCCATGTCAATTTCCATTACCTGAAATGGTTAATAAAAATTTGGGTGAGTTACAAAGAACTCAGTGTGCAACTCACTTACCACCATTTTTGGGCCAGATCGTCAAGATATCATGCTGGGCTTGAGCCCATTTACAGAATTCAACCATACATCATAAAATAACACAAAAAAAAAATGCATGTAAAATGAATTTCCCAAACCAACCTAGTATCCATCCGCTATCACCCCCGTACCAACCAACACACCTGTGGGGATCAAGTCAACCCACCCCGCCAAACACACCAATCATGGGCTTAAAGCCCTTAAATAATTTTTTTTGTAGTGCACTACCGAACTAGATTGTGACATTGTCACCGAACTAGAGGCATTTAGCCGAATTTGTGGCAGAGCCACCGAACTAGAGGCATTGAGCCATATTGTGGCAGAGCCACCGAACTAGAGGCAATGAGCCAAATTTGTGGCAACTGGCCATTCTTCTCTTCATATAACCCACCCCATGCAATCATGCGTATATAACAAAATATAATCACATAACAGATTTTAATTATTCCATGACATCGGTGGGTTTATCAATAGATATTTCATTAGGCCCATATAAACAATTTAACAACTAGCCCATTTAGTAGTTTAGTGACTTTGGCCCATTTTAGCCCAATTTATCGAAACAGAGTATTTTCGGCCCATTTAATCGAACTAGAGTATATTCGGCCCATTTTATCGAACTAGAGTATTATCGGCCCATTTATCGAACTAGAGTATATTCGGCCCATTTTCGATTTAACAGTTTTTCGCATATTTCTCGATTTTAACCGTTTGCATGCATTTTCACAAAAGTATCAATTACTATATAATTTCCGGATTTACCATTTTTACGATTTTATCGCAATACTTAGATTAGAAATCTAACCCGAAAATGAGTGTGAATTTACACACCTGGTTATGGAGAGAACTAAACTTTCCCGCTCTTCAACACCTATACGTATTGTGTTAATTAAAACACTATAATCTATAATAAAACCGATCTAAATATAGCGATCTAGAAATTTACCCTCGGATTTTCGTAAGACTTCTACTTGCGATTTCTCTCCGATTGATGGTTCGCTAACCGAATCAAATCCACGAACAAATAATGGTTCGGGAGTACGAACGACTTCGAACAGTTGATTTTCCTCGGTTGAACGTCCGCAACCCGGTGGAAAATCCCGGATTCCTGAAATAGTCCTTTGCTTGTACTTAGGGGGAATAACAGAACCTCCCTTCTTCCGAAGGCTAACACCGCCCGTTTCTTCCCTATTTTGAATGTCTTCAAAGGCAAAGAACATTAATCTAATGATATCGAAAAAAAAAAATTTCTAAAGTTTAAAAGATGTGATTTCCTTACCACGAGAATCGATTCCTATGCTTTGTCACCCACAACTTCTTGATTCCAACTTTCCGTTATCGCACTAAAGTTTAACAAAATAAACGTTAATAAAATAAACGTTTTTTTGATCCAAATAATGCCTTCAAGCCAACATTAATATTTGGCACTAACCACTAATAACTAATCGAAACAAAAAGAACTCTTACCTATATTCCACGTCGAAAAGAAAGGATTTGAGAATAGTATGGTTTTAAGGAGGATTCGGCTATGAAAGATTAAGAGAAAGGGAAATAATTTGGTTCATGAACACCTTAGCATTCGGCCATGAGAGAAATATTCGAGAGAAATATTGATTGATAATGAATAAAAATAAGAAAATGGAGATGATAATGAATTCGGTTTTCAAAGAAAATAAAAGAGAAAGAAAGAGAGAGGGTTAGAATCAAGACACATTCGGCAATGAAGAAAAGAGAGAAAAGAAAGGAATGGTCATTTGATGTAGGTGATTTCGGCACTAATGAGAATAAGGCACAAAAAGAATACCAATTGATGTGCAAAAATGACCAAATGGTCAAAAATTAGCAAGGCTTACCAATGCTCAAATTCGGCCAAAGGGAGAAAAGGTTGAGAGAATTTTCAAAACTTGCACAAAACAAAAAAAAAATGACCAAAAAAAAACTAAAACTCTAGCCAAAACTATCACCAAAATTCGGCTCCCCCCTATAGCCATATTGCCGTCCAAGTACATGGTCTTTAGGCCAAGATATTGTTTCCAAAAATACTTCCTTGATTCATGCCTCATATCTTCACATTTTCCTTATTCTTTTGATACCCTTCCTTAAGTTCAAAATTTCCTTATTCCTTTGATATTTTAACCAAAAATAACAAGTCACACCTTCCATAAAAGCTCTTGGCCGACACTTGCTATATTGTTGCATAAAAATTCAAAATAAAATTCACCTAGATGCTAAACATGGGATTCGAACCTTCAACCTCATGCACAAGCTCATGCGCCATCACCACTTGTCCAATAACTCATCTTATGCTTCACTTTGACACTTAAATTAATTTATGTGTCAAAGCCACTTAATCCACTTCCATAAATAATTTCTCAAAAATAATAATATTCCATCTAATAAAATTTTAATCCTTCTTCAGGACTATACTAACCACGAAAATAAATCAGAAAATTTTACTTTCTAGAATAATTACTCAAAGCACACATAGAAAATAAATTACTCAAATTTTCAGGGTGTTACAACTCTACCCCCTAAAAGAAAATTTCGTCCTCGAAATTTACCTGGCTGAAAAAGGTGAGGGTATTGCTGCCGAATTGCATCCTCAGGCTCCCACGTAGCTTCCTGTACTCCGTGGTTACGCCACAACACTTTGACCAACGGCACAGTCTTCTTTCTTAGCACCTTAACGTCTCGGTCTAAGATTTCCACTGGTTCCTCCTCAAAAGACAAATCCGAATTCAACTCCACTTCTTCTACCGGTACTATGTGCGAAGGATCCGATCTATAGCGCCTCAACATGGACACATGGAAAACATTATGAATTTGGCTCAATTCTGGAGGTAATTCGATCTGATAGGCCACTGGACCAACTCGTTTCACCACACGATATGGTCCAATGTATCTAGGACTCAACTTGCCCTTCTTCCCGAATCTGAATATCTTCTTCCAAGGTGAGACCTTCAAGAAGACTTGATCTCCTACGGCATACTCGATCTCTTTACGCTTCAGATCCGCATACGACTTCTGTCTATCCGAAGCTTCCTTTAATCGTGCTCGAATAACTTTCACTTTTTCTTCCGTTTCAGAAATCATCTCAGGTCCTAACAACTGCCGATCGCCCAACTCAGTCCAACAAATAGGAGAACGACACCTACGACCATACAATGCCTCGTAGGGTGCCATCTGAATGCTAGACTGGTAGCTGTTGTTGTACGCAAATTCCGCTAACGGTAGAAAATCCTCCCAACTACCTTTGAAGTCGATTACACATCCCCTTAACATGTCTTCCAGAATCTGAATCACTCTCTCCGACTGACCATCCGACTGAGGATGAAAAGCCGTACTGAAGTTAAGCTTTGTACCCAAAGCTTCATGCAAAGCTTTCCAAAATCGAGATGTAAACCTAGGATCCCTATTCGATATAATCGACACAGGTACCCCATGCAACCTCACGATTTCGGATACATACAGCTTCGCCAACTTCTGCAACGAGTAGTCCGTACGCACTGGTAGAAAATGAGCAGTCTTCGTCAAACGATCAACAATTACCCAAACAGAATTTTTCTTAGTAGGTGTTAAAGGTAACCCACTAACAAAATCCATCGTTATCCGCTCCCATTTCCAAAGAGGAATCTTAACTGGTTGCAAAAGACCTGACGGCAATTGATGCTCCGCTTTCACTTGCTGACAAGTTAAGCATTTTCCCACAAATTCTGAAATCTCCCGCTTCAATCCAGGCCACCAAAACCGCTCACGAAGATCCCGATACATCTTATTTCCTCCGGGTGCATAGCATAAGGGCTACTATGCGCCTCCCTCAAAATCATTTGCCTCAGATCTGAATCCTTAGGCATACAGACCCTTCCACGAAAACACAATACACCTTCTGAATTTATTCCAAAATCCTCAATTTCACCATTTTCCACTTGCTGAATTAAAAGTCTCAACTTCTCATCTAAAATCTGTTTTCCTTAATTGTTCCAACCACATAGGCTTCACTTGAAATTCCGCTATCAAACTACCATCCTCATACAAACTCAAATGGGCAAACATAGCTCTCAAATCAGATACCACCTTACGACTTAATGCGTCCGCCACTACATTAGCCTTTCCAGGATGATACTCAATAGAGAAATCATAGTCCTTTAACAGCTCCACCCATCTCCGTTGTCTCAAGTTTAACTCCTTCTGAGTAAGAAGATACTTAAGACTCTTGTGATCCGTATAGATGATAGACTTTTCACCATAAAGGTAATGCCTCCAAATCTTTAAGGCAAACACCACTGCAGCTAACTCCAAATCATGAGTAGGGTAGTTCACTTCGTGCGGTCTCAACTGACGAGAAGCATAAGCTACAACTTTCCCACTTTGCATCAATACGCAACCTAAACCCGTATGTGACGCATCACAATAAACTGTAAACTCCTTCCCAGCCTCAGGTTGAATTAATACCGCCGCTTCCGTTAAAACCTTCTTCAGTCGCTCGAAACTTTCTTGCTGCTTATCAGTCCATATAAACAACACTCCCTTCCGCAAAAGTTTAGTTAGGGGTGCAGCAATCAACGAGAACCCCTCAACAAAGCGTCTATAATATCCAGCCAAACCCAAGAAACTCCGAATTTCCGCTACCGATTTCGGTGGTTTCCAATCCAATACCGCCTCAATCTTCCGAGGATCCACCCTTATTCCTTCGGCTGATACTACATGACCCAAGAAAGTCACTTCTCTTAACCAAATTCGCATTTACTGAATTTGGCATACAACTGATTATCTCGAAGCACTTGCAATACAATCCGCAAATGCGAGTCATGCCCCTCTTCACTCCTTGAATAAACCAGAATGTCGTCTATGAATACCACCACAAACCGGTCTAAGAATGGTTGAAAGACCCGGTTTCATCATATCCATAAATGCAGCTGGTGCATTGGTCAACCAAACGGCATCACCAAAAACTCATAGTGTCCGTAACGGGTTCGGAACGCTGTCTTGTGAATATCCGCTTCTTTCACCTTAAGCTGGTGGTAACCTGATCTTAAATCAATTTTGGAGAAAACAGAAGCTCCCTTCAATTGATCAAATAGGTCATCAATCCTCGGCAGGGTACCGATTCTTGATCGTCAGCTTATTCAATTGCCTATAGTCAATACATACGCATTGACCCATCCTTCTTCTTAACAAACAAAACCGGTGCTCCCCACGGAGACACTCGGTCGAATAAAACCCCGATCTAGCAGTTTGAATTTGGGCTTTAAGCTCCGACAACTCCTTCGGTGCCATTCTATAAGGAGCAATGGACACTGGGGCAGTTCTGGGCAAAAGCTCAATACCAAATTCCACTTCCCGATCTGGAGGTACACCAGGAAGTTCTTCGGGAAAAACATCAGGAAACTCCTTCACCGTTCTCACATCTTCCACCAACAGCTCTTTGGTATCTAAAGCACAAATAAATGCTAAATGCTCCGTATCCTTTTCGCACTAACTTCTCCGCCTTTAACGCAGAAATCACGTTTGCCAAGTAATTTCTTCGCTCGCCTATCATAACTATCTCCTTATCCTCCACAGTTCTTATCGACATACGCTTTTCAGCACAGTCCAATTGCGCCCGGTGCTTAACCAACCAATCCATGCCCAGAATAATATCGAATTCGCCGAAAGGCAGTTCCATCAAATTTGCCAGGAATGTTTCTCCTTGAATTACTAAAGGCACGTCTCTAAACAATTTATTAACCAACACCGACTGTCCTAAGGGACTAATCACCCTCATCTCTTTATCGGAAATTTCAGAGTCTAATTTCAAGTTTCCAGTTATGGTGCTAGCAATGTACGAATGAGTAGAACCAATATCTATCAAGGCAATAACGGGTACATCAGAAATGAAGAACGTACCAGTTATCACATCAGGTGCATTGCCATCCTCACGACGTCTAACCGCATATACCAGTCCTGGCTGTCTTGCATCCGCGTTGCCTCTAGGACCATTGCCTCGACCCGCTGCACCTTGACCACGTCCAGCCCCATTACCACCACGACCTGGTCCCCGACCTCTCGGTGGTTGCTGAACTCCTCTCGGTGGTGCATCAGTAGCATGAACTTCTTGAGTTATGTCCATACGTCGAGGGCAACTCTTATATTGATGCTCCATCGATCCACATTTATAGCAAGCACCCGTTTTCCTCCAACATTCTCCGGAATGTCTTTTCCCACATTCAGCACAATCCCGACTCTGATTAACAGCTACTGGTGCTCTTCCTTGAGCTGGTTCCTCATTCCGGGGCCTCTTCAGAAATCTTCTCGAAGAACCCGAATGCTTCAGATCTTTCTTGCCTCGAATTTGCTCCCGATTTTGACGTTCCGAGTTCTTAGCCTCTTCGGCTATCTTGGCCTTCTCCACAGAGCGGCAAAAGTTCTAACTTGTTGTGGGGCTATCAGAACCCGCAACTCGTCTTTCAAACCGTCCTCGAAGCATACACAACGCTCATGGTCCGTTGCCACTATCGTTCGAGCATAGCGACTCAAACGTAAGAACTCAGCCTCATATACTGCCACCGTCTTATTTCCTTGCACCAGGTTCAAGAATTCCTTCCTTCAGGGCATCCACATAGCTTGTTCCCACATATTTCCCTTGAAAGGAAGCCTTGAAAAATTCCCAGTTAACCAAAGCAGCATCAGTGCCTTCTCGGATAGTAAGCCACCATTGGTAAGCTTCGTCTCTCAACAAAGATACCGCTCCTCTTAACTTTTGTTCCACAGTGCACTCAAGATCGTCCATAATTCGCTCTACTGCCTTAAGCCAATATTCAGCAACATTGGGAGCTACTCCGAGACACCTCTGAAAACCTCAGCTCCACTGGATTTCAGTCGCTCCGATATCGACCCACGAGCTGTTGGTCCAGTTCTGGATCCAGCGACCCTTTCAAGTACTCGCAGCATTTCGTGTCACAGCATTATCCTCTTCCATATGGTCGTGCGATCCCGTCTCACTCTCGAGTGACGCAGGTGCATCCATTTCCGGCATATGACCCGGCACATCGGTTGCGCCCCTGTCTCACTCTCGAGTGACGCAGGTGCATCCATTTCCGGTATATGACCCGGCACATCAGTTGCGCCCCTAACACCTCGTCCTCTACCACGGCACGCCTACCGCGTCCACGACCACGTCCTCTAGTGCTCATGGCTACTAATTTGATTTAATCTGATTAAGAGTTTTATGAATCAGAATAATATTTCAGTTTGCTTATTAACGATGTCTTATGATATGAAAGATAGAGTGTTTTCGCAACAATATCCTATTGTCTCAATCTTTACGGTTTTAACACCTAAAACTAGAAGTTCTAGAGTGTTTCTTATAATCATTTCACAATGATAATAAACATACAGTATACAGATACTTACTTGACTTGGCGGGGATGCTCATGGTGCCATATACCTTTAAAATCAAAAGTCTAGAAATTATTTTCAAACAATTTCTTTATTGAACCCAAACCACAGCCGAGTTTTGAAACTGGCTCTGATACCACTAATGTAACACCCCAAACCCGGTCTATGCGTTTAGACGAGATTTGGTTTGTCACACAAGTCATACTTCCGTTTCTTTTCAAGATTTACGATAAAATAATGCTACAAAAAACTTTTGAAAATCGAGTTTAATAAAATATAGTACGAGGATTTGAAAGATAATTTAAGAATTAAACTTGTTTAAAACTTATCTTAAATAAAATGTTTATTGAAACTTTAAAACTTCTTAAAAGAATTTGGAGGAAAATTTTAAAGAAAATCGTCTAATTGTCAAAATATTAAATAAACGATATTTTTAGGAAAAACCAAATGATTTAACATAAACCCATAATTAAAGTCTCAAAATAAAAATTATAAAACCATCCACACGATAAAATCCATAAAACATACTTAGAGGCCTTATTACATCAAACCAATAATAGTATTAAAATAAAAACTTAAATAAAGTCATAGTTTATAAAAACCCAAATTCGAGTATGGCCTCCACCAAGTCATCTCGGCCCAAGTCCACGTCAATTTCCATTACCTGAAATGGTTAATAAAATTGGGTGAGTTACAAAGACTCAGTGTGCAACTCACTTACCACCATTTTTTTGGGCCAGATCGTCAAAGATATCATGCTGGGCTTGAGCCCATTAACAGAATTCAACCATACATCATAAAATAACATAAAAAAAAATGTATGTAAAATGAATTTCCCAAACCAACCTAGTATCCATCCGCTATCAACCCCGTACCAACCAACACACCTGTGGGGATCAAGTCAACCCACCCCGCCAAACACACCAATCATGGGCTTAAAGCCCTTAAATAATTTTGTAGTGCACTACCGAACTAGATTGTGATTGTCACCGAACTAGAGGCATTTAGCCGAATTTGTGGCAAAGCCACCGAACTAGAGGCATTGAGCCATATTGTGGCAGAGCCACCGAACTAGAGGCAATGAGCCAAATTTGTGGCAACTGGCCATTCTTCTCTTCATATAACCCACCCCATGCAATCATGCTATAACAAAATATAATCACATAACAGATTTAATTATTCCATGACATCGGTGGGTTTATCAATAGATATTTCATTAGGCCCATATAAACAATTTAACAACTAGCCCAATTTAGTAGTTTAGTGACTTTGGCCCATTTTAGCCCAATTTATCGAAAACAGATTATTTTCGGCCCATTTAATCGAACTAGAGCATTTTCGGCCCATTTATCGAACTAGAGTATTATCGGCCCATTTTATCGAACTAGAGTATTATCGGCCCATTTTATTGAACTAGAGTATTATCAACCCATTTATCGAACTAGAGTATATTCGGCCCATTTTATCGAACTAGAGTATTCGGCCCATTTTATCGAACTAGAGTATATTCGGCCCATTTATCGATTTAACAGTTTTCGCATATTCTCGGTTTTAACCGTTGCATGCATTTCACAAAAGTATCAATTACTATATAATTTCCGGATTTACCATTTTTACGATTTATCGCAATACTTATGATTAGAAATCTAACCCGAAAATGAGTGTGAATTTACACACCTGGTTATGGAGAGAACTAAACTTTCCCGCTCTTCAACACCTATACGTATTGTTAATTAAAACACTATAATCTATAATAAAACCGATCTAAATATAGCGATCTAGAAATTTACCCTCGGATTTTCGTAAGACTTCTACTTGCGATTTCTCTCCGATGATGGTTCGCTAACCGAATCGAATCCACGAACAAATAATGGTTCGGGAGTACGAACGACTTCGAACAGTTGATTTTCCTCGGTTGAACGTCCGCAACCCGGTGGAAAATCCCGGATTCCTGAAATAGTCCTTTGCTTGTACTTAGGGGGAATAACAGAACCTCCCTTCTTCCGAAGGCTAAACACCGCCCTTTTCTTCCCTATTTTGAATGTCTTCAAAGACAAAGGAAGGTTAATCCAAAGATATCGAAAATCCTAAGGTTTTAAAGATATGATTTCCTTACCACAAAATTGATTCCAACGATTTGTGTCACCCACGACTTCTAAATCTCCAAACTTCCGTTGTTGCACTAAAGAGTAACAAGGAAGACGTTACTAAAACGAACGTTTATTTCGATCCAAATGATCCTTCAAGCCAACATCAATATTCGGCCATATCCACAAATAACTAATCGAAACGAAAAGAATTCTTACCTATATTCCACGTCGAAAAGAAAGGATTTGAGAATGGTGTTTGATTGATGAAAGATTCGGCTATGTAAGATTAAGGAGAGAGAAAACAAATTGGCTTAAAAGCACATTAACATTCGGCCATGAGAGAATTATTGGAGAAAATATTGATCGAAAAGAAATAACAAAAGAGAATGGAGATGATGATGAATTCGGTTTTGAAGAAACTATAAGAGAAAGAAGAGATGAGGTTAGGATCAAGACACATTCGGCAATGGAGAAAAGAGAGAAAAGAAAGGAATGGTCATTTGATGTAGGTGATTTCGGCACTAAAGAGAATAAGGCACAAAAAGAATACCAATTGATGTGCAAAAATGACCAAATGGTCAAAAACTTTAGGACTTACCAATGCTCAAATTCGGCCAAAGGGAGAAAAGGTTGAGAGAGTTTTCAAAACTTGCACAAACTAACAAAAATGACCAAAACAAAACTAAAATTCCTAGCCAAAACTATCACCAAATTCGGCTCCCCCCTTGCCATAATGCCGTCCATATGCTTGGTCATTAGGCCAAGATATTGTTTCCATAATTACTTCCTTGATTTATGCCTCATATCTTCACATTTTCCTTATTCTTTTGATACCCTTCCTTAAGTTCAAAATTTCCTTATTCCATTGATATACTAACCAAAAATAACAAGTCAACACCTTCCATATATGCTCTTGGCCGACACTTGCTATCCATGTGCAGAAAAATCAAAAATAAATTCACCTAGATGCTACTTAGGGGATTCGAACCTTCAACCTCATGCACAAGCTCATGCGCCATCACCACTTGTCCAATAACTCATCTTATACTTCACTTTGACACTTAAATTAATTTATGTGTCATTGCCACTTAATCCACTTCCATAAATAATTTCTCAAAATTCATATTATTCCATCTTAATAAAATTTCTAATCCTTCTTCAGGACTATACTAACCACGAAAATAAATCAGAAAATTTTACTTTCTAGAATAATTACTCAAAGCACACATAGAAAATAAATTACTCAAATTTTCAGGGTGTTACAACTGTTGCGTTTTTATAGTTTAGAAAACTTGGGCTCAATTAATAAATCAACCGTGATATTTATTTATCCATGTTTAAAACAAGTCCAAAGCATATAAATAATCCAAAAACATAATTAAAGAGGCCTTATTACAAATTCAAATAATACGAAAACCAAATTAAAATAAAATAAAGTACCCAGATCGAAGTTCATGTAAAACCGAATTTTATTGCATGGCCTCCTCGAGTTCATCCGGCTCCTCATCCGCGATCTATGAATCAACTGAAAAGATAAGGGAGAAGGTGAGTCACCAAGACTCAGGGCATAAATCCTTCCTCCGGTTAATGCAACATTCTTACACAATTCATAACTAAGCAATATATATATAATGCACCCAACCTAGCCATCCATAACTCCTTTTCTACCCCGTGTGGTACCAAACCACTGGTGGTGCCAAACCACTGGTGACCCAAAGTCACGATGTCCAATAATGTGGTGCCAAACCACTGGTGACCCAAAGTCACGAATAATCAAGTTGTGGGGCCAACCTACGTGTGATACCAAATCACTGGCGACGATCCCGTTATATCAAATGTGGGGCCAACCCACTGTGGTGCTAAGCCACTGGGACGAGTCGCTACGAGGTGCCAAACCTCTGGTGTCCCAAAGACACAGATATCAAATCCTTCCCCCTCCTCTCATATCACCCATACCAATGCAACATTTAAACAAATCATGCCATTATACTATATAGGAATCACTTAGCAAATATATCATAAATCGTATATCATGCATCATATTGCAAAAGTCATATCGAAACGGACTTACCCGATTCCTTGCTCATACTCTTACGGTATCATATTGAGAATCTCATAGATTTCGGCTTTAACAACATGATTAGAATATTTATATATTTATATTACCGAGTTATGAAGTGTGTAAGGTACACACCTGTCACTAGCGAAATCACTAAATCCCGAAGACCCGACCTACCGCACTAGATCTCCTTGTCCTACATTCGGCCAACACTTAGATCAATATCATAGACCATTCGGCCAACAACAAACCTTAGTCTCAAAAGCTTTCGGCTTTACATCCACTTAAAGAATAAAGAAACAACATGAATCCTTACCACTTGACTTACCAACTTCGATTGCTAAAGAATAGGGCTTAGATCGATTGCTTCCAAAATCCCGAATAGCCTAGAAGAAATTCGGTTCCTATGAAAAGTTAGAACCTTGCAACAAATGCCCAAAAATTCGGCCTTTGCCCTCAAGAAAAACAACATAGAGAAGATAGAAGGAATAAGGAAATACGGCCAAGACACTTACCTATCCTCAAAACCGACTATAGGTGAACCCAAAGAAAATCTACCATTGATGATATTCGGCCAAGATAACACCAGAAGAGAGAAAAAGATTCGGCTATAGTGGAGAAAAAGAAAGGAAAAAAAGTGAAATAGGAGAAGGAGAATTCGGAAATAGAAGAAAGAAGAAAATGGAAGAAGAAAATAGAATGGGGATGGATGTTTTTAACTTTGAGCAAAAGTGAAAGAAAGAAAAGAGAATTGGGGAGGAGGAAGATTCAGCCAAGAGAAAGTAAAAGAAATGTGGGTTTTGAACAAGTATGAAAAGAATGGAAAAGAAAGTTATGAACAAGAGAGGTTCGGCCAAGCACTATGATGGTTTCGGTTTTTGTTTCACTTTGGTGCACTAGGGAGAAATTTGCAAAACTCAAAGGGTTTTCGGTTATGACACAAACAAATAGTGAAGGCCAAAACTAAGACAAAAATTCACCTTATTGCCAAGAACATATTCGGCTATAGAGAGTGTTTGTGGAGAGAAAAGAAATTGATGCTCAATGCTTAGGAAAAATGGCCAACTAGCTACCAACCTACCAAAACCTCCAACAAAAATCGGTCAACCCCTCCCTTAGACCAAAATGCCGTCCACATACATGGACTAATGGCCATAGAATAGTTTCCAAAACAACTCTCCAACATTCAAGCCTTTTGTCCCCCTATCCTTCCTTAATCCATAAGATTCTTATCCCAAAATACAAGCTTTCCTAATCTACTATTCAACTTGCCATAAAATTTAAAGTCCAACTTACCATATGTATAGTTTGACCGACACTTAATGTAAGGTGCATAAAAATAAAGTCTTCAAAATGTATTCCATGCTACTCGAACCACTTCCCTCAAGCAACCCTTCATGCACCATAACCATCATGCCACTAACTCCTCATGTGCTAGAATTTAACACTTAAATTCACTTAAGTGTCAGGATCACCTAATCCACTTCACTG